>OY978223.1:19878281-20372660 GCA_963854785.1 Vaccinium vitis-idaea | reverse complement strand
ATGACCGGGAAGTGAAAATTCCGGACCTAAGATAGGTCCGGGTGTCCTGACCGGATCCTTGTTGTATATATATATATATGGAACAACTTCCAATAAAGGACCCTTATATAAAAATACCATGCGGACCTAGCCTTTTTTGTGTTTCCGGACCAAATTTTGACGATCCGAACCGTTCAATGTTTTTAAAATGCATTTTTAAGGGCCTCCGCGAGGATTCGTCCAAAAAAAAATACCCGGAAGGGCTTCATCCGATCAGTTTTGGTTAAAAACACTATATTCGGATCGTCAAAATTTGGCTTGGAAAAGTGAGGTCCGCATTTTAACTTAGATAAGGGTCCCTTATATATAATATGTGGTGTTTTCAAGGGTGCCTTATGTATAATATGTTTTCAAGGGTGTCTTCCAATAAGGGACCCTTATATATAATATGTTTTAATTAAAATTTAATAAATTTAAAATTTTTAGTGAAATCAATTAAAATAACTTGAAATTGTCTGAAAATTATAAATAAAATAAGTCTTATAATTATATATTTAATTTAATACGAAATTTGGTTTCGGATACCACAAGGGCAAAAGAGTCATTTGACAACTTTTCCCGTTATCCACCCCCTCTTATTTATAAGTCATCCAAACCAAGTAAAAAATTATCCCCCTGTTTAATCTCTCATCCAAAGTCCAAACCATCTACTTTTTTATCCCCCTCCATGAACATCACATCAATGTGGGTCAACCCTCCAAAAATAATACTCTCTCTTATCTTATCCTCCCTCTAAAACTTATCCCCCTAAAAATAATACCCATCCAATCGGGGCCTAAGGTCTTTTTATCATGAGGTTCTCCGGAATAAAACCTTGGCTCTGCCCTTGCATTGGGCCGGGCTGGATTAGTTAAGCCTGCGAAGTCATTGGTAGGTGGGCCTTTAGTTGGCCGAATGTAATCGAGATAGTCAGTGTAAGCCTAGCCTAAAACCATGGGTAGGCCCAGACAGTCTAGTCGGCTTTGTTGGCGGGCCTTTGGACTCTACTACTATTTTTTTTTGTTTCTCGTTGTTTTCAGAGTGAACCAGAAAGTAGGTAGCATGACAATGTGTCTTTTCAATTTAAAAGAGCCATAAAAAAAAATACGACACTGAACTTTGTATTCACCAAGTGATGTAAAACTTGTGAACACCCGTCCAGACATTTACCGAGACTCTTTGCCGGAGCTTGGGCGTCACAAGACTCACAACTTGGTTTGTTCTAGTATCAACCATAGCACTTCTCAATCTTTTAACAATTTGAACATTACGAAGGTTTTTATACCCAAAAATGGCAATTTTTTTTCCTTAATTCACTTTAGGATTGTGAATTTTCTCAAAAAAATTAGAACCCAATTGGGCTAAGTTGGCTTGAATTACTGGGCCACATTAATTTTATTATATCAAGAATAAGGCCCAATTCATTTTTATCGAAGTAAACCATGAAGTCCAATAATCTATAAGCTTTGTACATGGATACCTCATGATTTGGGAAAAATGCTATTAACTGCCACCAATTGCCAACATGTTAAGTGGGCACTTAGGGGTGCACATCCACCGAGCTAGACAGGGTTCGGGTTCGGGTTGGACTTATACTAGATAATAACGGGATTTGTGCATTCCCAAGCCCGGCCCATTTATAGTCGGGCTTCATTTAATTTGTCCAAGCCCAACCAAAATAAGATTTTAATTTCTCAAACCCGTCCAAGAAGCCTATTTGTTTTCCTAAAGCATAGTATCACAAATATAAATTAATCAACCATAACGATCATAATTACAATTCACAACCGTAATAATATATTTATAGTTCTAAGTTCTTACAAAAATATTAAAAATAGACATATAAATAAAAGTGCAATTAAAATACTAAAAAAGATGAAACTCTCCAACATTTATCACTCTCTATATATAGTATTCAAATAAAATATTATTTAAATTGAGTCGGGCCGGGCCGGGTTGGGTTTCAGAGGAATTTCCCAAACCCAGCCCATTTAGTAAACGGGCTTAAAATCTCAGCCCAGCCCGGTCCTATGGGTTTGAATATTTATCCCAAGCTCTAAAAAAATCGGGCTGGGTTGGGCAGGTTACCTGGAATCGGGGGCCCTGTAGTGAGTGAGCTCACTACATGCGTGTAGTGAGCGCTCTCGGCCGTCCGATCCGAGATCAACGGTTCGGATCGTCCTACACTTTAAAAACACTTTTACATTAACTTTAACTCCAATTTATCCGAACCATTGATCTCGGATCTGACGGCCGAGAGAGCTCACTACATGCCCCCCAATTCCGGGTTACCGGGCCGGTGTGCACCCCTAATGGGCATGTACAAAGTGGGACAAATGGCACATTTTGGAGGGATCGGTGGCTGATTTTCAGGACTTGTGCAGTGAGTTTTTGCCTATAAATACAAGAACTGAAGGCAAACAATGGGTAACACTAACAAGCCAAGCTTTTATCTATCTTTTTATCTTTACATTTCCGGAAAATGTTTTTCAATATCACTCAATCCGTTGAGTTATATCTAACCTTAGCCTAGTTTATCCCTTTCAATTTTCTTGTGCATCAACTCTTTTATCAGATTTAATGGAGTTTGATTAGCTTTTTTTTTTTTTTTTTTCTCATTTTCCTCACACAACAGAGAAATTATTAAGTTCTCGCACCAAGGCAAACCACGAACCTCTTTGTGGCCTTACCATTTGGGTCACACGCAATGGCTATGTATGAAGGCAAATCGAGGCCCTCATGCCTATCACACATTAGATGTCCGCAAAGTCCTTGCACACCCGTGTCCACCGGAAACACCTTTGGGTTTTTTGAAAAAGGGAGACATATAAGGCTAAAAGGAAAACCATATTTATTCTTCGGGGGAAGTTATCTGCAATCCATGATGGTCTTTATATGTTTTGGAGTCTCTAATTTGTCTGCAAGCTATCGATCTCGGTCGCGTTATGCATTCTTGAATCTGTCGATTGCCAATTCTAAATGGCTTTATTGTGTCTGGTTTTAAACTCCTGCCTTCGAAAACTACTCGATGGCCACCCGACAGGTTGATGTACTTAAAATGGTGATCAAGGAGAGTGTTACACTCTGTACTTAATATAGATTTCGCCCCCACTACGGTTCTTATGGTTGGCATTGGAAGACTATCTCCCAGCATTACTTGATCGAACGCCCTACAGAAACAGCACTACAATCTCTGGCTTTGTCGAACAAAACTTATGTTTATACTCTCTCAAATGAAACTACTTTGACCCAATGTAAGTATAAGAAAATCAACCCAAAAATGAATGAATGTTGCAATATATATAGACAAACTGGTGATTCTGCGAATGGTCACCAAACGAAGGTACACATCTGTTCATAAAGGACGAGTCCGTTTATAGCGAACAAATGTCACTTAAAAAGACACAACTTCAACTCAAATCAATTTAAATTCACAAAAAAAAAAAAAATAGCATACCCTATTAGTAACATTTTCCAACAAGAACATCCCTCCTGGCTACTTTGCAGACTTGAAGACATACGAGATTGCGGGTTGGAGACCTAACTTTATCCCTTTCCTTGAGCCCAACCCAGCACTATGGCGGGCTTGGCTTGCCCGCTCGACAAACGGGCTTGAGTCGAGCTAAAGCTTGGTGGGCCAGGCAGGTTTTGGGCCCATGAACAGAATGATGACCCTTTAATATGGTGCCTGTAATGACATGCGAGGTTTTCTTATGTCGACCAGCATTGGGCATGCACGTGCTTCGTACGTGCTCAATATCAGAATATTTTTTAAAAGTCAATCATTAATTTCTTAAATGGGTGTCGAAGAAATATGAGACGGGAAAGAATTTCTTGTCTTTAAATGGAATCACTTTAATTTTTTCTGTTTTACATTAAATTAAACACTGGCTAAAAAAATTTCGAAAAACACTTGCATGCATAAAAAAAAAAAAAAAAGGGTCTTCATTCGAGAAGGACATAGTGTAGGAATCAATCATGCAAATAGGACACAAACTAATTCCTTAATGTCAACAGAACAAATCACTCTCATGTTCCAAAAATACCACCGCTAGCCCATGAAAGTGCCTAAACCCCCAAAATCCTATGAAAGTGCCTAAACCCCCAAACTGTATGAAAGTGTCTAAACTTCTAAAAACTCTATGAAACCGTATGATACCCTAAGTGCTTTAACCAAAAGTGTCTAACCCACTATACCCTATCCCAAAGAGCCTAAATCCCCTAAAATTGAACCCCAAAATTGAACCCACCCTCAAAATTGAAGAGAGAGAAATCAATTTTGTCTCATACCATCATTTATTACCCACGAGAGAGAGAAAGAGAGAGAGAGAGAGAGAGAGAGAGAGAGAGAGAGAGAGAAGTTGACTTGTCCCATCAATTACTCCCCATGCTCTCTCTCTCTCATCAAGCCAATTTTCTCACACGCATGAGAGAGAGAGAGAGAAATCTGACTTGTCCCATCAATTACTCCCCATGCTCTCTCTCATCAAGCCAATTCCCAGTTTTCCACCGAACAATTTCGACTGCAATGTCAGGCTCGGTTTCTTTTTGTTGGCAGAGTGCAGCGCACGCAAAAAGGGTTCATTAAGGGTATTTTTGTCTAGTATTGTCCTTAAGCCCTAAACAACTTTCAATCCATGTATTAGATACTTTAAAATAAGTTAGCTGGACAAAAACCCATTAAAAAGTCCAAACTTGGCCTTTAGGCCAATTGTCTGGAAAAAAAAAATGGTCGTTGGACTAGTATTCATTGATCATTACAGTAGTCCCACCATATAAGATGTGACCAATTCAAAATTTGTGCAATAGTAAATTCAGACCACCTACTGACTTGCTACTATATTTTTGAAACCCTCTAAAAGACAATATTTTTTGGACTGCATATGTCCCAAATATAATTTTCAATAGATTTAAATTTAACAACTTTGAGGATGGGAAGAAAAGAGAGTAATGATTTTGGCAGCGGAGAAAGGATTTTTGATGAAGTGGAGGCAAAAATTGGAATTTTGACAAAGATAATGGATGACTTCATTATACTCTGTTAGGACAACTCACAGTGGGTTAACTGATGGTGCATTTGTAATGGAATCATGAACTTCAAGGAGGGAGGCATAATTTATAGGACCTCATGGGTCCTAGTGGCTTGTCAAAAATATCAGAGAGGATGTTGGTGTTAGTTTCTCTTTTTTTTTAGTCAACAATTTGTATGTTACATGGAAGTACTTCGTTTTTTTATTCGAAAAAATTGCAAAGCCAAAAAAATGCCCAATAATAGTATGGTAGTAGTGGCGGGAAGAAGTACCGTAGTAGTGGCGTGCCGGGGGGGTTAATTGGGGCAGTATGGTCATTTTACTAGGTGTATTAGGGGTAATAAATATGGGCAACCGTTGGGTCGTCCATAAATAACATCCATGCAAGGATAATATTTAGTCCGAGTGATAAGTAACACCTCCTCTTTTTGTTCTCAAACCATGCCAAGACAGTTGATCTGAGACTATTTATCACCCCACATATCTTATCCCCATCAACATCCCAGCCAAACAAGCCATAGTAGTTAGCACATAATCCATCAAATTATTCTAAATCCTTCCCCCTGGTAAAGAAATTTATGGCTGTGTTTGGTTAGATAGTTTAATTTAGTTTTGATGATGTCATCAGGTGTAATGAGTGGAGAGAGATAGAGAGAGAAATGAGGAAAATGATGATGTCATCAAAACTAAAACTAAAATTAAACTGGGAAACGAACAGGGCCTATATGATTTAAAACTTTTTTTGCAAAAAATAATGAATTTAAAAATGTAACTTTACGCACGAATTTACAGTTTGCTTGATAAGATCCTAAGGAGTTATGCATGCAAAATATATAGCTTTTGTGGAGGTATGCAACTGAGAAAAATTGAATATATTTTATAATTTTTCCTCAAAACTTCCAACCAAACACAGTGGACGTAATTTTATATTGTGGGCACTCTAAGGAATGCAATTGGCAAAAAAACATGTCATATAATTTAAGAATCTCTATCTCTCCGTATGCTATGTAGAAACACTTGCATTAGTTTTTATTCTACATTTATTATGTATTACTCCCTCCGTTCGAATTTGTTTGTCTCTCATTCTATTGCAACCGGATAAAAAAAATTAGTAATATCTTTAAATTGGTAAGTAATTATATGTTCAATATGGATCATGTTTGATAGATCTCGATTAGTTCTATAAGACAATGTTTTTAGAATTACATAAAACATTATAAATTGTAAGATATAATTATTTGAAAAGTAGCACAAACTCCCAAAATAAACTAACAAATCCAGACGGAGGGAGGAGTATTAGCACTTTCAAGGACTTTCTTCTAAGTTCTGAACTTGCAACAATTTTCTTTAAATAATTTCACTTGTAAGGTAATGAAATATTATATATAATCTTTGAAAGATGGACTAAAAGAAACATAATTTTATGTCCTACTATAAAATTCATTTTGTCAAAAAAGAAGGGCAAATTACAGAGGAGATTTTTGACAAGCCATTACGAACCCATGAGGTACTAGAAATTACGCCCCAAAAGAAACAGGATTACCACGAAATTCTAGAGAGCATAAGACAACAAGTGGGTTTTGCACCAAATACCACACCACTCTCAATCTCGACCTATTACCTAAGCTACTCACTAACCACACCCTAGACTCTCAAAGATACTAAGTGGGCCGAATCCAACCGAGGAGTCTTAACCGCCACTGTTCTCGCCAACATGTGTTTTTTTTGCCAAATTTCACATTTTATTTAATTCTTGGGAGTGGTAGTGTAAACTCTCCCTCATCCTCTTTAAGTATAGAACCCCTATATGATGTTTTTTTTTTTTTTAACATTTAGAATAGAAGGAAATCAACTCATGCATCAAAACGAGCTCGACCCGAAGTCTGCTCGGCTTTTCAGTGATACCTGTTGTAGACACCCCAATTTTAATCCATGTGTATCCCCAATGATGAAAGAAATACTCAAAAGTGCCTTGGAACAACTGATTTTCTGGACAAAAACAATCTAGCCGTACAGCTCACTTGAGTGGCCGCACGGTTCATCATTCTCCACCTTAGTCGTACGATTAACTATGTTAACCGCACGGTTCACTATTTTAGCCGTACGGCTATGTGTCAGACAATCCCCGAAAATCTGATAGCAGAAGCATCTCATCATCGCGTCGAAATCTTTGCGTGATTTTATTCCTTTTTCGCGCCTATATATAGCTCTCCATCTCCTTTGTTTTGGAAGAACAGTAACACCACCATTTCGACGACACGTCGAAAAATTTTCCGGTAACCATCACGGCCAAAATCTCATGCAAATCCTTCTCCAGTAAAAAAAAATACAAACCATACACCTCTATCTTTCCCTTCATTCGTAAACCCCTATTAATTTCCGGCTTACACCAAGCATTTCTCCAAAGTTCGCGTCCAAGAATTTCTGAGGTTCTCAAGCTGTTCAAAGTTTTCGTAAAGGTACAATCATATTTCGTGAAGCCGGGTTCAAAACCTTGTCTCTTTGAGGGGATCCTCCTAGGTCGAGGGTGACTCCAATAGTCATCTCTAGGCTCGGGTGGTCGAATTTTTCATAAAAATCAGGTTTTGCAAACAAAAACAAGTTCCTGTTCGAAAAACAATTTTTTGAAAAATCTTCAAAAAAGTTAGCCGTGCGGCTAACTTATACAAACCGTACGGCCAGAATATGGTAGCCGTGCGACTAACTTTTTCAGAATAAAAAATTTCCCCTGTTTTCCTCTGTTCGCGCTCTGTTTTCTGGTTTCTGCTACAACTTGCTTATTACGTTTTCACCCCTTTACTCTTCCATTATTGCTATTAAATCCTTCCATTTAATTTTATTCCCGTTATGGTTCTATTTAATCTCGTTATTTACTCGTCTATTTGTTAGAATTTTCAATAAAATGTTTTCCAAAATCCCACAAAAATTTAGTAGAGACCGGGAATTTCCCAGGCGGACGGGGTGCTTTTCAATAAAACCTTCCTCGTTCGTAACCTGGCTTCCGAATCCAAGAATCTTTTTCGCAGATCAAATCCTTTTTCCAAAAACGGCACAAGAGTCATCATTTATTTTTCAAAACGGTTTCTCGGGTACCCAAAATCATTTTCTAAATAAATCCTGGGTGGCGACTCACATTTTTTCTTTTCATTTTCCAAAATACAAGGCCGAGCCGAGTTGCGCCATCCACACCCGTTTCAACGGGAGTCACGTCCGTCCAGATGGTTGGGGGCAATTTCTACTAGATCAAATTTTATGTTCAGTTATTACACTTACCTCCTAGACTTGTTGTATTCTACAATTTTGACCCCAAACCAAGTTTTTATTGCGTATTTGAGCCCGGGTTTGATTGTTAAATTAAATTAAATTGTAAATGTGATATAAGGATTATTTTTCCTATTATTGAATTATTAATTATATATAAAAGTATTTAATGATTATTATAAACTTGGACAATAGTTTATAATTGAATAACTACAGTAATAAAACTATTTTTAAATGTATTAAAGAACTTTTATTAAGAAGTATGCAATAGTCAACAAAATTACGAGAATACCCTTTCTATGACAAAATTTCCATTCTACCCTCTAAAGGTTATTAAGATTTAAATCACGGTTTTAATTATAGAAATTATATGCTAATAAATTTTGGTAAATTATGTATGTAAGGACCCGTGTTTTTAATTATTTTTTCGAAAATAAAGTTGGGGAAATGTGAGGAATTGATTAAAATATTTAATTGATAGATTGTTGGGTGTAGTTAATTAGTTTGGGCCTTAGTGCAATACACAAGCCAATATAGTGACCGGGGGTGTAATTTTTCAAGTTTGTGTATATGTGGTGTGAGAGAGGAGAGAGAAAATCACATCCTCTCCCCTCCCAAAGGTAGCCGGCCTCTCTCTCTCTCTCTCTCTCTCACCCTCCATTTTTCTCAAGTTCTTCCACCAATTCTCCCACAAACTTCAATATCCCACTCAATCCTTGCACAAATTCTTCAACTATCAACCATTGGAGCTTGATATCTTCTTCCTTTGACCTTGGGAAAGCTTTGTTTGGTGATTTCTAGAGCTTGAAAGCTGGGGCTTGGAATCAATCTTAGATTTAGAGCTCCCACACTTTGAGGTAGGGAAATTTCTAACCTTTCAAAGTGTATTTGTTGTGTATGTGTGTGTGAATCCCTCCTACACTTAATCTTCTTCTTGTTTGGTTGAAATATTGTGAATAAATCTTTCCTAGACAAGTTCATGTGAAGAACTTGCCATCTTCTAGTTCCTAAGTTAATCCCCTCTCCATTTGATAGTCAACTCATCAATTTGTTGTTTGATTTCATGCTAATGCTTGTAATTTGTATGAAACCCATTTTGCACCCATTTTCTAGTCATTTTGATTGAGGAATGCCTTGATTCATGAAGTTTAATGTTTATCCTAGTTAAATTGGTTGTTGAATTATCCCTCTCTAGCCCATTCCATTGATATTTGGCATTGGAATCATCAAATTTGGAGTTTTAGTGCAAAATCCCCCAAAATCCCATGTTTAGGCCATTTTCGGGTAACAATCTGGAAAATCCACCCGGGTGGGAATCACGGTTGCCCGGGCGGTTTTGACAGATTCGTGGGCGACTTTTGTTGTGTTGTTCCAGCCCATCCTCATGCACTTGTTTGGTCCCGAAACGCGTTTTTTCACTTGAATTATGACACTTTCCACTTGGGTAACACTTATGTATCAAATGATAATGGGAAATGATTGATGACACTTGTTGTGTGATTATTAGTGAATTTAGTGTGGATACGGTCCATGAATTAACACTTTGTGTGCATATGGGATTGAGCGGAGAGTCCGAGACACTTGTGAAAGGATATTGTGATATGTGAGTTGCATTGGACACTAAGTTGAACTTATAAATTGATAAGTGATAATGTGAATGTGTAATATGTGACACGGGGCCCAATAGGGTATTCCCGGAGTGACACGAGGCCTTTATGGTATGCACGGAGTGACACGGGGCCTATATGACATGCCCGGAGAATAATCAAATGTTTAAAAGGAATGTGATGAATATGATAAACGTATAGGGCACATGTGGCGTGTCGGGTACGAGAGACTATAGCATATGGAATTTAGTAGCTTATGTGTGCTTTCAAGTCCTTTAACTATTTAACTCTCTCTTAACTCTTGTTTCATGACCTATGTTTTCTTGTCTATCACTCATATACATTTCACTGCATTTAGGATTGTTAGACTTTTCTCTACTCGGCTAGTGTTTTTCAACCTATCAATTTTCAGGTACCCATCACGGAGCATGACATGAAGTGCTTGGAGTGCATGCATGCATTGGTTTTGAAAGCTAAAATGAAGGAGTTATTATCTTAGAAATTGTATTTTTGTTAAGATAATTTTGTAACTTGATTAAGTTTTCTCTTTTGACATTGGGTTGTAAACACACTTAAAACTTATGTATTTGTATATTTGGATTTACGGGTACCCTTAGACTATTGTAATTTGTTGACTATGATTTTTCTATAACTTATGTTGAATTTGACGTGGCTCATGAACTTGTTGACCGTCCACGTGAATTTTCTTAATGAATTATCCTTTAAATTTCGAGGGCGTGACAATGTAAATAACCAAAGGCATAATATTTTACTAAAATAAATCTTACCATGCCACAATTACTAAAGTACCCCTACATATTCTTTTTACCAAAATGCCCCTTGACTTGGTTAAAATTACTTAAATACCCCTAGATTCAACTGATTGCTACACTCCTATGTAATTACCAATGTGACCTACATTTTTATAAATTACACTTTTAACCCTCAAAGTTTTATTTAGTTACATGTAAACTTTAATTGTTAAATACCTACTTCATGAAATTGCAAGGAATCCAAAAAAATCAATTTGTGTAATATATGTTTACATTGTGCACCCTTGAATGATTGTTATCGCTTTTCTCTGTTATTTTTTAAATGATTACTGTGGAATCATTGATTGCTAGAATGGACAATTAGGTATCCAAGTTGGATTGCATATCTAGTAATCACACAGACATTGGTAAGTAAAGAAAATTGAAAACGATTTAAGGTGGAATTGTGATGAGACATGAAAGGTTATCCCTAGATAATGATGAGATATGGGTGGTTATCCTGAGATGGAGTTGTGATATAGGGAGGTTATGTCGAAATTATTGATGGTGGTCAACCAAGGATTATTATTGATCGAAAGCCTACGATATGACGTAAAAGATTACTCCTTATGAATTTAGGCGATATAAGGTGTCTAATATTGTACTTTAGTACCAGGTTACAGTTTATATACTCTTGTGGGTTTGGTTAGTCCTTCGTAGGTCCAGTGGTTTGGTTAGTCCCAGGGAAATTCATCCTTGTGCATCGCTGATGAACCTGACTAAGTAGATATATTAAGCCATTCATCGGGACTCCTGGTTAAGGCAAACAAGGTGGTAGTGAACATGAATGATCAAAGTCTTGGTGGTTAAAATGGGAGGATGTTCTCGAGGTTGAAAACTTAGATGAAATATAAGACAAAAGCTAAATAATGAAATCATTTACATGCTTTCCATTCTATACTGCTTTTCAAACCTATATGAATAGTGGCTAAATGTAATGTGAGGGTTAGTGGGTGAGAGTTAGTTACAAAGTAAATTATCACTTGTGGTGCTATTATTGGCCCTGATATATTATATATGACAGGTACTGAAGGAGAAGGCGGAGTGCCGTATTTAGGACCGACCCAAGGGTTTTTAGTGCCCAAGGCCTAATCTAAATATTGTGCCTTTCAGAGTAAACACTTAAAACAGTTTTTATAGCAACAATCATGATACGAGAAAAGCCAAAATAATATATAGTTATACTAATTATTATACAAGAATATAAAAATACAAAGCTCCAAATACATATCATCTCAAGAACGCATGAGTATAACTTAAATATTACTCATGCTGCATTTCTAGAAGCAAAAATATCAATTAGACTAGTACATTCCACCTCTTCAACCAAGTAATTTTCAATCGATAACATGGATTTCCCATAGAGTCTTTCTTGTGATTGGCTGACTGGGGTAAATCGTAATGAGTCATACTCTTTTTTATTTTATTATGGGTCTTATATTGGGCCTTAGCCCTAATAATGGATCTATTGTAAAAGATAATTTGTTGTGTTTTTTTATTTTGGGACTTTAGGCCAAATAGACTTTTGTTGTTTATGCCCTTTTTAAAAAAAAAATCATATTGGGCATTTTTTTTTTATTGGGCTATAAAGACTCATACTCAAGCTTAATAGCAAAATTATAGGGGTGCTCCTATTTTTTGGGTTTTTTGGATGCCCAAGCCTCTTGGGCGTTGGCGTTGGGCCAGCCATGGACGTATTATCTCCTAGAGAAACAAGCTAGAGATCAGGAGCCAATGGAAGATTGGGGTCTCAACTTGAACAACTAGAGGACTCTACCATCTTTATTTTGTGTTGGGTGAGTGTAAATTAATTTCCAACAAGTACTTTGTTATTTATAAACAAATATGATTACTGTTTTATTTATTCTTAATAAATCTTTGTATGTTAAATAAGGCTTCCAAAAAATCGGGGAGTTACAGATGAAGCCTTTGTAATGCCAAATGTAATATGGATCGAATTTTTTTTGGGGGTAATTTTTAAAGATTGATTTAGTTTAAAGTTATAAAGTTTAAGTAAATTACAAAGAGTACAAAGTAGGTAGAGTTCAATATTGATAGGCTTCAACAAGTGGATAGCATCTTAAAAGAAGAAGAAGTAGAGATAACGTTATTTCCCCAAAAGAAAAGAGGAATCATAGCCAATAACCACACAGATTTCTGTAGATTTTGAAAATCTGGAAACTAGAGTAAAGATATATAAATCCCTTGAAATCATAAATGCGAGGAAATATAATTGTCAGATTCTCTAAATACAATCTTTTCCTAGAAATTTTAGGGTTTCATTAAGGTTTGAAAAGTTAACAAATACAAAAAAAAATTGCTAGTGAAAAAAGAAACATAAAAACGATAGAAAAAGTACAGAGTTATTTTCATGAGTTGAAAATTTTCAGGAAAATTGAACCGATCCGGACCGTGTGCAGCTTTAGGTGTGAATAAAGATTTTTCAAAAAAAGGAAAACACTGCTCACCAGAGAAAATAATAAAAGAATTTTAAAGATATTCTATTTTCGGTGATGAATTAAGGGCCACTCCTACACTTGTATGGGTCAATCCGATCCGGACCGTGTACAACTTTAGGTGTGAATAAGATTTTTCTTTCCTCTCATTCAAAAAAGGAAAACACTGCTCACAAGAGAAAATAATAAAAGAATTTTAAACATTTTCTATTTTTAAACATTTTCTATTTTTGGTGATGACTTGAGGGCCACTCCTACACTTATATGGGTCAATCTTACAAGCAGTAAATTCACAATTTCAACCTGTCAATGAGATGAGCTCTATATCTGTTTCCTACCAATTTAGTCGCTCAAATATTATGAAAAGTTAGCTTGGCGTTAGGGAGCACTATCATAGTGTTTTCAGAGGTGTGAATACATATTTTGTGTCCATTTGCATACATTAAATGGGAAACTTAATTAATGTATTTTACAAATTGGCTATTATGAGTCTTGGCTTGGGGCTCAATCTTACAAAATGTGATCCCTTATATTTAGAATGCGTGGGGTGATGAGAAAAAAAAATACAATTGTGCTGCGTACATACTTTTCACCAATTAAAAAACAAGAAAAAAATAGAGAGGAACTTATCATATACCTATTTATATTGTGAGAATACAAGTTTTTTTTTGTTATTCAAAATAACAACATCAAACAGTAAACTATACACCTAGTGAAATGAAGGAATCAATGACTTTTTTTTTAATATAAAAAACAGTTCGGATCAAATTTTTTTTGGGTATTTTTTTTTATGATTCCTCAGGTAGACCCGTTAAAGTAAGTTTTAAACATATTGAATGGTTCGGATTGTCGAAATTTGATCGGGAAAGTTGAGAATTTGGTGACTCCAACACTTTACTTAGAGTGTGGGATCCCTTACTAGAATTGGGGTGTGTGTATGTGTGTACATACATACATACATACACAAGGGTCGGTTCCGGGGACACAACAAAAAACACATAAAAAACACACACGCTTTTGTTATGAGTTATATTGTGATGATCTAAACCGTTCACTTTGTTTAAATGGATAAAATAGGTAAAATCCTGCAAAAATTTAGCTAAATCAAATATGGATAAATGCTTGATCCAATCAATTTTTTAAAAAACTTGACAGGAACTGGCATTCTCAGAATTGTTTAATCAAGCACTAACCGATATTTAAATTAGTTAATTTTTTTCAAATATTCTTAAACATGTTTTAAACAAGTTGAACGGCTCGGATCATTAGCGTGGGGCTCTGAAACATGTTGTGTTTTTTTATTGTCCCTAGAACCGGCTCCATATATATATATATATGAGGCCAGTTCCCCTCACACTTAAAAAAAACACATAAAAAACACACACGATTTTGTTCCGGGCCCCACTGTGACGTTCTGAACCGTTGATCTTGTTTAAATCAGTAAAATAGGAGGTTCTGCAAAAATTCAGCTTAATCGGATATTGGTAAGTGCATGATCCAAATAGTTTTGCAAAAATTGTGACATGAACTAGTGTTTTTAAAATCGTTTGGATTAACACTTACCGATATCCGATTGAGCTAAAATTTTGTAGGACCTTTTATTTTACTCATTTAAACAAGATCAACAGTTCAGAACATCACAAGGTGGCCTAGGAGAGTGTTGTGTTTTTTTATGTGTTTTTTTAAGTGTGGGGGAACCGACCCCTATATATATATGCATATTTTTATTTAATTTACTGAATAAAATAGTCTCAAAAATTCAATAACAATTACGAAACTTTTTTGGGGACTTCTGTATTGTGCGAATACAAATTCTTTTTTGTTATTCATAATGACAACCATTAAACAGGAAATTAATAGGAGTAACAAATTTCTGTTTGATGACGTGGGGACCAATTTTTCTAAAAAGTGGACCCTACACCTAGTTAAATTGAGAAATTGACGAACTTTTTTAAATGGTCTATTTTTGTTTTTGACTGGGTACCTAATTTTGTATAAAGTGGTCCTTTAGACTTAGCAGAGCCAATCGCCAGCCAATCTTATCCACAGTGAATTATAAAGTGTCATGTAGATGCCCGTAGAAAATGTCTCATCTTAACGAATTTATCATATATATTTTCACCAAATAGGTACCCAATTTATAAACGAAAACTCTTAATTCTAATGATGGTATTCTATGGTGTGAATATGGGCTCTCACTTTTTATTCAAAAGAGAAAAATATTACACATAGAAGTTAATAGAAAACCTTTCGAACAGTACATCGGTTTATGACGAAAACAATCTGAAATCTACTTGTAAGTCAATATTACAGAAATATTACAGACTGTGTTACGCATTAAATCAGACAGATTCATCGAATATAGTCGGTTTCACTGATTGAATACCCACAATTTTAATGACCATCACGAAACTTTCATGGGGCACAGAGTTTGTTGTATGTATGAAAACAAGTATTATTGTTGCGCGTGAAGTGTGAATCCCATACAAGAAAAACATTAATGGTAAAGTGAAAATTAATTAGGGTAACAAATTTCGGTTACTTTATGTATATGACTTGGGGCCCAATCTACAGAAACTGGACCCTACACCTAACAGACCCCACTAATTTTCAAAAAGTGGACCCTACAATGCCACGTGTCACCGAGATTCCCCGTTTGAGTCGGTTTACAACAAGGCGCACTGTAGCCCCGTTGGGCGCCTGCCTGGGTCTGGTCTGGCTCATTAATTACCCTTTTCCAGATTTCATTTTACAAAAACCTTAACTGACCCAAATACCCCTCTAATTTTTCGAAACACCCGAGGAATACATAGAACTGAGGTCCCTACAGGGGTAGTTTCGTCAAGTGTTATTTACTTGTCTGAATATCGAAAAGAAAAAATATAAATAGGGGAGGAACAGTAGTAGTCGGTTCCGTTAAATCGTTTTTTGGGGCGAACCTAGGGCTTGAAACAAAACAAAGGCACTGGCTCTTCTTCTTCTCTCTCTTGTATTCACCCTGCAATACTGTATGTCTCTCTATATTCTCTCACTCTCTCTCTCTCTCTCTATATATATATTTATACGTGGATATATGTATTTCTTTATGTATATGTCATGCATGTTTGTTATTGCTGTCTCCCGTGTTTATCTTTCGCTGAATTGGATGGTCGACGCTCCACAAGTCAATTGATCACAAGCAATTTGTCGACAATCCCCATAAAATCCTCACTTTGTTTGTTGTTTTAGCAGATTAGAACTTTGAATTTCCTTTTTTTTGCTGTTTTGGTTGGGTACGGTGACTGTGCTCTCTGGAATTCGGCAAAATCAGAAAGTATTTGTTTGATTGCTTGTGTTTATGTGCTCTGTTTTTTTTTTGGTGGTGCCCGATTTTTACTTTTGTGAGTAGGTTTCGTTTGGAAGGAAGACCTCATTGTAATTTGCGTCCAGTTGGTCGGTTATGTAATGGAGGTGGTACTCGTTTTCCTCTTGTGTAACCGTGGGGTTCTTGGAGTTTTGTTTCCAAATCAATGTTGCAGTTTTCCCACTGCGGCGGAGTCAGTTGCTTCCTCTAAATATTTTTTTTTGGTTTCTCGTAAAAAAATTAAATTTTTTAAAGTTCCCCCCTGGAAATCTATGTTGCCTTCCTTTCTTTTCTTTTACCAAACAAATTTCAACAGTTCTTGGGTTTGCATATTTATTTTGTTCCCTCATTTCCTTCTCTGTTTGTCATGCATAATTAATCACAAGGAATTTTGTTGATCCCATTAATTATGAGCAAGGTATTGGGGCTTGATACTGAATTAGGATGGATGGATGGATCGTTCTACAGAATGTTGCTTGTGGAATGAGAATAGCATTGATAAAATGCACACAAGGAAAATCTTAAGACAACTATGAGTTGGTAAAAGTATTAATTATGCGTTAGATACTACATCAACACACTTATTTATTACATGTCTAAAATGGTTTTTATTTTACTGAGACTTCTTGATGAAAAAAATTTCAAGCTTGTTATTGACAATTGTACCATCTCGATTAGATTTCTGGCTCCTCATTCTTATAAGATACGTCTTGATTAGGTCGGGGCACGTAACCTGCATGTGCCCAATACTGATCTTTATATGCTCGTATTGATATAATCTTGCTTTTAAGGCTGAGTTTGCAGGTCCAAATCCAATAATTGTCAAGTCATTAAATGCAAATGAAATGTTCGGTCCCTGTAAAATTATTTGAAGGTTGTGGATCGTACTTGGAGTAGCAAAATTAGTGAAGGATATACTCGTCATTTAGTATTGTAAATGAGATGCGCAACACAAGTGCTGCTTTTATTAAAGGTAGTAGAAGTAGACATGTATCAGAAGCATGCTGAGATAGTTCATCTGGGCAGCTTATTATGGGTTTAAGAGGCAAATACATTAGATGGGTACTAATACATTAATCATAATGGGCAAAATATAATTAACGCTACTATAATATTGCCAAGTTATTTGCAACGTTGACATATACAAGTCATCAGTTTGAATGTTTTCCTTCAAAGAGAACGAGAAGCTGGATTAGTCCACTACCATTTCTTGTTGGACTACACGACCGGTAGTTCCTTCCTACTAACTAGCTCATAGATACACACATGCACTAGGGACGATAACAAACCAAGAAGAAACACTAGAAGAAACAACAAATAAATCTCACCACCGATTGCCAAACTAGAGAGTTCTTTAAACTATCGAATTACATCTAGTTGTTCAACATCCAAATTACATACATTAGGTTTTCTTGTCCTATGGAACTCAGGAAATCATCTGGAACCAGAAATAGAAGAATGACGTGGGTTGTGATTGGGGTGGGGGTTGACAAACGAGGAACTAACTATAATGTGGCTCTCCCAAGCAATTGATTGTAAAGGCAAACTACTTTGAGTGTAGCTAAAGGTTATTTTAGATTTCCTTGATACAAAGGTGTGGTGTTGATGGGGATATTGTAACTTGTTGCAAATGTTATTCTGCATAACTTATCTCTGTTACTTCATTGGTTCTCATTGTTGTGGTAGATTATTTCAATTGTTGATATTATGTTGGATATTCTCCATAGTGACAAAAAATGTTGGATGTGATTATTGCTATCTGAATACACAAGTTGTATTGTTGTCAAACATCTGGGTAATTTCACTGAAGTTGTGTATGGACCCCAATTTATGAAGAAACGAGGTGAGCAAACGTTGAAGACTATATCATTTAGGCGACTAAGAGCTAGAGCTCTGACTAACCAAACTGAACGGAACAATTTAAATTTTTATCGGTTTTTATAGTGGAATTAGTCTTCTCATTTTGTTGTTTCATTCTTCCGTCTAGGTGTTGAATCAGTTTTCTTCATTTAGTAAAGTAATTCAATGAAACTGGAAGAAACTGTTAATGTGTAAGGCATGCGGTAGAAAGTTTGTTGTATTTTCTCACATACCTTAGGGTACTCTTAAAATAAGCCTAATAAGAATCCAATTTGAGCTCCCGAACACTTTTTTTCTTTCTCCCACTTGGGCTGGGTGTCGAAGGATTGTGGGCAGTTGTTGCATCCATCGCGGTTCTCTTGTCAATGCTTCAAGTGAGAGTCTTCTAGCCTTTATTCTCTTCATTGCTAGATTCTTCGCCTCTGGAGATTGCATTCCGCCTGTAAAGATTATTAGGAAATAAGATGAGTTGTGCGATGGCGACTTGTCCTCCGGGGCTGTTCTTAGCCAAGCACCTAATTGGACATATAGGGGCACTCCACATTTCGGTTCTTTGCTTGTTCTTCAAGATTTCTGTGTTGGTTTGCCCAACAACTTTAGTGTTGTGCCTTTTCTACGTCTGAAGGTACTAAATGCAAGATGTTTCTAGAAATTTGAGTTGTCTCTTCTCTTAGGATGAGTTGGAAGAATGAGAAAAAAGATCTTCAGTGGAGTCCAACGACCACAGGATGGAGAGGACATTTTCCCAACCAACGGTATTTGGAAGTCTGGTGTCCTGTCTAAAATGGTATGTATGGCCTGTGCAACAGGGTTGAGGAGACAATTAACCATTTTTTCTTGCATTCCGCGGGCGCATGAGAGTTGTGGAGCTTGCTTTTGGTGATTTTAGGTCAAGTGATGATGCAAGGCCTCAATTCTCAATCTGTTGAAATGTTGGATGGATGCTTTACGAAGAGGAGAGGTTGTTTGGAACATTGTATCTTATGCGGTGTTTGTGAAGGGAAAGAAACCGATGAACCTCTGAAGGCTTACAATTGAAGATTCATAAGCTGAAGATGGCTTTATTGCATAGCTTGCACTTTTGCTGTGAATCCTGTTTTGCTCTTTTTCGTTTCATAGGCAAACTCGGTCTTCAAGTTGAGCTTTAATGATTTTCGTTGGAGCAATATCTTTTGTCTACAATGCTTGTGTTCCCCTATATTTTTTATTGTGAACAAAAAGATCAATGAAACTGATACAAACCCTTAAAAAAAATTAAAAAGGGACACAAGCATTTAATAGAGCAAGTCGTTCCATTCTGACATAATCTCTTTTCGTATCCTGCCAAATTCTTTGGATAGAAGAAATAGAAATGCTTTTCCTTTCGACCCAACTTTCCTTACATGGGTAAACTGCCCATAGTTATCCAACGGTATATAAACCAAACCAATTCGAGCCTTATGTCCCCATAGTTCTCAACCGTTTATCTTCTTCCTAAAATGGGAGTTTCATGAGAAAAATATTGAAGATCTGCTGAACTAGTAGGCAACGATTTGGAAACTCCTTTCTCTTAAAGGGCTACATTTTATTTATTTACTTGGTACTAATATTGAGTAACAAAGGGCAAAAAAAGAGGGATGAAAGAGTTCTCAGACAACAATAGCTAGTTGTGAAGTTGTTACCCTGTTTAGATGCTTCTCATCAAGGAGCGGGAGATTTGCATACGCTCCCGTAGTACGGGTTGAGGCAGAGCATAATCCCAACCCCACTTGTGGCATAGTGGGAATGAGGCGAAAGGGATGACGGGACGATAGAGGTCTTACGAACATTGAGTTGTTTATGGTGGTACTCTCCTTGAAGCTTAAATAACTAGTATAAAATTTGTTTAAAAATCATTATGTCTATTGAATTTGCTTCTCACGTGCTACCCATCTTGCATATGGAAATTCAAACATTCATATGTAGGGAGAAGCAAATCGAAACAAGGTACGTATGTAATTGGAGCAAAATGCTAGGGAGGAGCATGAGCATTCATAGAATGATACTATTAGATCACCAGTTGTCCTAGAAGCTTAACTTGTTAAGAAATAAGCCCGACAAATTTAGTCAAACCATCCAATAGTGAAGTCCTGGGTTTCATATTTGATTGTGGGATTTGGCTAGTCCTCTCTCTTGGTAAATTTTGTTAAAGATCATATAAGTAACTTAAATGTTGGTTCTTTGGTCATGGAATAAAAGGAAATAACATTTTAAGGAGCACTTAATTGTTAAAATTAGCTTAATAACTGGTCAAAGGACTTGAGAAGCTACAAAGAATAGAAAGATGCTTGAGATTTGCACATAATTCAAGCGTTGCTAGTACATAATCTATGAGTTTGATGAAAACGGAGGGGAGTGAAAGAAATGGGAAAGCTAAAAGGTGTAACCTTGGCATCATGGAACATTGCCTTACCCTAACGCCAGCCTAACTGAAGCCACAACCCCAGGGAAATATATCTAGGATTTAGAAACATGGATCCTCTACTTCTTTCTTATGGTTGAAGGGGAAGTTCACCATGCTTGAAAACACACACTCGATGCTCTTATCCAATATGGCCTTAGAGTGGTGACTACCCAAAATCTTGTTGCAATGGCAAGCCATTGAACCCAAATTCTTGAAATTCCTTTTGTACAAGTTTTTTCCTCGATGAAGGATAGAAGGTAGACAATTGCGTCACTGCCCTAGCTATGCACGAGTGGCCCTAGTAGGCCCTTACTTGCGAAAAAAATTGGAGAGGTGGACCCTAAGTGCGCTCAAGAATGCGGGAAATTTCCATGCCCTCCCTTGATGCCGATTGAGGCATGGCTAGCTGATCCCATTGAGGGTGAGTTTCCACTAAAAATACCGTCTTCCTGCAGTCAATAGTGGGTTTAGTTTCCGCTAAGTGATATTTTTGTGATGTATGTGAGGAGGATGATTTGTCTTCATGTCGTAGACAACTGGCAAAAATACCAAAAATACCGTTTAGACGATAGTGGAAACTCAGCCTGAGTGTAGAATGGGGAGGGCAGCGGAAGGGGCATAGGGCCAAATGACAATATAAACTTTTAGTTCTGTATGTAGCTGCCCAACGATTGTTAGATGCAATAGTATCAATTCTCCGAAAAGCTTAAGTTGTTGGAACCTGGTTCAATGATCTATAACAATTTATCTACCACCCTCCCTGATGTGCTACTCCAGTGGTTGAAATTCGAACATCAACATATAGAGACAACCGGAAATGCAAATGAAGAACAAGTGTATATGAAGAAATTTTAATGCAATAGATGTCTCCTAACTTCAGACATGATACGTTGATACAATAATAAATCACCAATGTCCTAAAAGCATAAATTGTTTGGAAATAAACCCAATGACATATATCGATCTACTAATAGCATTGTGTTAAATGAATCATTTAATTGAAGATCTTGCATAGTTGGGCAGTATTTGGATATTCTTCTTTCCATGGTGAATATCATTCCTTTTAAAGTTCGTGTGACAAATGGCTTAATGTTGGTTGTTATTTTCGGCCAGAGCACATATTTTGATGAGATGAAATATCATGAAAGTTGGTCACAATAACTTCACATGTAAAAGTCCCTTGAGAGAGACTCATAGTCAGAGTATAGTGCTGATACATAGTCTATGGCAACGTTTTGAAAAGCAATACTGGTCACCTTAACGGTTGCGGTTGTGATGATGCGGTTTTGGAGGTTAAAAACTTAAAATTCGTAGCATACTATCTTGATGACTGGAGACGTGAATTTCATAATTTTGAACTATATTATATCTCTACAGATTTGGAGAAATATTCCTAACATGTGTGTGTATACACTTATGGATGTATTTGTTTTAAAATCATATTTGTTGGGGTTTAAAATGGTAATTGGCAACTTTTCTTCATTTTTTGACGTAATCCAAAATATTATGTATTTTGTATTAGTCTCTTATAAAAAATTTCCTTGACTTGTGATATTATAGATTTTCCCCTTGGAAAATAGCTGATTCTGTGTTTTCTGTTGGTAAAAGCCATAACGGGCCGTTACCACCAGTGGCAGACCCATAACTTTAGCCTAGTGGGGGCACCTTAATAATAATTGTGAAATTTTATTTTTGCTAGTCCACTAAAGTTTATAATGCATACTTTTTATAAAGGTATCAAAAAGTGAGCACAAAATCTCTGACAATTTTTAAGTATGTTTCTGTTGACATTGACAAGTTTTTAGGGTATGTTTTCGAGATAAATAGATGTATTCTAAATATATATATACACAATTACATAATTATGTGAAATATATAAGATTATTATAGGAAATATATAATTTCGAGTCGGGGCATATGACCCCACTGGCCCCCATGTGAATTCACCTCTGGTTACCGCCTTTATGAAACATTCGATATTGTCACGTAAAAGCCGACACACGGCCCACGCCTGCAAATCCTTTTGGGTCACGGCAACTGCCGATACTGCTACGTAACAGTGTTAGGATTTTGTTACACTGATATTTCAAACCGTGGTATATGGGTTCACATTCAATGAAAAGTGAGGAAAATGAAAAAATTGGAAAAAAAAAAGAAGCTTTCCTATAGTTGTCCTTTTCAATGTAACCCCATAAACCCATGACCTCTTGTCAACCAATCAACATGGTAATTGAGCCCCAGCCACCTGACCACTGCCTTTGGTTAGTCATTGCTACATAGTTACATGGATTCTTCTACTTTGGATATGACAAATTGAAGCACAAGCAGTGTGTCCAACCCCATATTTAACTTTGGGACTTGCGTCCTCTATGTTTGTATCTTTTCTATTATTCTATTATATTTGCAGAAGGTGGTCACATGCTTGAACATGCATTTATACCTGCACTCTTACCCGAGTATATGTAATATAGCTTTAGGACAAGCAGGGCACCACTATCAACCTTGCTTGTCCAACTTTGTCAGTTGTGGATTGATGCATACATTGGAATTCTATCCAAGGTGAATGTAATATGACATTTACCATGATCAAACTAAAGTCCTGATGATACATCTGTATGTGTATATTGCAGCATACTGAGTTGTACATAAATGGTTGTTTGGTTGCTATCACATTAGTCACGCGGATGGTTTTTTTGGTGGTTGTTGCTATTTGGTGTATAATTAGTGCAGCTATGAAAATGAACACAAAATGGTGGTCATGTTACCTGGAATGCGATTTTATTGGTACAAGGAACTGGAATGGGAATTTGGTACGCCACATGCCTAAATTGTGGTACGGGTAGGGGTATGCTTATGGAAATCAAAATTAGAACTTACTCTTCCACTCGATAAACATCTAGTGTGATGGGTGTCATTTCTGAAACTAATCATAAAGAACACATATCTGGGAGCATAATGACCGATTTTTATACATTTTCTTTGACTAAAATTCCATTCTCTGTAGTTACCTTAATAAGTTGATTTTTGTAGAACTTTTGTCAGTTTTGTGATTGCTTTGGACGTTAAATTTTCTATTTTGGAACGGAAGTGTACCATTATTCGGATTCAATTATTTATCATTGAAGTGACTATATGACTGACTGATGCAGATTCTATGTGCTAAATCTTTAATGGTTTACCCAAAAGGGCCAAAATATCTAAATCTTTTTGTACCCTCTTAACTGTATCTTTTTATTAAGGTGATTAACAAATATGAAAGATTCTAACAAGAATATGATTTTGTAATGAAGTTTTAATATCTCTAAACTATAAGATAAACAAAAGTGGAAAATTAAGGTTGGGATATGATTTAGTTCTTGCAAATTTGGACAGATATTATTAATAATGTCCCATTTGCAGGAAAAGAATAATCATCCTCTCATTGAGGCTTACTATGTTTGATGATATTACTATTTATGAGTGTATTACGTTCAGAAGGAAATTTGAGGCCTCGTATCATGTTGAGGTACTTAGGTGGAAACTTAGGATCCATTGTGTAATTAAGCTATTCCAGTTCTTCTGTTTCAGATTAAGTTGATCATTGCATTCCAAAGAAGGTTTATGGTAACATATGGCTTAAGGTTTTTCCATGCGTTGTTAGATTTGTTAACCACTTAATTTGTACTCTTTAGTAAATGGTTCGTATATGTTCACTTTGATGTTGAATTTCACTAGTAGTTCCGTTTCTGTGCATAGCACGCACTCGAAACCACAGTCGGCAGTAGTAGACCATATTGTGAAATATGCACACACGCACGTATATACATATATATTGTCTTTCTTGGTTTATGCTTTTTTCTCTCTTTTCCAATATACTTCTTGCTAGATGTGATATTTTTCTTGTAGTTTTTGACAGATGATGATTTGTTTATTTATTGAGTGTGGATTGTGTGTCCTAAAGTGTTCAACATCAACTGTCAGCTGTCTTCATAAGTTCATAGGCTTCAAACTGTTGATGGTGGGCCTTGTAAAATTTGTTATGATGCAGTCTGCCACAATTTTCCAGTTGTCTGATGTTTGCTAGTGGGCATTGATGGTCATTTTTCTCACCTTGTTATCTTTTATTTTGTATATCATATCTGGAGTAGTTTATAAAACAGTGTCGTGTACTTTTGTCTAAGAATAGTTTGATGGAATGTTCTATTGCGCAGGTTTTACCAATTGTCACCAATGGCACTATTTTTCTGAGACACCGGCAATACCAAGCCATCAAGAATTGTTATCTTTAAACTTTTGGCTTTTAATCTGTGGAAAGGCATTGATCTTTGGGTTAGAAATGGAAACAAAGTACGCAAAGGTGTTGGATAGTGGCCGTCGAGTTGTGGTTGACTTGAAGAGAAAGCGGTCAACCAGATGTGAAACAATTTTGACTGGTGTAGCCTCTCAACAGGCTGCCTTGAACTCTTGCATTCGTAAGCTTAGCAAGAGGAGGAAATTGGATGGCTCCAACAGTAAGTGCGGTTCTCGTGCTTCCATATTCAAAAAATCTTTCCTTAAGTACTATTCAAATTTTAAGACAAGTGGGGTCCCTGAACGTTTGATGTTTTATCAAAATGGTGAATGGACCGATTTTCCTCAAGACTTTGTTGTTTTGATTAAGAGAGATCTCCAAGTGAAAAAGGCAGCCATTGAGGTGGACTTTGATGGTCGTCCCTTTCTTATGGATTTGTTGCATATGATGAAGTTGGACTTGAGGACAGGTATACAACAACCCATTGCTTGGATAGATGAAGCAGGTAAATGCTTCTTTCCAGAAATCTTTTCTGATGATGACGAACTCTACGACTGCTGTCACCGTGACTTTGAGAAAGATAAGGAACGTCTTTTGTCAGAGCCTCGTGGGCACCAAGATATTAGGCTCCAACTTGAAATAGAACTTAATGGATCGGATTGCTGCAAGTTCAAGGAATATAGCGGTGAGTCAAATGTGCTTGTCAAGAAAATTCAAGTTGATGGGAAACCTACCAGTGACCATTGTGATGTAGAAGTGGATGATGATGATGGTGGTGTCGGAGCATTTGATACAAAAGCTAATGCACCTATTTTGGGAAACCAACATAAAGGGGAAAATCTGTTAGCCAATTTTAATGTTATGCATGGAGAAATGGACACTAACGCCGTGAAGAAAATATTTGCCCTTGGTATGGGTTCATTTGCTGGTGCAGATATTGTCGACCTTTATCGTGGATCAAGTACTTTTTTGCAAGCTCGATTGGAGTTGTTCCAGAAGCAGGTTGAGATCACTGAAAAGTATCGCGGAGATGCAAATGTTCGATATGCTTGGCTCCCTTCTACGAAAGGAGCAGCGGCTAGCATCATTATGTATGGGCTAGGTCATTGTGGAACACCTGCAGTCAAATCCATCTATGGTTTTGGTGTTCATCTTTCACCTGCAAACTGCTCTATAAACAGGTCTGATTACATTAGTTCAATAAATGACTTCTTACTCTATAACTTGGGATTAATATTTGGAAACTCTTGACATAATATCCTGAGAAAGGGGAGTGACTCTCTTCTATGAGGAGGTTATTTTGGATGGCAGAACTACAATCCAACCTATCACGGGTAACAGTCCTCAAATTGTGACAGGATTTATTAACCTATCAAGGGCTGACGAGCCCAGCTCCAATTGTGTAGTTAGTGCATATTTGTTAAGGTAGTTGGCCAATTCCAGGTAGTTGCAATTGATCTTTTTAATAGATTTAGTTAGCACTTCATGAGCAGCTGTCCTCCTTTGATCTGCCCTCGGTTCGTTTTTGATTTGATGGTAGAAGTGGGTCTGGCAATGTCACCTATCTACCTTTGTTGTTATTTTAACTTCTGCACCGGTGTCTGAGACGTGGCTTAGTCTTTACCCATTAGTTTGTAGTGAAATTGTGAGTTTTCTTGGTTAAAATGTTCGTTTGCCGTCTGAAGATATAAAAATAGAGCTGGAAATGACCAACCAATTGGTTTTGTTTGAGCCTGTGAGATTGTGATTGAGATGCCAGTGGTTGCTAGTTGCTACTAACTAGTGGCACTAGGCTTAATTTGTAATACTTTTGGCCACTTATGTTTAGAAGTTCAAGTATGTAGGCATTTCTTTGCTTTCTGTTGATTTGGACATTATTTTTCACTTTGTTCTGCGAGTTTTGGTTACAATTCCACAGTTCAAATGATCCATATCGTGTACTTAAAACAGAGTCTGGTATGGATTTAACTTTTTTTCTCTGTCCTTTGTTCTTGCATTTTTTTTTTTTTTTGACAGTGCACGTAACTGTGATGTTGACGAGTGTGGTGTGCGATACATGCTGTTCTGTCGCGTCGTAATGGGAAACATTGAGCTTGTAGCTGCAGGGTCAAAACAATGCCATCCGAGCAGCGAGAAATTTGATAGTGGAGTTGATGATCTTCAAAATCCAACGAATTACGTTATATGGGATATGAATAAGAATACTCATATTTACCCAGAATATGTTGTTAGTTTCAAGGTCTCTTCGGATAGTGAAGGTGATTTTACTCCTCAAGTTTTTCTCATATCCGCTGCCATAAGTTTTACCTACATCCTATCATAAAGTTGATTCGTATTATAATGATCAATGAATTTGGATGGTCTTGGACCAGTCAGTTGATCTCTACCTTTCAATGTCATTGTGATGATAACAACCTAAAAGGGCAGAAGGTTCTTGGATGGAAAACAATGCTTGGCTTTGATTTTCTTCAAACTTTTAGTACCTACAATAGTAGTTCAATCTTTCTGCAGGGTTTTTGGTTGGAAATCCCAGCAAGCTCAACAGCTCAAGGGTCCAGTTAGACTTGAATTCATCTCCAAGTCATCAGAGCAAGCTTGATATATCAAGGGACCAGTTGGACTTGAATTTAACTGAAGCTCAATTAGTAAGTACACAACTGAATTTGTTGGAAATGTTCGTTGCGTTTGCCTCTACCCTTGATGTTGTTTATTGTTTCTGAAAGTTGTCTAAGTTCTTAGCCTTGAATGTAGGGGAAAAATTCATGGAGTACTACTAATGAACTTTGATTTCTCAGCTATTCTATGTGATCACCTGGACAATTACTTTAATTGGACTATTTGTGTGGTAATTACTCCAGTTGCAGTATTCAATATCGAGGATTAACAATGGATATCAAATACTGGACTAGTAACTGTGATCTACTATTATGTTTTTTTGGTGGGAAAACCTTGTAATTTGTAATCATTTCAGACAAAATTGATTACCAGTTCCATTGACATTCTAGTGAACATTAAGTGGTTGGTTATTATAGTTTTGAGCCCCAACTTGGCAGATCTACATTCCTCCTGCCTAATTTTTCTAGTAGTGAGAAGAGTTCAACTCTGTAATCCATTTGAGAAGGAACAGCTTTGTGGAAACCGCAGGCTTTTAAATTCTGGTTGAAGGGACTTCTTAAATCTCTTAAAAGGAAACGAGCTTGGTAATATTTGTTGAAAATCTCCCGCTACTTCATTGCATCCACGATTTCAGTCTGACTCGGTAAAGAACCTTAAAGAATTCATCCATTGAAGTTTCCACCCTGCAACGTAACTAAACTTAGCCGAGCCTTAACAACCAATTGGGGTCAGATAAATGTATTCGTTGTCTCCATTGAGTTCTGTGGAGGGCATTGTGTTCTTTGATATCCAAGAAACCTAGTCTTTTCGCACTAACAAAAATCTTTTCTTTTCAGTTGGGAGTGTGGAGTTCCACCTGCCACTGAAAGAAAAGCAAAACATTTGCCTTAGATGAAGTAAAAGAATTCGATTCACGGTGATTTTTGTATGAAGTCCACACACTCCTCAGACAGTAGAATATCACTGCTTTTATTTGTCAAATATTGAGACCTTGGTGAATCTCTTTTAGTTGAAAATGGTGCTTTGTAGGATTTTGTGCGCGTGCAAGAATGAGTTAATCTTCTTATTGCTAACTTCGGTTTTTTATTTTGTCTCCGACTCTTTGCGACCATGTAGTGCATCAAAAGGCTGGCTCATGTTCTTAACCAATTTTTGCCTAACCAAAAGTGCACTTTAGGATTTCTGTTATGTTGATTAGTAGTTAATAAAAGACACTTTGCTGTTTGTTGATTTAGCTCTACAATTTATCCATGAAGTTGACTTAATTGCGCCTGGGTCTGCCGAGTCAAGATATGGTCTCGTTTTCTTAATCGGTGCAGTCTGAAGGCCCTGCAAAGCTGTCCCTGACTTTCAGTTGTTTGTTAATTAGTACTTGAATACTGTGGTTTATTGCCCTCAGGTTTCAGCTGCTTTGGGTTCTAGATATAAAAGGTCTCCCAAGTCCCCTTGGCTGCCTTTCCGAATTTTGTTTTCAGCCATCTCAAATAAAGTTCCTCCGAATCGTATGGAACTTGTTGAAGCTAACTACAAGTTGTTCGTGGTATGTCCTTTGACTGTTATATTTAACTTCTTTAATCTTGTGATTGGATCTTTCCTTATTTTTTTCCCCTGTACTGGCATAATCCAGAGCAAGAAGATGAGTCGGGACGATTTTGTTAAACAGTTGAGAATGATAGTTGGGGATACTTTGCTGAGGTCTACTTTAACAAATCTTCAGTCCGAGGTAGGGTCCTTTATCCTTGCTTGTTAATGATCTTTTGTATGTGTTTTCTCCTCATGTTGTTGGACTGCACTATTATGAGCTGTTGCAGCCTTAGTTCCAGGGAGCTCCTAAAGTGGTGCCGCTCCCACCTTAGGAATGCGATTTTGCGCTGCCAAATTAAAAGCTTGACGGGAGCTAGCTCTGTACGAAGATGGGAGCTTTTGTACGGTACCAGTTTAGAAAAACAGTAACTTATTACTCCCTCCTTCCCACCATGTTGGTCCCTTTTGGGGATCCCAACTTTTTAAGGCGATATGCATGTCTCCTTTCAAAATGAGCATTGATTTCCATTTCTACCACTTGAATCCACTTGTTAAGTTATTTTAAATTAGTTATGAAGGTTTATTTTGGAAATTCACACACATTTTCCACTTGACTTTTCAAATAGGACTAGCATTTTGGGACATCCCAAAATGAAATAGATTACCAATTTTATGGGATGGAGGGAGTACTTAGCTTTATATATTGGTCTTCGATTTCACTCACATATATAGCCCAAGTCCTGATAGCTTGAAAAGAAAACCATACATTCTAATACTATCCCATTTCTTATACTTAAGGTAGTCTTGGCCCATATAATTTAAACTCTCAAAAATGATCGTAGTTTTAAAGTGTATTTCCCAGGCTATATTATTTTCGTAATATATGTACACGTTCCTTTCATGCTCCCAAACTTGGGAGCTTCTATGTTCTCCAGCTCCCGCACCCGCTTCCACTTTGTGCAACTAAGGGTGCAGCTGCTGCTTTCATCCCCATTATGTAAATATTCTGTGATGTGGTATAAGCATCAGATTGTTGCTTTATTTCACATGGGATTTCGGGTTTCATATGTTGATCTGACAACCTTAGTCCTTCGGCCTAGTGATTAAGTATAACTGTATAAGTGGTTATTGGATGCACCACATTTTCTTGAACTGTGGGGTTATTGAAAACAATTGCTCTTTTAGAATATTTGTGTCCATTCGTTACGCTACATTGCTTCCAAAGCCTCATAGATGTAGCTGCCTTTTCTTTTTTGGTGCATAATTTTGTTTAAAAAGCAGTTTTCCTTTTGTGGAAACATTCAAGATGGCCTTCATGAGCTTCTGAGTTTCAAATCATTCATTTGTCTCCCTTTTGGTTGGGTTTCGAAGGTGTCATCAAGATTTTGAATTGAAATTTGACCATGCTACTAAGTGAGAGGTCTACTAGAAGTGTAAATAATATAACGAAGTAAAAGAACCAGAAGAAAACACAAAGTGAAAACGAAGCAAAGGAAACAGAAAAGAACTTTCTTTGTTCAGGATGTGGCAGTTTGGGCGGGAAGATCATGGCAGGCAAATTTCTAGGGTTCGTGTATCACATTTGAAGGGGAAGTGAGCATCCAAAACCTTTTGTTGAGGCTGAGACTTTGACTTGTTTATTTCCCACTTGGCTTAGAAATTCCTCTGATGTTGGATAATCAGAACCTTATTTGCAAATGTCTCAGCATAAGCTTTATGATGCCAATGACCTCTCTTGCTGTATGCTGCCGAAAATTGACTGCAGGAGCTGTCTCATTTGATGGGGTTTGGCTGTGGTGCCCTGAAGTGGTATTGGGGCACCGGTGCCCCAATTTTACTTACCACAAACAATGGGTCTACAAACTATAAAAACATATCACACTTACCATAAACACAGATTTACTTACTATAATTTATGGCTGTACACGTTTGGTAAGTATAGCCTATGTTTGTGGCAAGTAAATCCTATGGTCATAGCAAATACAATTGTGCGGGAAAAGAGCAAAACCACCCTCATTCTTGTGGTGGTTTTCATCTAATGGCTCAGACTCATCTATTTTTTCATCTAACGGCTTAGATTTAGTGGGGCACCGGTGCCCCAATACCACATTGGGGCACCATGGAAATATTCCATTTGATGAGAAAGATGGAGACATAGAGACTCAACTTTGTTGGAGTTGTCAGCGCTTATTTATATCATTATATGCATGATGATTGGCCACATTATGGATGTTGCACATCAAATTATCCCTTTTGGTGCACATCAAACTATCCCTTTTGGAGGAGGTGGAAATTGTGTTACTCCATAGGGTTCGTTATGATCATGTTGCATAGAAGTCAAATGACATGCCTCAACAAAACCTTAGTATTGATGGGTGCTGTCCAGATGAGTTGGAGATAGGGTCTGTGTTTAAATAAAAAGGAGGGAAGTACAGTTTAGAGCCTGATTGGGGTTTACTAGCGAAATCATTAGCATTCTTGTGGTTTGTTCTCATGTTCTTGTTTCTCTTATTTTGAAGACATAAGTGTGCATTCTATTCTAGCTGTTCATGCTAGTATCTTTTTGCATAGAGACACAAAATTGTGTATTTGTTTATCTTGAAAATTTATTTGCCACGACCTCCTTCCTATCTTATATTTTGTGACCGTTAATGCAAAATATTATTGGTAAGAATGCCCCACTAACAAGTTAGTTGTTCCAATGAACTTGGTCACATAGATGCCAGGATTTGGTGATAAAATTGCCTATGTTGCCTGATGAGACTTCTTGACCACTATTTAATCAAGTATCTGTAGATGGATTTAAGCGGGCAACGAGTTACCGGCCAGCCTTGTATAGTGCTCGTAATATGCTTTTTTTTTTTTGGTTTTCTTGACAAGTACTACCCTTAAACCTTAATGGTTTTGTGACCTTTAGAAGAATTTAATACGTAGATATGTTTCATTGTGAAAGTTGCTCTTAATTACTTTTCGTGCATGAATCTTATTAGGTAAATGACAAATTTCCTTTTGGAAACAACGCCAAGCAGGCTCCTGGAAGAGTTGAGTTTGGGGTTAATCAGGTAATTTTGGTATACTATAAAATAATCAGTGTTTATGTTAATGCTCGCATTCTAATCCAATCATCAACAGAGGAGTTCGAATTTGATATGCCATTTGAAACTCTCAATATGACCTGAAGCCGAGGCAGATATGAAATTTTTGGATTTGATTAGATGGATTGGCTTGTGTATATGGGAACACATAAATTTTTTTGTTTTGTTTGCTTTGAATGTGGGACCAAATGAAATTATTTGTAATTCAATTTATATTCATACAGAGTTTTGAGTATGTGAAAATGAAGGTGGATCCCTGATTGAAATTTGATCTAAGTAAATAAAATAAAATTGTTGGATTTGGCCTATTTCCTTCTTGGACCTTTCAGTCTTTGTGCGTGTTATTAATTAGAACACCTCTCTGTCTCTGTCTCTGTGTGTGCGCGCGAGCGCGTGCATCTATGTGGTGGCTATAGAGGGCTTCAACATTCTGACCCAATACTAGATTGTTAGTAAGGTTGCACAATTTGTATTTGTTCCTGCATTGACAGCTTAGAATCGCATTATGTAATTAATAGTTACTTTGCATGCATGATGTTATTAGGAAAATAACAAGCTTCTATTTGGATATGGCATCAAGCAGGGTGCTGGAAAGGGTCAATTTGAGGATGACCAGGTAAAGGCTGGTAATCTGATCTCATATTTAGTAACACCACTGTTTATGTTGATGTTTTTATTCCAATCCAATTATTAGTGGAGTAGTTGAATTTGATAAGATATTGAAAAACTGTCAATTTGATGTGAATCTGAGCCAAATAGGAAAAGTTTTGATGTGTTGAAATGGATTATTTTATTTAGGTGGGAACTGGTAAACTTATTCTTTTGGCTTTTTTTCTGTATAGGAACTAATATAATTTAGAACATATGTAAAATATAATAGGACAAGACATGGGTCCCTTTTTGAAATTCGGCTGAAATCAATAATGTAAAGAATTGTTAGATTGGCTTGGTTTCTATTGCATATGTTACTTAGTTACATCAAGTTCTTCTCCTTTCTCTCTGTATGGTATGTGTTGGGTGGGATGGGGGTGTTACTCCATAAAATTTGTGCAGATGGCTCAAAGTCGAACATTTTAAAACCAAGCCAAACCAAACTGAGCCTTAAATCGCAATTAATTGGATTGGCTACATGAATCAGGGTTCTTCGTTGAGCTCTGTTTTGGGCATCATTTTCTGTAATATTCGAAAAACGTTTGTGCTCTTTGAACATTTTAAACCAGTACTAGATTGTGAAAGGGAGTTGTATGTGTTCATGCGTGTGTTTACTTGCACACATTAGGTGGTATCCTTTTCCTTAAAATGCAATTTACAATTTACTTTTGGACATTTTTATATAACCAGCAGCGGTTTATCGGCCAGCCTTGTTCAGTGCTCTGAGTTTGTTTTTTGTTTGACAATTACTACACTTAAATCTTAATGTTCCCGTGGCCAGCTGATTAACCTGCCGTTTTGTTCCCCCTCCTTACTTTTGGTGACCTTGAATAACTTAATACGGAAATACGTTTGAATGAGAAACTGGCTCTAAATTCGCCATTGAATTGTGATCGACTGACCATGTCATTGTTAATGCAGTAATGTTCTTTTTTCTTTTCAAGTAGTGGAGTAATGCTCTCTTCTTTACTGTTTTTACAGAAAGTATGTTTCATAAATAGCACTATTCAGGCACTGTTTATTCAAACCATATTGACTGCTTATCGCGTAGGGCCATATCCTTTGTGTTTAAATGCAACTGATAATTACTTTTTGTGCATGATTCTTATTAGCTGAAGAACGAAATTCCATTTGGAAACGGCGCCAAGCTGGGTGCCGGAAGGTTTGAGTTTGGGGTTAATCAGGTAAATGTGAACATAATATAAAGTAATATCAGTGTTCATGTTGATGGTCACATTCCAATGCAATCAATCAACAAAGGAGTTGGAATGTAAAATATCTTTGGAAACTATCAATTTGACCTGAATCTGGGGCAAATATTGATATGACGGATTGGCTTGTCGCTTGTGTATAACCAAGAAAATTATTTGTCTGGTGTGCTTTGTAGGCAGCACCATATTGAATTATTGGTAATTGTACTTCATACTGTGTTTCAGTATGTTAAGTCTAAGTGGAAAGGGAAAGTCTAGAGGCACTAACTAATATACTAAATGTACATGTGGCATTTCTTTTAATGGATGAGTGCATCCATGTATTGCATCATGCATTGATGTGGTAATGACATGTAACTTTTAGTGTATTATTTTGTAAGTTATTTAGTGCGTCTTGCATTGTCCAAGTGGAAACCTGTTTGAACTTTTATACTAGTAAATAAAAAACATCGTTCGGTTTGGATTTGTTTTCTATTTGGACCTATACACAGTCTTCATGCTGTCATTCCTTTCAATCAATTTCTTCTCTCTCTCTCTCTCTCTCTCTCGCGCGCGCGCGCGCACGTATATGCATGCATTTATGTGGTGGGTATATTGTCGGTAAGGTTGTGCGATTTGTATTTTTTCATGCATGTGACCGCTTATATGCACATTAGGGTTGCATCCATTCTATTTAAATGCAACTGATAGTTACTTTGCGCGCATGATTCTTATTAGGACAATAACAAAGTTCTATTTGGATATGGCGTCAAGCAGCGTACTGGAAATTTGAAATTGGAGATTGACCAGGTAAAGGCTAATATCATACTCCTATATACTAAGAACACTGGTCATGTCGATGTTTATTTTCCAATTCAATTGTTAAAGACTTATTGTAATTCGATAAGTTATTGGAAACTGTCAATTTGACTTGAATCTGAGGCAAATAATAGAAGTTTGGATTTGCTGAAATGGATCAGTTTGTCTAAGTTGGAGCCACTAAAATTAGTCTTCTTTCTTGGTTTCTGTATAGGGGAACAGATAAACTTATGCAGAATGTGTGTAAAAGGTAGTAGGTGAATATTAATGGATTCCTAGTTGAATTTCAGCTGATCACAATGAAACAGAAATCTCTAATTTAACTTGGTTTTTATCTTGTTCTTACTTGGACTAGCTGACACTCATTCTCTCTGTTACTCGATTACATCTGTTTCTTCTCCTTTCTGTTGGTGTGTATTGTGGGTGTTGGGGGTGGGGGTGTTACTGCATAAAACTGGTGCAGATGGCTCAAACAGGATAAACCAGTACAAAATCTTGTAAGGCTGCAAGAGTTGTATGTTTGTCATGCATGTATTTACTTACCCACAAGGTGGTACGCATCTTCTTTAAATGGAATTGACAATTAACTTTTTGATGTTTTTGTGCTGATTTTTTCTAGGAAAAGAACAAAGTTCAATTCAGAAACAACTCAAAACCGGGTAATGAAGAAGATGAATTTGGGGTAGGTGAGGTAAGTGCGGATTTTTTTTATGTAATTGTTCATCTTGAGATTTACATTCGAATCCTTTATGATTGAAAAGTTTCAATTTCATAAAATAGTTGAAACTTGAAACTGTCAATTTGACCTGAAACTGAGTTAAATATGAAATTTGGATTTGGTAAGACATATAAAATTACTCTACATAATGAATGCTAGACAAACTTACATGCATCTAGTATTTCAGTAGGACAGAATTGACATATTTCCTATTTGAACTTTGATTTTATTACAATCGTATCTGAATTGCGTTAGATTTGGGTGGGGTTTTCTTTTTATGTCGCTTGGACAAATAGACTGTCTTTATGTTCGTGCATTGTTTTAATCTGTTTCCTCCCTCTCCCTCTCCCTCTCCCTCTCTGCATGTTGGGGGTGGGGATGATAATAACTGGTGCAGATAGATTGATATAACATTTAAACCAGCACTACGTTGGTCGTAAAGTTGCAAATTTTACAATGAATGCGTTATTATAATCTTTAGTTTAGTTATGCTCTTTCATTCCACAAGTTGCATCTAAGAGGATTGTTTCTCATCTTTACCCAATTTTACCCATTTAGAAATGGTATGGAAAACAATGAATGTTTCCTGTCGTGTAATTGGTTAAGTATATTGGATTTGGGAACCACATGTGTTATCAAAGTTATGTCATGGATTCTGTCCATTAATTGCGGTTCGTTCTGGCCCCTTTTGCAGGGACCATCAGAATCTAAGTGAATTGGGGTGCTCGTGATTTGAAGCTATGAAATTCAGGTGGCTTCTAAATGATCACATCTCATTTTCTCCTTAGCCTTTTTGAGGAACTGGGACTTTTGTACATCTGAGGAAGAAGGTGGGTTGGCGATTTTGGTGGTGGAAATGCGTCGAAATGAAGATGTGAATATTTAGTTGAACCTGGTTGGTAGCTTTAGGGATAAGGTATAATCATGACTGGTTTAAGTTTTCCTAGTCTTTTCAATAATGTTAGTTCTTGGGTTATTGAACTGATACATGTTTATTTCTGGTAGTCATTTTGGATTTGCAACTTGATACAGCTGTGTTGAGCTGAAACTTTGGTCTTGGATATTTATCGAATTAAGCCTTTCTTGTGTTGCATATGTTGTTTTACTATATGGAGATAAGTAGCCTCTTCATAGTAAGATTCTTTGGCCTTTGTGCTTTAGCCAAGGGAAAGGTTTTTGCGGACCTTTCCAATTTTGTGAAAGTAGTTATCCATGCTAGATGGTGCTTTGAGCTGCCAGTTGGGTAGTTCATCAATCTATGTTTTGTAAGAGTTCTCATGTTCTTTGTATCGGTTGGTTTCGAAAACAAAACAAAGTATGTTCTCTCTTTTGTCTGGAAACCATTTTCGAAAATTCATTAAACATGTTTTGGTGTTTGTTGGGAAATTTTCTTCAATAAACATGTTCAGAAACAGTTCGTCAAAGAAGTCTGAGGTTTCTTATCTACCGAATGCGCCTAGGTTTTTTTTTCCTGGTTTATAAAAAACAAATTATAAGAAACAGTACGAAGGAAATGTCAATCGATTCGCCCCCCCAGCCTTGAATACACTAGGTATATAAAAGACAGCTCATGAATGTGATTCAAACCGTTTATTCTATTCGTCTCATCATGTTTGTCGTTCATGTCACAGATGAACTTGATAATCAATCTCAATTGTACGAACGCAAAACGCTACGGGAACCGAGAGACTATGCATAGATAATGCACAAATTGGGTTGTCGGGCCCACTATGTGGTCCTGGAAAACATGATTTGAGTCGTCATTAACTTCAGAATAACTTTTCAAGTTGCTTAACTAAAAATTAGCTTTAATTGGATAATTGTGAGTGTTTGATAAGTCTTCTAATCTTTTATTCAGAATTTTGGAATTTGATGAGTTCTGAAAAAAAATGTTGATAATTAGATCAAGAAGTTGCAGTATCTGATTGAGCTAAATTTATGTAGTCACTTGAAAATTTGTTTTGAAATTAATTAACGGTTTGAATTACTTGTGTGGGAATCCAGAATGAGTAACACACCAATCTATAAGGAGTACATGTTTGCACTAGTTGATCTTTTTTTTCTTCTTTTTGTGGACAGTAGTTTTTTTTTTTGTTGTTGTTGTACAAGTGCCTTTGTAGCACAACCCCAGTTTACTTACGATAATAGTCTGTGAAGGGCTTTCAGTTCTTTCTTTGTACCTTTTTTGCTCTTGAAAATAGTTACATAATACTACGTGCCACTTTATTTTTTTTGTTCCCAGCAATGCTACGTACCCAGAAAAGTTGCACAAAATTTACCCAGAAAACAGCAATGAGTGGCTCAGATACTCATTGCTGTTTTCTGGATAAATTCTGTGCAGCAGTGAATTTGAGCCACTCATTACTGTTTTTTAGATAAATTTTGTACAACTTTTCTGGGCAATTAGCATTAATGTTTTTCTTCCTGTTGATCAAGTTTGATTTTAACTTGATTTTGTTTTTGTTTAGGAAACAAAGATTATGTACATCTCCAATGTTCTCTAGTGGTGGTGGGAATCAAGATTATGTATCCCAGCTGGTATCTCGAGATTTAATTCATCAAGGGAATCACACAAAGCAAAACAAGAATTGCTTAAATAAAAATGGAGATTTAAGCAATTGTTTTCAATTTTCAGTATTCTACGAGAATTAACATCGTATGAATGTGTGATGCACGGTCGTTTCGTGTAGTTTCGCATTCTGCAATGATTATTAGATTGTAGTTGAATTAAAGAGATGTAAAAGAGATTAATTTGTAGAATATTAAACCTATGTTTAGATATTGAAGTCGTGAATGAATATACGAAACATAGAGAAAAGAAATACCACCATAACGTACCATACAAAATTGTTCGATTGTCGGTTTTGATATAAAGACTTTGAGATAATAAAAAAAAATTGTATAGCGCTGCGTATTTTTTTTAAAATATTTTAACAAACACTTGTACTTTTAGAGTAGAGCTATGTCATATACATCCAAAAGGTAAAAAATAAAAAATATTTTGTTAAACAATTAGTAAAATTGAAAATACCGGAATAATGAAGCGATGAAAAATGTTGGAGAGAAATTTTCTCGGTTGGGAAAAGAAAGAAACTGAAGCACTCAGTCTTGACAATAAATGGAAGCAATTTAAGTCAACAGAATACTCCATATGTAAATGAAATCAATTTATTGTTGGGTTTAAAATGAAGCATCATGTGTAATAAGACTTATAGTACTCTCTCTCTCTCTCTCCCTCTACCAAATTACTTTGCACACGCACGTTCGTGTACGCACATAGTCACATACATAGACGATGCATCTCAACCATTGAAAATGTTTTCAGATGGTTCGGATGTTAAAACAAGTTTTCACGGTAAAACATTTGTTTTAACATCCGGACCGTGCAAAATGCTTTTAGACGGTTAAGATGCACTGTCCGCGGATGATTCATACACGGGTATGCGTACGCGTAGGCGCGTTGGAGAGAGAGATGCCCGAGCTGCCCGCAGATGTGAAAGAAGAAGATCAAAGGCTGCAAAAGAGGGCAGCAGTGGGAGTGGGGCCTGGGGATGTCAGAAGTAGTCAATATTACTGGTCACACTGGTCAGCGATGACGCCTAAGCCAAATCATAATGCAATGGATTGCAAAATCATTTGATTCTTCCCACACTCTCCTTCCGGATCCAGGGCAGGCCCCTAATCACACACGTTTAAAAGTGTTTTTAACTGTCTGAATTTGCGGATGATTTTTTATCGGTTAAAAAGCATTCGCTAAACCAGACCATTGATTAGCAAATTGAAAGGTTGTGACGCATGCTACAGTCCAGTAGCACTTTGGGGCACTACTGGCCTCGGAATCCCTCTCCTTCCTCTCTCTCTCTTTCTCTCTCTCTCTCTCTCTTTCTCTAAGTCTCTTTTCCATGCATTGGCTCCGACACATGCCTAGCCTGTCCCATTTTGATAGTAGTACTATATTTTATTTTAGAACGATCTCAACATATATGTTCATTTTTTCAAAAATATCAATTGAAACTTGGTAAAATATCATTTTTGTCCTTGTGTTTAAATAAAAGTAGTACTATTTCCATCAATAAAATTTTCACATCGGAGGGAGTATTTGAAAAGTAAAATAAATTTTGAAGCAATCATTACACTTTCTTAAGAAGTTGAAATCCCCAAAAAAGACTATACGCAAATTCACACGTATACGCAAATGCATTTACAACACTTGACCAATATGTATTTTTTACTTGATACAAATAGCGCTCTACGCTATTTGTGGTTATTCTTCCTATAGGCTTTGCATGTTGACATCCAAAGAACGTCCTCTTTGTTCCACCATATGGTGATAGCATGGTTTGAGTCTAACGGTGTGTTCGTGTTTGTCAGGTATAACTGTCTTATATTTTGTAGGCCTGAAGTTAAGGTGTGATGATATTCCGAGTTATCAAAAAAAAAAAAAAAAAAAAGAAGTTAAGGTGTGACAGATTAGCTAGTTTCTTTTAGGTCTTCGCAAGTCGTTGGCACCTTTCACCCATATAATGGATAAATAAAAAGATTAATTCTCTATTAGAAAGAAAAAAAAATAGCGCACTACGCATGTGAGGGTAAATGAGAGCACGAATGCAAGCATGAAAAGATTTTATACTACTAAAAAGTGTGTGAGCGAACATTGCAATTGAGAGCATAAAGCAAAAGTTGAAATCGAAAACAAGGAGTCATACTAAAAATTGCGTGACCTATAAATTTCTACTCTACCATAACTGTCGTTATTGCGAAACGTTTGAATCAGAATAAGAGAAATTGTTTTGGCATAATTTATTGAATTCTTACACTACATTAGATAAATGATCACAATCGATAACTCATTTACAAATTACACACTCTTCATCGATTAATAATAATAATAATGCTGATAATATTAGATGAGAATTGACTAACAATTACATGAAAATTTACTCCTTTACAATCGATTAAAATATAGGGGTAATTCAAACATGCACTGGTAATAAATGGTTGGTGCATTTGGATTGATACTTGGCCCTACCGTTTGGGAAAAATTCCTGTCAGGACTTCCTTTGCTACAGAAAGTGGGCCCTCCTCAACTACACCTTTTTCCATGCAACGTCCTCGACTGACTCAAAATCAATTTCTCTCTCTTCTGTCTCTCTCAAAGAATTTAGGGCAAAATTACACTAACTTCTCTGATGTTTTTCACAAGTACACTGACCTTGCCTGTAATTTGAGAATTTACTCTAACGTCCCTTGCTTTTGAAATTGTTGTCTAGATCATTTCCCCTTCCAGTCAACTGAGGCCAAACGGTGCACAAACACGTCAATTCCCTTGACCTGTATGTATTAATTAAGCTTAATTTCTTTCTTCTTATTTATTTTGGTCTCACACATCTAAGCTGCAAAGATCACTCATTTTTGGGGTCTCACACTAATGATCGGGGTCGTTTAACGTATAAATAATATTAGTTTTACGGGCCCTTATAAAAAAAATTAGCTAATTCAGATATCAGTAAAGTCGTAATCGATTCATTCAGTATTTTTCCCTCCTCGCAAATTCGGGACGAAAAATCAATAAAGCCAATATCCGAATGAGTTATATATATATATATAGACTCTTAGAAACATGTGTCAAAAAAATTAAACGGTTCTAATAATTTATGTATGATGTCAAAACGAATCATATACAAAATGGTGTACATTAGGTGTGCACCACCTACCCATAATTTCTTCTTGGAAAAGATTTGCCAGCCAGTTGATTTTTTATTTTTTATTTTTATGGATAGGGCCCTAGGGGGTGAATAGAAAGGCGTCACATTCACCAACTAGTCACTTTCTCCACTCCCACAAGCTACCCTTCACTCTTCAATCGGATCTGACGGCTCGTAGGCTCTGCCTGCGTCCACATCATCGGACAAGATCTCGACACGTGTTGAGAACAAGGATCAAGAATGAATGATAGTGTAATGATGGTCAAATAATTTGACATTCTTTATTCTAAAGCTGTACACCCTGGGCCCTACTACCAGTACGCTCTCTCTCTCTGTGTCTCCCTGCGCTCTCTCTCTCTCTCTCTCTCTGCCTTAAATTTGGGCCAATGGGCGTATGTATGTAGAGGTGACAAATGGGTGAGTTGGGTTGGGTTTGAGTGGGTTGATATGGGTTATAGGTTTAACGTGGACAAGTTAAACATGGGCCAATATTAGGTGGGTTAAATATGGGTGGATCGAATATGGGTTAAGTCAAACCCAAACCAACCCATACCATTTTTTTCCCCATAGTTTAGAATTTAAACCCTGTATCCTTATTCCTTCGTTTTGAATACGCTTTTTACGGTTTCGGGATTTCAAAAACTCAAATCGACTTTTTTTTTTGGCCCTCCAGCATACAGTTATCACATTAAAAAAAAAACAAAAAAGCTACAACATACACTATTTCACCCCGTTTTGAGCTTCTCTCTCTCTCTCTCCCTCTCTCCCTCTCTCTGAATAAACCTCTTTTTTTGGTCTATAATTCAAAAAAAAAGTTTGCATTTGTTAGTTCTGCATTGATTTCTTGTATTTTATTAGTTCGTCTCCAGAGGAATCTAAAAAGTAGTATAAAATTATGATCAAAATTTTTAAAAAGTTCAATAAAGACAAAATAATCCAAATTATTTTTGTTATTGGATTCTTTTTGTCATTATTCAAAAAAATTTAAGTTACGTTAATAATTTTATATTTTTTAGATTCCTCTCATCGAGAACCAATAAACCACAAAAAAATCAACGCGAAACTAACAAATGCAATTTTTTTTTGAATAAGGACAAAAAACTAAACCACTTGTTTATTTAGCCAAAGCATTTTTATGATTTTAAAGATGCATGGGATTCAATATCTTTCTTTCGATCTGGATGAATTAGGAAAATTTTTAAGATCAACAGACTACCCCAATTTTTTTTTTTTTTTCATGCCTGGCAATTCGCAAGAGTCCCAGTTATTCTGCAAATATGTTTACCAAATGAATTAAGCCCCCTCTCTCGCTATTCCCTTTCATCTTCTATTTTACTCTGTCTCCAACCCATTTTCAACCCATTTTCCACCCAACCAACCCATGTAAATATGGGTTCATATGGGTTCAACCCATATCAACCCATATTACAATATGGATGGGTTGGGTTGGGTTATAAGTGGGCAAGTTGGGTTGGGTTCATGGGTTGGGTTGTCAATTGCCACCTCTAGGCGTATGGATATTTTCTGTATTTTACCAAGGGCTTTTAGTAGCGGTCTAATGGGTCCATTACTAGGCCCCATCTAATTACAATTAGGGATGACAATATTGACCGAACCGATAGATAACCGAACCATAACCGGTTTTTTTTTCCAAACCGTAACCGATTTTTTCCCTGTGGGTGCGGGTGAGGTTTAGACTAAGGAAAAACCAAACGGGTTAGGTTCAGTTATGGTTTTACCTATGAACCGAACCTATACCCGAACCGAAACTTATAAATTACATAGATCAATTCTTCTCTCTCTCTCTCTCTCTCTCTCTCTCCTCCAATTGGGAATCGTTTATGATTTGAAGCATAACTGGTAAAATCTCTTGAAACTCATCCAAAAGTATTTAGATATAGACATGTGAACGCACGATCAGACTTGCGTGGTTAGTAGTTGCATTGATTGATCTATGGAAGGAATTTAATTGTTCATGCAATTTCTATGATGGAGTTCTGTTTATTGTGCACTGTGGGTGTTTGATTTTTTGTGTTTTAAGCTATTGACTCAGTCAAAACCGTAGAGAGCATCTAATCTTGAAAGTTTTAACTCCTGTTGTGAGGGTTTTGTGCGTGAATGAATCTGGAAATTTGCTTGAATATGAGTACCCGAACCCCGTTCGGTTCAGTTATGGAACAAATTTCCTCTCCCCGTTCAGTTATCGGGGTGGTGTTATGGTTTCGCGGTTCGATTTGGTTCTTGCCCCAATCCGCCCCGTTGTCATCCCTAATTACAATTTACACCTTGCTTTTCTAATACTATTTGTTCAAGAAAAATGTTAACTACAGCCGGATGATTGATGAAGTGTGAAAAAAGCCATCAATACTTGCAGAGACAATGTTCATATTTGTGAATGTATGTTGATATTCATGAAACTTGAGTTGAAATTCTAACTTATTGGATATTGCGTGTCTAGCAGTGTGTGTGTGTGTGTGTGTGTGTGTGTGGGGGGGGGGGGGGGGGGGGGGGGGAGATTTAATAGACATATCTTTATCCAAGTGTATACTAATGATATGGAATTGCTTTTCAAATAATTTACTTGTGCATTGAAAATATTCTAGCCAAATGTATTAAAAATACATGAATCGTTTTATTTTATTTATTTAGGCTACAATAATCCTCATATGCTTGTTTTTCAAATTATGAAAGAAAGAAAGGCAAGTGATTTTTACACCCCTTTTTTTTATAAACACCCCATTATTTGTTTTTAGTGGAACTTTTATGTGAAATTTCACTAAAAGACAAAAAGGAGTGTGAAAATCATTGATGAAGATACAAAATTATCTATCTTTTAGTAAATGAAACCAAAATTATTACGATCATGAGAAGATATTACGATAATAATAATAAAATTAATTTTAAATTAATAAAATTTTCAAAACCCGAGGGGGCCAGGGCACCCCCCAGCCCCAACATGGCTCCGCCCTTGGTGCCTATTATACACTATATAGTGGGCGGTGTTTAGAAAGACTTTTATTTTAAATACTTTTGCCCAAGGACAGACTGAGCCAGGATTTTGCTTCAGTGTTGGCGACCATGAACACCAAAACAAATGAAAGGATGAACTATGATATGTCTAATTGTTGACTTTAGACAAAAATCAGCATAACATACTAAAGCCGAAATAAATAATGTTGTTCATATTCAAATTGTGGGAGATGCTTCGCCAGAATTGTCCCTTTGAGTTTCTGGTTCTCTACTAAGAGGTTGTGAGATGGCTGGACTTCGCTTGAACCCTAAGAGCTGGCTTGAGGAGATGACCTACTCATTACGCACCCACATCAGTGCCAAGACCGGACCGTTGGGAGTCCGGGAAGGCACTCCGACAATTTAGTAAATGATTGGAGAAGATGAACAGAAATGGGAGACAGAGAGAGAAAGAGAGAGAGATTTCAGTGTGGAAACCCCATCTCAGGTTGGTGAGGAAGCCTTTTATAGGCAAAGGCTTACTTGCTCTCCAAGCTGCTTGTGTCTGTAGACACCCCAATTTTGATAACTTATGCATCCCCAATGATGAAAAGGATGCGCAAAATATACCTCGGGATAGCTCTTTTAGTTGAATGGATCAAATAAGCCAAAAACCCCAAAACCCACCTGAACCGTACGGCCCAAAACCCAGAATCGTACGGCTTGAAATTCCAGTTGCACCGTGCGGTGTCACTTTGTGCACCGTACGGCATATCCTTGGCACCGTGCGGCGTCCTTGTCCCATCAACAGGATTCCCGGGCTCGCCCAGCAGCTCAGAAACGATGATGATATTCGCAAATCATGACATTCGCTGGCGTACGGGAATCGTCGAAATGATGAGCTCGCTCAAAATCTCCTCTATATAAGACGTGAGAAAGGAGGGCCGGAGATTGATCGGTCAATTTCCCAGAAAAATTTCCCTCAGAGAGCAAACTTGCCGTCCCTTGTTACTTCACCAAAATCATTTCCTGGGTAACCCTCCTTCGTCGAAAAGCCCTTCACCCTACTCATATTTACCTAGCCAAAATCCCTTAAACACCTTGTCTTGCAAATCCAGAAGGTTACGAAGTCCATTTCATCTCATTCAGTTCATTTCGAGGTATAAAATCTTGGTTCATTTGATCGGCTAATATTCTGAGGGGGGTTCTCCATTGGGTTTGAGGGGAGCTCCGTAGCTCTTTCTCGAGCCCGAATGGAGACGTTTCAACAAAATCCAATCCTTTCGGGTAAGTGTCACGCGATACTACTCATTATCGCGGGATGCCGACCCTAGAAATAAGGTACATTCTTTCATCAAGACTATTTTCAAACCTTTTTACAAAAAAAAAAAGAGAGTTGGTACGAAAAACAGGAGCAGATTTCAAATCGGATAAAAATGAGATTTTTGAAAAATATGCTTCGCAGAGACACCGTGCGGCATCCATTATGCGCCGTGCGATATACCTTTTATACAGTACGGTGTTACTGGAAAATCATTTTTGATGCTCTGTTTCTTGAAATCCGATGCTCTGTTTTGGCAAAAAACCAGTGGGTAAAATCACAGTTTACCCCCTTTTACCTTCTATTTCTTGCATTTGTACCCCTCTTAGTTAATTTTCTCGCATTTACCTACTTGATTGCATGTTATTTAACTTATTGTCATTATTTGTTTCCTTTGAGCACGTTATTTCGTGATATATTGCTTGTTTGTTTTAAAGTTTTCAATAAAATATCTTCAAAGAAAATCCCACAAATGTTTAGTAAAGACCGGAAAAATCCGGGCACGCGGGGTGCATTTTTCAAACAAAACCTTCCCCGCGGGTTACCTGGCTCCCGAACCCAAATCTCTAATTTTCGCAGACCAAACCCTTTTTCAGCGGCACAAGAGTCATTATTTTCTAAAACGGTTTCTCGGGTACCCAACATTCTCCAAGAATTAAACCCCGGGTGGCGACTCTAAATTTTTTTTTCATTTTCCCGGATCGCCTTTTTCATAACCAAAACTCCGTGGATATCTATTTCGCCTGCGCGAAAACCGACCGTCCACAGTGTCCCTCATGCGCACCATTCGTACCTGACATTGCACATGGTTGAGTCAGAACGTCTCAGGCAGAGACGCCACTTCGGGTGACGTCACACCTAACACACCTAATAAGTCAACGGATTTGGGAGGACTCCCCAGTCCATCACGTGGTCCTGTAGATTTTGCCTAACGTCCGGACGCCCTGCTGCCTGACACCACACTTGGTATGTCAAGCATGCATGGTGTCGAGCCCATGACATCAAAGCGATCGACACAAGCCAAGGCCCCATAACACCCAACGGTTCGGTGGACTCGACTTAGCGATGGTCGAGGTGGCTGACACCAAGCGAGAAGCCTTAGAACCCACCGATTCTGGAGGCGCGGCTCGGTCAGACTAAATGGTGATCACGAAGTCGCGTGAATGTTCTTCCGAGGCGGTTGTTCCGATGCGAGATACACCAAGCCCACCGGATTAGTGGTAGTGGTGCAGTTCGTTCGACATCTTCTTTGAATTGGTTGTCGAGATGAAGTCCGTCGAGCCCTTATCCCGCTCGGCCGAGCTGATCCCTTTCATTGCTTTTGTACGGCTATAGGGCTTGGTTGAGCCCAATTGACCTTTGCTAATTCGGCCCACTACACAAATATCACAAATCATGGGCGTCATGACATGCTGTTTTCCTTTTTTTTAAATTAAGTTTCTTCTATTTTGTGTTGATTAACACCTTAATACGAATACAGTTTGCAAAAATTAAAAACCGAGTTTGAAGTTTGGTTATTCTCAATATAGACTTCATATTTCGTAATATTTAACTTGCCCATTAAATTTAGATTTGGACTATCTTATTGGGCTTCCTTGAGTGAAACAAAAAAATTAGAGGATCAAAGGCTTTCTATATTAAGCAAATAATGAAAAAATTAGTGGTAGCGAATATATACAATTCGAAGATAAATACTATATTTTAATATAAGAATTATATTTTTGAATATCGTTGAGGCAGAGACCACCCCTATTTGTCCCTTCTTGGCTAACTCCTTGATTTTGCCTGTATAGACCAACCCCAATAGAGGTTACTACTAGAGAAAATGAGACGGCCTAACCTCATAGACCAAAAGAAAAATAGAAGCCCCAATATAAGTCAACTAATCTTTTTATATAGTACTCTATCTGTTCGAAATTGTTGGTCCTGTTTGGATTTCGATACAACTTTTAAAATGTTCATATCTTTCAATCTATAATATTTTTGGAGGTTTTAAAAACTTTGTATATGAGATCTATCAAATAAGATCCATATTGCACATAAAATATTTTATAGATTAAAAGATATACATCGAAATCTGAACAGACCAACAATTTGGAATAGATGGAGTAATTTAATTAGCCATCCACATGCACTCTAGATCCCCATTCATAATTCATCTTTTTTTTTCGGCGTCGGATCTGGCAAGTTCCTCGGATACATGGTTACCCGGAGAGGCATTGAGGCAGACCCAAAACAAATCACTACATCAAGGAAATGCAAAGGCTCACGGGCATGGCCGCGGCGCTCAACAGTTTATCAATAGGTCTTCGGATTTGTGTCGACCTTTCTTCGAATCTCTCAAAACAAGCAAAAGGGGCTTCCAATGGACCGAAGAATGTGACCGAGCATTGGCCCAGTTAAAGGACTACCTTTCTAAAGCTCCCCTGCTCGTGATGCCCGTTACTCAGGAAGACCTCTATCTATACCTCTCGATATCTGCTCACGGTGTGAGCTCGGTCTTACTGCAGAAAGAAGGGGCAAACTTTCAACCTATCTACTATTCCAACAAAACCATGATCCCCTCCGAAACAAGGTAGCTCCCTCTAGAGAAACTGGCCCTAGCCCTTGTCACAGCTAAAAGGAAATTACTCCCCTACTTCCAAGCTCACACCATTATAGTAATCACCGAATACCCCTTGAAATTTGTGCTCAAGAAGGCTAACCTCTCAACTCGAATTTCAAAATGGAGCTTGGAGTTGGGCAACTTTGACATTTGGTATGAACCCCGAATAGCTATTAAGGGGCAGACTTTGACAGACTTTATTACCGAGCTGACACCTGAACTCAAAGATAATGTAAAAATCCGCTTAAAGTTACCCAAAGGAGTTACCATAAAGCACTCGGTAGAAGCCAGACCAAGTAGAACGGTGCAAGGGACTCCGCAGAGGCTAACCTTACAGCAATAACCGAGAAACCTACAGAAGAAAGGCGAGGTAAAGTGTGGAGGATGTTCCAAGGAGAAGTCTAGCGATTACATGTGGATGGAGCGTCAAATAGCAGAGGAGCTGGAGCTGGGATTGTGCTCGTTTCTCCAGAAGGTATCATGCATGAGAACGCTCTAACCATTGGCTTCCCAACATCAATCAATGAGGCTAAATACGAAGCGCTGATTTCCGGATTGAAGATGGCAAAACATTTGGGATCCGAAGGAGTACAAGTCTTTAGCGACTCTCAGCTAATAGTGAACCAGATCAAGGAAGAGTACGTCGTTAAAGATCCGAGAATGACAAGATACTACAATCGGGTTTGGGAATTGATCAAGGAGATTGGATCCGTGGACATCGACTGGGTGGGTCGAGAGCGAAACGCCCACGCTGACGCTCTAGCCTCCCTAGCAACAGCCTGTGCAGCCTCACCTAACCGAACTATTTTGCTCAGAGAAATAAAGAGTCCAAGCATTGAACACCAAATGGGGGAAGTCCTGTCTATCTCCCTTGGACCAAGTTGGATGGATGGGATCTATGCCTACCTCAAACACGACAAGCTCCCGCTGGACAAGAAGGAGCCCGCCGAATCAGATGCAAGGCTACCTATTTCTACTTGGATCCGAACGATAGTATGTTCCAGAGATCCTTCACAGGCCCAGACCTTAAGGTTGTCCATGATTCCCAAGTAGAAAGCATCCCCCGGGAACTCCATGAAAGAAGCAGTGGATGCCACTCCGGCGAACGGTCCCTTGCTCTCCGAGCTCTTACCCAAGGGTACTGGTGGCCGAGGATGAAGAAGTCATCCGAGGAGTACGCCAAGAAATGTGTGCAGTGCCAAAAACACGCAACTCATCTACTGTAACCAGTCGAAGCCTTGCAGCCGATCACCAACCCCTGATCATTCGCACAATGGGGGCTTGACATAGTGGGAAAACTGCCGACAGCTTCAGGTGGCTTCGAACACTTGATAACGGCGACGGATTTCTATACCAAGTGGGTGGAGGTTGAGCCCCTGATCACCATAGCTGCGTCTGATGTTGAGTGATTCCTTTGGAAGAACATTAGCTCTCGCTTCGGTGTGCCTTATGCGATCATCTCGGATAATGGAACCCAATTTGTGACCGAAGCGATCGAGAAGCTTTGTAAAAAGCATAATGTTCGGATATTTTTTCACTCTTCGGTCTCCTACCCACAAGGAAATGGTCAGGCGGAAGCATCTAACAAAATGATCTCAGCAGGGATTAAACGTCGGCTTACATTGAAGAGGGGAAAGTGGGTTGAAGAGCTCCCTAAAGTTCTATGGGGCTACCAGACCACTCCCCGACACTCAACTGGCCGGACACCATTTTCTATGGCTTACAGCATGGAAGTTGTTCTCCCCCTAACCACCCTACTCCCAAAGCTCGGACAGAAAGGTTTGATATGCTGACCAACGATGAAGCTATGGACAGGGAGCTTGACTTGGCCGAAGAGCTCAGGGAAGAAGCTCACCTGAAACATGCCTCGTATCAGTAAGAGGTCACTCGGGGATACAACAAGAATGTCCGAATGAGGCCTTTCAATGTGGATGACCTCGTCCTCCGGGAGGTGGTTCAGAAGTCCAAGAAGACTAAATTCAAGCCAAACTTTGAGGGCCCCTTTCGTGTCATTGCAAAAGCCAGACATGGATCATATAAGCTAGCAGAGATGGACGACACACCTATTGGCAGCCCTTGGAATGCCACTAAGCTTATGAAGTTTTATGATTAGAGGAAAAATTTGTTGGGGTTACTTGTTTTGCCCATTTGCTCTTTTATCCTTTCAAACCTTGGTGTTCGGCTGATTAATGAGAACTAAAACTTTCTTGAGAACTGTAGTTTATTTAGATTACTCTGTCAAAATATCTGTCAAGGTTCGGTGTTCCTACTAACACCTCGGAAACATATAAGGCTCGGTGTTCCTTCTAACGCCATGGTAAAATATTTTCCAAGTGTTGGAAAATTTTCATCTATCTACTATTGCTTCGGCATAAGCCGAGCAATGTTTTCCTCTGACTTGTCCCGAAGCAGAGGCTATCAGAGGAAAACTTTTTTCCAAGTGTTGGAAAATTTTCATCTATCTACTATTGCTTCGGCCGAGCAATGTTTTCCTCTGACTTGTCCCGAAGCAGAGGCTATCAGAGGAAAACTTTTTTCCAAGTGTTGGAAAATTTTCATCTATCTACTATTGCTTCGGCATAAGCCGAGCAATGTTTTCCTCTGACTTGTCCCGAAGCAGGGGCTATCAGAGGAAATCTTTTTCCAAGTGTTGGAAAATTTTCATCTATCTACAATGCACAAGCCGAGCATTGTTTTACTCTGACTTGTCCCGAAGCAGGGGCTATTAGAGGAATTTTTTTTTCCAAGTTGTGGACGCCCCTCCGGAGGTCTCGATTCGGAGTCGCCACCCGGGTTTTAGCGGATTGTCCCCGAGGAGCCGAACTCGATTAACTCGTGCCTCATTCAATGGATAAGGATTACTGACTCGTCATCACCATACTATCTTAGGTTCGGGAGCTCAGTTACGAGAGGGGAAGGGTTTTACGGCACTCCCCTCGCTCGGTTCGAAGACCGGTCTCTACTTGACTTTTGTGGGATTACACAAGAAATGTATGCAACTCAACTTGGTCAAATATGGGGAGATGGGGATGGGAACCACGTATTAATGCTAACATGACAATAGACTACGGTGTATGCATGTGCGTTATGATCTACATGAGCGATAATGAAGGTGAATAAACATGAACTACAAATGACAATAAGCAACATGAGAATGATATCAGTATACATTAAACAGAGACTGAAAACTGGAAATAACACGAACAACACACAAAACAGGCCAAACAAATCTGACCCTCTGCCTAGGGGTTTGAGCGCTCATCATAGGGGTTTGAGCGCTCAACCCCCTGCTCAATCGTGCATGCTAGTGGTTTTCTGATGATTTTGGTTTCGTGAAAACATGACTTAATCCTCATTGTTTATTTAGAAACAACATTTGAATCATTGAAAAATGGCACAACCACATGACCATAGGTTTAAAGCTCATTCATGGACCAAGATGAGGCAAATGGTATAGAAGGAATGAAGACTCAATGCTTTAGAACTTTGCAGAATACTCAAAATGCCAAGTAATAAATTTTGATTGGACCAGAAGACAGTTTGAGCGCTCAAAGAGGAGCATTGAGCGCTCAAACCATCTTCTGGATTTGAGTGTTTCAACTCCATTCTGCCTTCATCTGGACCATAAATCAGTTCAACATGACATATAATGATGCATAGAAAGTTAGAACTTCATAAACATGAATAAAATAAACTTGAGGTTTCCACATAAGTGGAGAGTAAGCATTGGACCATGCGTAAGCATGATTAGAGCGAGAGAGAGAGGGGATCAGGTTGGCTTAGCCAAACAACAACACACACACTTCATGAACTGAAAACAGAATACAGAACTGAAATAAACAAGATTGAAATGCCAAAACTGAACAAGGCTTGAGCGCTCATAGCCCTAACATTGAGCGCTCAAGCCCCGTTCGAGGGCTGTGGGTTCCTGTGACTTCTGACCCCTTTGATGTTGGTATGAACTTGAAATTTTCTGATCATGGTTAAAAGGAGTGAGATACACTGTTTGCTTCATGAAATAGGATCATCCATGGTTTGATGATGATGAAACATCATTTTTATGACTTTTGAGTTCATTGACCAATGATCAAAGGCAAAATGAACTGATTTGAAAGTTGTTGAACCAACAAATAGCCATAATAATGATGTTACCAAGATACAACATGATCAAAAACCACAAAAACATGAGGGATGCTCAAACAGTTCGGGCGCTCATAGTCCTAGGCCTTGAGCGCTCGAACCATTTGAAGCTGGGGTTTTCAAAAGTTATTTGCTTGAATATTTAAGACCTTGTGAGTCCATTAGAGGTATAGAGGACCTCCATGAACCCACTAGTCTCCCTTAGGAGTACCAAACCCGTAACTTTCACATGGATTTCTACCTTTTGGTTTTGATTTAGGCTTGAACTTGGGTGTTTGATGAAGGGGTGGATTGTGGCTGTGTTTATAAGTATAATGTGGGTTGTTTTGGATAGTAAAGTGGTAATGTAGGTGGGATTGAGTGATTGATTGACTGGACAAAGGTATATTGAGGGTTGAATAGTGATGATCAAGTGAGTTTGTTTTGTTGAAAGTGATTGAGCTTCAATTGATGGGTGAAATGGGTTGAGAATTGCTGGAAATGTAGTTTGAGGGAGAGAGGGTGATGGATCAGAGCATGAAAGAGTGTCTAACCTCTGCAAATGGTGTAGAAGGGTGGTTTTTATAGAGAGAAATGGGGGGGGGGGGGGGGGTGGGTTTTCTTGAAATGGGGGGCCTAATGAGACAATATAGACTCACCCTGAGGTCTATCAGGTGCATGCGGGCAACAGAAAAACGACTGGGTGGCTGCCATTCAGTTGGAATCTCATCATTAGATACTCTGCCATCGACAGACTGGACAGAGCTTGAGCGCTCAAACAGTGGGTTTGAGCGCTCAAACCCCTTTTGAGCACAGTGGTTGGTTCTGGTTTTTGAGGGGTATTTTGGTCATTTGGGTTGGTCTAGGTTATTTGGGAATGGTTTGGGTTGGTCCATGGTGGTTTGGGGCCAGTTCAAGCCTTTTCCTTAGCCCCAGGCCTCGTTTGATTCATGGATAAAAATAGATGGGATTAATTATCCTGCGATTGGTAGTCCTGGACTATTTGTACTGGTATTAATTTCATCCCTAAATCTACTCAATCCCATGTTTGATTCGGGTGGGATTATTTATGGGATAAAAGAAAAGAAAATATTTATAAAAAAAAACCACATTTAAAAAATATTTGTTGAAAACAGTTTTGGAAAAATAAAATCTAGTTTTGAAAAACATTTACTTTGAAAAAAAAAATTTGAAAATACTTTTTTCAAAACAATCACAATCACTTTTTTTAAACGACATTTTTGGAAAACAATTCTTGAAAAAAATTTAAAAATAAAAATTGAAGTTTCTTAAAAAATATTACTTCCAAAATATATTTTAAAATAAAGTTTTTTAAAATATTATTTCCAAAATGATTTTTTTAATATATTTATTTTTTCGAATTTTTTTTAAAATAATTTTAAAACAACAAAAAAAATTTAGATAAATAATTATTTCCAAAAAAAAATTGAGATATTTTTTTTAAAACAATTTTTTTTAAAATAATTTTTTTTATAAAAATATATTTTTTTTATATTTTTTGTAATTTTTTATTTAAAGATTTTGAAAAAGAAAATAAAACATTTTTTCAAAAAAAAAAAACCAATTTCGAAAATACTTTTTGAGAAAAATTCCAATATCATCCGAATATTTTCGAAAACAATCTCATCTTTGCTAATCCTACCTAGTCCCACCTCCCCCCTGAGATTATATAGTACCCCGCATATAGGAATAAAATAATCGATGGATTAATAATCTCGAGAGTCATTTGGGAACCAAACATGGGATAACTCTGGAAGTGGTGCAGTTAATTTTATCCAAGACAGTTAATCCGCGAATCAAACGAGACCTTAAGGTATTTACAGGTGGTTTTCTCATCATCGGGAGTGCTTGACAAGTATCTCAGGTCAAAATCAGGGTGTCTATACAAGTGTTGGAAAATTTTCCTCTATCTACAATTGCTTCAGCACAAGCCGAGCATTGTTTCACTCTGACTTGTCCCAAAGCAGGGGCTATCAGAGGAATTTTTTTTCCAAGTGTTGGAAAATTTTCATCTACCTAGTAATTGCTTCGGCACAAGCCGAGCAAAGTTTTCCTTAACTTGTCCCGAAGCAGGGGCTATAAGAGGAATTTTTTTTCCAAGTGCTGGAAAATTCTTTAAGTATGAAAAAGAGTTTTAATCAAACCTTATATTGCTTCGGCACAAGCCGAGAAACCCTTTCTCTGACTTGTCCCGAAGCAGGGGCTAGCACATATATATATAAAACAACAATAATGAAGACATGCAAAGACAAAATGATCATGCATTCCATAAACCATAAAACAAAATTTTCACCACTTCGGTGAAACCGGAGCGTGGTGGGTGCTACTTGTTCAGTGCCATCTCCCTTTAAACCTGTTTTAAATTACAACCCACTGGCACGACAAACTCCTATTGTTCTGAGCCGTCCAATCAAAACCATAAAGAAAGACATAAAATGTTTCTTTAAAACTTAAAACTATCTCCTAAGGAGAGAGATGGATTGGTTCATTAGTAGTGTTCTCTGGAGTAGAGGTAGGAGGGTTCTTTGAAAGGTTGCTCCGGAGTGCCCATTGCATCTGCATCGCCTTCTTCCTTAGGAGTTTCTTCGGCCACAAGAGAGTCTGGCATTTCTGGTACTCCACAACAGGGGTCATTGGCAAGCACCTCCACAGCTTCCATTGCAAAGGAGTAGTCCTTGCCTAATCCTTTCTTTTCTCCACTCTTCACCAATCAGAAGATATCAGCTGCATAGGCCTTTCCAGCCTCCGAAAACCCCTTGTTATACCCTTCCTTACGAGCGTCTTCTAGAGTTTTATCCCAGTCAGCCTTAACCTTCTCTAGCCTGAGCTCCGAAGTCCTCTGGAAGTCCACAAAATCTTTCTTAAGCTTTTCATTTTCAGCGCGAAGCTTTTTGGCATTCCCCTCAGCTGTCTGCACTTTCTCCATAGCAGCATCTACTCGGCGCTTGTACGTTTTTACCGAACCATTGAGTTCAACTACTTAATCGTACAGCTTGAGCATCGACTGTCTGGGCTGAAAAACAACAACAAAGCAAATAAGGAAAAACAAGGAAATGTACAGAGTACAAAAATTAGGTGCTCGGAACTGAAGACTTACCTTGACAATAAGCGACGAGCAGTGAAGCATGTTATCCTCAAGCTAGTTAGGGACTTGAGCCAGGTCATTCTTAAGATCCAGGGAGGGGAGAAGGGCCAAGCCCAACCGAACATCAGCATTTACGTTGTCGGTATCCATTATGCTTTTTCCTTCTTTGTTAATCAGCACCGACTCCCTGGGCCTTTTGGCCGACCGCTTATCCTCCGAGATGGTAACCCTGGCTCGGGAAGCAGCACATTTGTGCTCAGTGGCAGCGGGGACCTTTCTGAAAACAGCCCCCGTACTCGGTTTATCCTTCCTCGGGGGCGCCTTCTTGTTCTTTGCAGCCATTTCAGCAAGCTTAGCCTCTAAGTCAATTTTTGGGGCCATCTCTTCTTCTCCGGAAGGGTCGGGTGAAGTCCGGTCTACTAGTACTCTCTCTTTTCTCCGGAGAGATCCCACCGGTTGGGCCTCGAGACGGAGACATTCTTGCTCGAATATGCTGGTTGGGTCAGAGGAGGTTTCAGCGACTTCCCTGCCTTTCTTCGGCTTCCTTGCTCTCGTCTTCTTCTTCTTCAACCAACCCTTATAAGTTGGTGTATAGTTGAGGAGGTCGTGGGCGAGGCGGCCGACACACTGGTAAATCTGATTGGCTTTCTCGGGACTGGCACGGGTCTTTAATCTCCGGGTGATTGGAGATGGAGCTGCAAAATACAAGAATTTATTAGTATATGATGAGCCAAGACATTTCATATAGAATAAATTTCATAAGGTTTGAGTAAAAACATTAACCATGATCTCCCCGAAGGGTTGGGACCAGGAATGGATCCTCGGCAATGGGGAGGCAATAATTCCCCGAGACTACGACATGTAAGTCGGCCCATCGCTCAGAATCTGGAAGATGCTCGACTATCTGCCACTTCTCGGGCCTAGTCATCAGAAAATATCTCCCGAATTTGGAGTTCCGAGACATCGCGTAGATGTCAAACAAATCCCACACCCGGAGCTCCAGCTTATCCCTCAACTTCAACTCATATGCAGAGTTGATTATCCTATAACTGTTGGCACTCAACTTGTCCGGGGACAGATAATAGGTGTTCAGCACTGCCCTTATGAAGGTGTTCATAGGCTGACCTCGCCCCTCCGTGATCGCCATTAATGGGACATTTATATGGTTCGGCCCATAATTGAGGGGCATCCCCTTGGGATGAAGTGTCACTGACACCCCCTCCGAGATGTCATACTTCTCCACAAACCTGGTGTAGCCAGCCTATCCCTTTGTGAAGTAGGGGAGATAAGGGCAAGTGGGGTCTTTCTTCCCACTACCTGAGGCCCCTTCGGATGTCCTGCTCCCCCCGAACTCCATCTCTCTGATTTCGGCAAGTATTGCATGTTCAACCTCAGCCACGGCGTCAGTATCTTGTTCGGTGCCGGCGTTGGTCGTGGGTTCGGTGCTAGTGGTGGTTTCAGAGAGTCCCCATTCCGAGCAGTCATCCTACTCGGTAGCGTCGCTATCATCGAGGAAGCCGTCTGAGGCCTCCTCTTCAATCTCTTCGAAGAAATTACCATGGTTAGATGGTTTAGGGTCAGGAGGAATTGACTGGAGGGGTGTCTCATTTATGGGGTCATCCCATCGGTGGTCCATGGTTACTAATTCCCGACAGGTGTTTTGTCGAGATCTTAATCTGTTGATGATGTGAAAGATGTTGAAGGCTTCGGTACTTGAAGTCTCAGATTTTGAGCTCTTGGAATCAGAGGAGATCTCAATGACCGGTGGCACTAGACCTATTAAAAAGAATGCACGAGCAAAGACCATTAGCGATATGCAGTGGGTCATTAAACCGATGCCAAGCTACCTATACCTAGGTGGCCCACCGGACAGTTGAGAACTCGGTTAGTTATAACGTGCTCGTGTGAGACCCTTCAGTGCTCGTGACCGAAGAGTCTAAGTGTTACTTCCTATATCCCCTCGGCGTCATCTTCAACCTTGCTCTCAAAACCCAGGAAACTACCCAGAACGCGTGAAAAGCGGGTGAAAATGAATGAAAACAGACGAAAAATCATGGAGAAAAGCGAGAAAGCAAAGAAAAACAGAGATCTTACCAGAGATCTGAAGAAAACTGGTTGAAACGATCTCGATTCGCGCGAAGGAACTCAAAAGATGTAGAGAGAGAAGCTCTGTTGATCAAAACGTCTAGAGAGAGAAATTATTTTTTCTCCTCTCGTCGTGCTATTTATAGAGGACGAAGAAGATCGAGAAATTAAAAGCGTTGGGCGGAAAAGTTTTGAAACAACGATCCGGAACCTAGAACGGCATGTGCTCGGACAACGGACGTCCAACACGTGTCCAAAAGGACGGTTTACCTATCAATCCCTCTTCACGCGTCGGCATGACGGCTCAAATAAATACGACGTGACAACAGCTGTCACATCGTTCCGGAAACCCTACTAGTAAGGGACACATGGCGAAACCCTGATGGGTGGGAGATCGGCGTCGCCAAAGAATCTAATGATGAACCTTATCCCATAACCCTGGGGCTCGGACCATACCCCGCTTGGTTACCGAATATTCAACCCCTCCACTGGAACAAACTCTCGGTGAAGGGATTGGGGGGCTATTGTAGGGGTCCGGATATACCGAGCACCAATGATGATTCATAGTTATACGCACTTGACGAATGAGATACCTCTTGGACCGAAAGGTTACCTAAGAGGGACTCTTCGGACGAGCGATGCGTTGTGATCAAGCATATTCGTCAAGAGTAAAGCGTCGCTTTGGCCCACCGTCTAGGGGATTCGCCGAGGCACTTGTTATACCAAATTAACCAACGACCTTGCAGAGTTAATGATGCAGGAGCTCGATACGAGGCCGAGGGATTGGTCATACTACAACCGACTCCAAAAATGTCGAAGAAATGCCGGAAGGTCGTAGCCATGGGCTGACTTAGCAGAGGCTTTAATGCTGCATGTGCGTGTAACAAACCGTGATCATGACAAGTGACGTCATCCGAGCGGTTGTGACAGGTGTCGTGATCTTACTGGAAAAATGTGCTCGCAACATATTCTCTCGAGCTCGTCACAGTGACGTCAGCCGAGCGGTTAAGTCATGTGACGAGCACGATTGTACTTGGAGAGCAAGCCAAGGCTCACCTATAAAGGGAAACCTTCATTAGAAGATCAAGGTACACACACACTCTCTCACAAACCCTAGATCTACATTTCACACTTCTTCCTATACTTACTTGACCGCCAGAGGGCCGTTCTAGACTCTACGGTCTAGTACGGTGCTAACATGGGTGCTGAGTGTGCAGGATCTAGTGCCCCTGTGCGAGGGAAGATCATCTTCATCCATCATCACCGACGGGAAGAACCATCTGAGAAAGAGTAACTCCACAGGAGGTTATCCTACAATGGAGGGAAGCCGTCCCAAAATCATGAATGGTGGTCAATCAAGGATTTTTATGACACAAAACCCTAAGTTATGACGTGCGTGATTCTTCCTTATGAAACCAGTCTCCTATCACAAACCAAAAATTCTCCAGACAAATGCATCAACTGGCCAGCAGATCTTTTGGCCGGTTGGCAAATCAACTTCTTCTAGAAGCTTTTCAACCAGAGCCCAATTAGGACTCTGCCTCTTCCTCGTCGATTGGATTACTCCGGCTTTGCTGAGCAAACAAGCATAGGACTCTTGTAGATAGAGATTAGACTGTATCACACCTTTCTCAATTCGAGTTTTGATCGAATCAAGACACTTCATTTTCCTAGCCTATAAATAGGACCCTTTGCTGTTCGAAATCGATAGCCAATTTCATAGCCTCACACTTAAAAACTCTGAGCAAATACTCCCACGCCCTAACATCCTAGTGAGCAAAAAGACCCAAGTGCAAAAGCGTTCAACATTAAAGCAAGCAAATACGAGCAAATCAACCTCTAAGGGAGTAAATTGCGAAAGTTACAACACCTTCTGATTGGTAAATTCTTTAATCTCTGTTGAATTTGTAGTTCAATTTTGTACATTTAGCTCTTCGTTTCTCTAAGTTTTCTGGAGTTAGAAGAACACCGGTCGACGCACTGATGTGACGGCCGGTATATTAAACGACGTGATCTGCTGACCATCAAATCCATTGACCGGCCGACAGATCAAATTGTCGGCACAGTTTCTAATTTTTGTTGTATACTTCTACTCTGATGCGTGCTACTATCCCCTATCCTCGTGTGGTTTTATTTATTGCTTACATCATCCATATCTGTTTAATGGCTTAATAATCAGTTTTACATGCGAGATCTTTTAAAATGCTAAAACAACTTTATGTCAAACGAGTATAGGCTAGCCTTTGTGGCTAGGCGGAGAGGGGTGCTTACCGTAACCTTGTTTCCCGAACCTTGAATCTCTGGCAAGGCTTTTTCTTGGTTTAGCCTAAACCAAGTGACGACTCTAAACTCCTAAGGCGTGCTGCAACAGGCACCTCGACGATAATTGGCCATCTTGTGTAGTGAACGCCCTCATCAAGTGCAAACTCGAGCGGGGTATCTACAAAAAGTAAATAAAAAAGGAATATAAAATTATTTGATAAAGTTTGAAGGTTGCTACCAAGTCTACAATTTTGTAGATTGGGTTAACTTTTATTATGAGCCCTTAAAATAGCACTGAACCTTCAAATCTTTTAGTTTTTGGTTTTTGGTTTTTGTTACTTCTGCTAAAGATGCTCTAAAGCATCACGAGTTCCAAGCTATTCTTGATCCAAATAAGGACGTAGCCAGTGGCTACTTAATTGAAGAACCAAAACACTATGGACACAAATAAAATTTTACATATTCGAGTACAGATGTCTCTATAGCCATTTGATATATGTGGGGGCTCACATCTATTGTGGGAAACTCATATGCATCAGACGGTTCCAGACACAATTATCTTTAAATATGTTCATTTTGGTATGTGTCTATAACAATATTGCTAATTGATGATATTGGTCCACTCCCCATCTTCCAATGTACGTTGCTTTGCATACATAGAGTGGCAAATGTTACAATATGCACTCGGATTTTGAATTTACGGAGTAATATGATATACTTCCCTTATTGCCGTTGCGGCAATGATATTGAATGTATAATATTTGCCCGTGAATTTGTAACAAAACTTGAATCCAATAGTGATTTATCTAGCTAATTTTTTAAAACTTGTACTATTGTGTTATGAAACTACATACATACATTTATTAAGAATTTAAGAGCTATTTAAGTGGTGTATAAAATGATGCCCAAATGAGGATGTGGACTGTAACACTTCACATTTATATTACTAAAATTCCGTGCCTAAAATCACTTTTAATTCTTGTCCCAAGGCAACTTTGGTCCTTCCTAGCTACAAAATATTTGAGTCCCGCACTGTCCTAGATTGTAGTATTATTTTATGTACATAGATAACAACGCTTCTTATTTCCAATTAATAAAAAATTAAGGTTGTCAAAAAAGGTTGGAAGGTCGGCAATGATGATAGCAATAATTGCTAAAAAGCTACTCCTACATTGCAGCCTGAAAGTCCACATTAAATGGATAAGGCCCACCCTGCCATCCATTTTTCTCCTTTTTTTTTCCCACACACACAATTATATACTACTAAAACATTTAGTTCCTAAATACTTGTACCGTATGTACTATTATCATTTCCTCATATAAAGAATAATTTTGATATTTAAAAAAATAATTTTGATATTATCATTTCCTCATATAAAGACAGAAACATATTTATGATTAATCTGCAATACTACTATAATAGTTTTTCTTCCCAAATTATGAAAAATTATTTTGGATACTTTTTATTGATGGTATATCTATATTAAGACAGACCCTTTTAAAATGCAATAGTAATAACGTAATGAGAAGGGTCCATAAATATTTATACTGTAATATTTTCTTATCAAGTGGAAGCGTCTAATTCTTTTTTGTAATATTTGAGGGACATAAAGTAGTAAGATGAAACGATTACTATTGTTAGCAGAATAAAGAAAGAATTTGAAGAACATTAAAGGAAAATACGGTCCAATCCCCATTTAGTTTAAAATTTTCTACCCAGTATTAGTTTTCTGGATAATTACTAAATTTCTAAAACCGTTTCGTGAAAGTCAATAGGTGCAAGAATTGTTTCGTGAGATTCGCTCGAGGCGTCCAATCAAAATTATAGTCGAGTGCAAGATTTGTTCCGCGAGATTCGATCGAGGCGTCCAATCAAAATTTTAATTGGCAATATGCGTAGCATTCTCCGAATTACATTTACCAAGCTTGGTAGCTTAAATGAGACATGTGAGATAATTAAGTCTAAACCCAAACCAATAATCCTGCTTTCCCTAATTCTATGCCAAAACACTTTTCACTCTAACTTTTGCCACTACAAAGGAAAGTGACAGAGCAATTTCTTATCAAGGGAGTAACTTTATCAAACAAACCCCCAATAAAAGTCAAACAAACATGAGCTACAAGAGTCAATTTACAGGTCCCCCATCTTTTTTGTGCAAGTATTCTAACACCAGCAAAGGTCACTCTAAAATTTTGTTTTTTGATCACTCTAGCTACAACTCAAAGTGGATGTTACGTGATACCTTTGTCAAATAGCAAATTTAGGTAAGGATTCCTCAACCTATGAGTTGTCATTCTAATGAGGAATAAATGGTTGAAATTAAGGAAATGAAGGAAAAGGTACCCAAGATTTTCCACAATATATGGCTTTATTTGATGTTGCTTCTTCTCTTACACTCAGTCACTCTATTAAGTAATTTATCCACAATTTTACGTATAGAGAATATGTGTTAAGCAGTGGCGGAGCTTGCTAGCGGGGGTACTGGGTACAGTGGCGAACGCAAGATTGCGTATTTCACCTAGTTTGTGGGGACCACTTTCCAGTAATTTTACAAAAAAATCCGAAAGTGTATTATAAATAGGAAGAAAATTGGGCGGAGTGCAGAGACCAAACAACCCCCTCAGTCCGCCCTTGCTGGTGTAGGTCGTGCCACCCCTATCCCAAATTATAAACCAATTATTTTTGTTTGTTGCTAAAAAAATCATTGAAAAGGAATATAGTGATACAAAAGGCTAAGGGCACAACATACGCCACCTGAGACCCAAACACAAGTAGGGGCGGTTCCGAAGGGGGACTCAAGCCCCTGCAAAACTCCAAGTATCCTCACGTATTATACTAATTTTCAAGTTATCTAAGAAAAATTCTATGGGATTAGTCCTTGCAAGTCCCATGAGTGCAAAAATTGTCTTAAAATTTCTCTCTGTGTGGTGTAAAATTCTTAAATTTTAAGTTATCAATCATTGTTTAGGTTGCATATACAAAATTAAATGATGACTTCGCTTGTTAACACAATATTGTCTCTTCTTCGGACCTCGCAAGTAGTGATATATACTTATACAATACATATTTTGTTATAAATATGAAAATACATGTGATTCGTAACCACGCTAGAAACAAATCATGCGTCCGCCACTAAACACAAGGTAATTAAGATGGCATTATGGCAACCAAAAGAACGAGCACCAAAAGAGAAGAAAAACGACCTAACCCAAACACCTCCGAGCCTTGAAATCTCACCAAAAAAACACCTACAATTGCAGATGCAACCAGACCCAACTGATGCAAGGCACAAAAAAAACACATAGTAAAAAGTACAAAGAAAAAATGAGGAAAAAAACACCAAAACCGAAGAAAAACCTGCATCACCCTCGCTAGACCTCGGACAACTCCAGAAAACAAGCAAATGGAGAGAGAAACCATAAATTAAACTCTTAAAGCGCTTAAAGTGTGTTCTTTTGATCTTGTCTTTTCTTTTTGTGATTCCCTCTTCTTTAATCTCGTCGTCTTACGTATTCAGTTCTGAGTAATGCTCTCCTTTTATTGGTTTTGTGCATTGCACGTGACAATGCTTAGGATTGAATAGAGAGAGAGTTTCAACTCATTTGGTAAAAATACACATGTCATATCTTTTGTTAAATGTAACAAAGTGCTCCATTACAATTACCAGTTAAGGATCGATCACCTCATACTTTAACCTATATAGAAAATACACTACTCTCTCTCTCTCTCTCTCTCTCTCTCTCTCTCTCTCTCTCTCTCTCTCTCTCTCTCTCTCTCTCACAATTAGAGACTGCATATATTTACGTACGTAGGAATATATTTTGATAAGGATCTTCACAGCTTGACATTGAAGATGGACATACTACTAGCTTTTCCCTACCCTTCTCCTTTTGTTGCTTTCTGTCTTGCTTGTCTCCTTGTCTTTCTTTAGCACACTTTTCCTTTTCTTTCTCTTTTCTTTTCTTTTCCTTTTCTTTCTTTTCTCCCTGATTTTGCCAGTGGGGTACCTGATTCCCTTCACCAGGCTCCACCCCCTTCAGAGCTATATTTTGATGACTACAAAATGAGAGAGAGATGACAGAGAGAGAGGGGTTCACTTTGGCGTACACAAAGTGAACTCCAGATTGGGCTTCTTGGGGCTTATCTCTTCATAGCTTAAGCACTTTGGATCCATGTCCTTCTGCCCAAAAAGAAAACAGAAAAAAATAAGCACAAGAGAGGTGTGTTGAAAGTAAGAATCAAAAGGACATTTTGACTAAGAGAATAAGGGAATATTTATCATAAGGGTGCTTAGCTATGGTACTGAAAAGGCTGTTGTAGTGTGTGTCTCAACCTCACAATATTCTTATATCTACTACTACTTCTGGCACAATATCAGCAAAATTGGAACAAAATCATTGTCCCTCATCACACAAGATGTATGGGTATTTACATATGCGAAAACGCATCTCTAAATACACATATGATTTACCAATTGAGTTTCTATACGTAAATCTTAGTCAGAATAACGAGTTAGTAGTATTTTTGAAATCGTGGTCATAATGGCGGTGCTTAGGTTCAGGGATGGAGCCAGAGGGGGGCCAGTAGGGGCGGTTGCCCCTACAAGGGAAAAAAAACCCTCTAGTATTATATAGAAAAAAAGAAGTTTTTCTATGTATTATTTAGGCTCACCCCTGAAAAATATTTTGGGAAAAAAATTCACCCCTGGGTAGTGAAATTCCCGGCTCCGTCCTTGCTTAGGTTGAAACTTACCAAATTATTGATCAGCAAAACAAGAGTTTAATTACGCTATTCCAATGCCACGCACGCGCAATTATGTCAATGATCAGTATGAATATTTTTGAAATCATGGTCATAGTGTAGCTAGATAGATGATCTAAGTAGCAATCAACATGCACATGTATGCAATGACAACGATTGTTCAACTTTTAAAATGATTTCTTTGACAGCTACCTACTTGTTTTCCCTTTTGTATTACCTCAAAATTGGTCCTTAAATTTGCAAAAGACTCACTCAGCTTTACCTTTAATTTCCCTTCCAGTCTTTCTACTTTACCTGTTTCCTTTTTTAAGAGAAGGGTATATTTTGGTGAATTAATGGAGTCATGTGCAGTGAGATAGCTAGGTACCTCAAAAGATGGTATGTCTCCACCACAATCCCTTCGTTTTCCATGCAACCAAACTTCCCTGCAGAAACAAAAAACCAAAACCAAAACTTAGAGAATATTTCCATGCAGATTTTAGAAAAGTAAAACTGAGAAAAGAAAGCCATCTTTTTACTGTCTTGTTTGGACTTTGTTCGCTTTAGATGCTGAGATTGAGATAAAGTTCAACCCACCCCATGTGATATTGTAGCACACTGCCCATGAAAAAACAGACTTGCAACGAAGTTTCTCCGGGAATATTTTTCGGTTGCTTTCTCGTAATCAATTTCTCGAAACACTTTTGCAGAAAACAATGCCAATTAAACCAGTCCTTATTCTGATGCTACCTTGAAAAAAAATCTTTCTGAAAAGATTCCGTAATTGTACAAAAATTTGAAAATATGTTACACGACACATTGCCAATAACGAATGAAAGGAGTATATCATTCAGTAGTCTAGGGTACCGCGACGTGATGATCCAACAATACCTTTCATAACTATATATTTGAAAGAGCATATAGCTTGTTTAGCACCAAAATTTCTACAAATGGGTTCCATCAAATCAAAGGGCTAAGCTTCGAAACCAAGTTTTCTAAGCTGTGGGACCTGTTTAAATGGGCATTATATCTGAGCCCACAAAATCCAAAGGACAGAGATATCTACACAAATCTTTAGTTTGATTGTCACATGATCAAACTCAAGGTCATAGAATTGGTAGCTAGCTTGGAACAATGGAAATGTTCTTTTGCTTACTTTCTCAGAAGCATTACAAAGATATTAGTACCCCATCATGGAGTTTGCTTTATTCTGGTTGTGGGCAGAGATGGAATAAAAGCAATGTTACCATTTCTTACTCTGTGTTTTTGTTGACGGTCAGAGTGTCCGGGCTAGCTTATACGTGTCTCAACTATTCTCCGGCCTCCTCGGCCCAGTCAAAGGAAAGTCATCCATGCTGGGACTAGGAGATACACAAGATATTTCTCTCTTGTTGTCTAACTCCAAAAGTTTGCCAAGTTTCAAATTCAGAATGTCTGAATTTATGACTCATCCACATTGTCACTCAAGCTATCCATTGGGTTTGTTACCATTTCTTACTTCTGCCTAACTTTTCTTCTTCTCTTTTGTAGTTTATTCACTTAGATTAAAATTTCCCATTAACTTTTACTTTTAGACACTTCCCTCGGCTTCCCTTAAAATATGAGAACCCCTCATTCTTCAAAGCATACCAAGTTTGTAATTGTAACAACCACCTTCTGGCCTCAGTGTATGTTTGTTAGAGAATAAGAAAGTGACTAAAGAGTGTACTGAAAAATGTGAAATGTGCCTTGAGAATCAAAATCTTCTATGAAGGAGAGTTTTGGACCGACGTGATACAATTTAAAGTGATATTACCAATAAATTACTCATATCTCTAACAGCTTAAGCTTTAAGATTAAGTTGTATACCGATGCCACAATATGCACAAACCCCAAAATTTTGGATGGACTTCTATGCAATAATCTGCTTGTATTCTATTTATCAAAATGGGAAGTGTTTGAAATTAGAGTTACAAATTCTGCGGCTCCTTAACATAATATATTTGGGGTTAAAGGTGTTAATTTTTTGTGGTAATCAATGGGGGCTAAATGTGTTCTTCTTGCACTAACGAAGGAAATTACAAAAAATAGGTAACAATTATTTGGATAGTTGATGAGGGCATTTTAGGTCCTTAGGTGGTTCGGACTTTTCTTTCGGCCCATTTTTATGTTTATGTGCTTGTATGTTTTGGCTTCGTCCCATTTGGCTGTTTATTCTAACCTTGGTTGGAATCCCCTTTCCCTCATACTTGATGTACCCCTATCAAGTCCCTTAATAAAATGTTTTTGTTGCCGATAACAATTACTTGGATAACAGAATACATATAAGAATTTGTCAATTTTTACCTTGAAGAGTTGCTCCAAAGGGCATGATCGTGTTGCGAGTTCGGTCTAATTCGCTCTTGAATTGATAGCTCCTGAGACTTTCTAGGGTTGTGAATACCGTCTAACATCATGTCTTCTGAAGTTTCTCCAGAGGACCCATTTTCATACACTTCTGATTGATCTAAATGTTAAAAAATTAAATAAATAAATAATCAATTTTCAGAGGTTGGAACTGATCATTCCAAAAAAAGAAAAATGTACATGTAAAAGACGGCAATTATGGCCAAACCTGAAGAAGCTCCGGCTCTATCAGTTGTCTTCACAGTTCGATACATCTGCTCCATAATATACAAGTAAATCCAAGATCAGTATAGTTTACCAATAATTACAAAAAAAATTCATTATTTCATTTAAAATTACTAAAATTAATAGTTTTGCATTCCATTATCCTACACAAGTATATATAATGTATGAAGAATGCCTTTTTTTTTTTTTTTTAAGATGCTGGTAGGAAAAAAAGAGAATGAAATTCAAACAAAAGAATGAATTTTTCAAGCAATGTATTTCTCGCGGCTTACAGATACATGTATGAGGTAATTAAGCCCCTGTGGCTTTTGTTTTTCTTTTTTTTGGTAAATACTGTCTGGAAGAAAAAAAAGAGTACTCATCCGTCTCAAAATTTTAGTTTATTACAAAAGCTTGTTATTTTTACGAATCAAAACATAAAACACTTCCATGTGTAATTTTTTTAATTTTTTTGTACAAATTTGAAAAATGAATTGAAAATTAGAATTGAAGCCAAAAAAAAAAAGTTGTAAAAATGGTGCACAAAAGTGCTCTTCTTTTTGTTTTAATTGTTCTGTGACAGAGGAAGTGCATAACGATGAGTCAAGAATAGCTAATTGTTTAAAAAAACAAAAACACAAACACCTAATTGTTATAACTTTCAAGCAAAATGTCATCAAAGCAGCTTATTAAAAAATATGTCTTACTGTAATTAACATCAGTTTATCACCAATTTTCCTCTGAGAGGTGTTTTGCCTAAATAATTGAGATAAATTATTTTTTGTTCCTCATTGATCAAATCTTTTTTCGAATTTGTTAGTTTTGCGTCTTTTTTTTTTTGGGAAAACAAAAAAAAAAATTCATCTAAAAGTTGTACAAGAATACAAAATCTTTTTGCTGCACGGCTATGCCATTTTACTTCTGATATTTTTGTTTTTGCTTTTTGATCCGACTTCTGAATCTGAATATATTATTTTGTAGAAAACTCTTTTTCTCTCTGTATGCGTCTGTCTTTCTGTCACAAGTGGTTGATTTTTTCTCTTACATGGATGGTTCATTCTTCCATGCAAAAAAGCTGTTCCAATAACTTGCAGGACTATCAGATCTACGTAGTAGAAAAATAAATACTCCTCCGTTCCCCTTTTTTATTTTTTTATCTATTTACGTGCATATATATGATTTTTCAATTGCCTATCTATAATGTTTTTTTACAATTTTTTAAAATTTTATTTAATAGAACTCATCGAGAACTATCAAATGAAATCCATATTGCATATAGACAATAACATTATGAATTTTAAAATATAAACAAATTTTTAAAATGTCGTAAATAGTGAAAGTGGACAAAAAATTCAGAACGGACTGAGCAGTACTAAGTGCCAAAGATTTGAGAGACCCCTCTCTCTCTCTCTCTCTCTCTCTCTCTCTATGGGTGTGCAGGGAACCCAAGACATTGGAATTTGAAATAGTATTTATTAACAGTTTAACACCCTTGTTGTACTAGTAGTAGTAGAAGTAATATTTTAGGCTGTACTCAAATAGTACTACATGGTTCAGCTATCAAATTAAGGCACCATCTAAAGATATATAGTACAACAAATGCAGGCAAGGCCAATAATGCAAGTTGAATAATATAAAAAATAAAAATTACTAAATAATTTTTATTTACCTGTAAATGGGATTTAACATGTGCCAAGGTGAGATCTTTGACATCCATTAGCTCAAGGACTGACTTTGGTGTAGCCCCTAAACCCACCACAAAAAAATTCCTCTCAGTATTATTATTAGCAATTAATATATCTATACTAAATATTCGAGTTATTGATATACAGCACTAACAGAATCTCTGAGAAAATTCTTATAACCAAAAAAAACATGGTTGCTCAATTTTTAATTTATGCAAGTAAATCTTAAAAAAATTCACAAAATCATTTCTCTATGAAATCTGGTGTTTTTTCAGGTGATTAAGCTGCTATATGAGCAGCAGCATAAGAGCATCTCCAACCCAATATCCTGAAATCTTCAATTTAGGAATGGGAAAATAACCTATTCTGCTCAAAAAGCTAAATTAGTTATTTGCTGTTCCTGTGAACTCCAACACAAAACTCTACTGTTAATTTACGAAAAATCTCTCCGAAAAGTCCCACATCCTTTTTTTTTTCTTTCTCCACAATGTGAAGTACATAACTCTCTAAACTCTAATTAAAAATATTCATTATTTGGGTCTTGTTTCAAAGACATTGTGAACTTTCAAAAATTAAAATAATTTTATAAAAAGACAAATAATCATCTTATCCTTGGTATTTAGAGCGAGTTTAATTTATTTCCACCACCGGTGAAAACAAAAGTTTCCTCCAAAACGATTGTATTGCGCCACATGTCCGTGTTTTACCATTTAGGACCACTGTTTGGACACAAGGCACAATACAATCGATTTGGAGAAAACTTTTGTTTCCACTGGCGGTGGAAATAACTTAATCCCATTTATAGCACCAAAACTCATCCTCTCTGAGATTGATCGTATTTGGAGGATGGGTAGATAGAGGGCGGATTGAAGATACTTCCGTGCGTGTGTGTATATATATACATATACAAAAGGAAGAAAGAATGAGATCAACAAGAGAGACAATGGAAAAGCTGCGAGACAATGGAAAAGCTTACTTTCATGGCCACCCAAGAGCTCAACAGCATGAACAAACCGGGCATGGAGGGAGGTGGTCCACCGCATCCGAGGCGCCCTCATGCTCCGTTTCGCCGGAAACCTCGGAAAAAACCTTGACCGAATTACCCCTTGAGACTGGAAGTAACTTGGACAAGTAGTATGGGCACTGGTGGTGTTGGTGGTGGTATTCCCACCATTTGTGCAAGTCGATGTATCTAAAAAAGGCTGTTGCGAAAATAAAGGGTACGAAGAAGGGTAATTTTGGTACACCGGAATCCCTCTTATGGGCCTCAAGAAACGTAGCTCTGGGCTAAGCCCGTATTGTTGTTGTTGTTGTTGTTGAAATAGTTGTAGTGGCGGCTGGTGGTGGTGGTGGTGGTTGGAGGCGGGGTCGGAAGCCCGTGGATTGGAGAGAGAAAGGTCGAAAGGGGAATCGGGTTGGGCCGTTGAAGAGAAGGAGGTGTTGTTTCTGGAGCCCAAAGCTCTTTTCCAGAACCCCAAATCCAAGTCTTCTTGTTGTTCGAGTTGATCTGTAGTAGTACTAGTTTTCCAAGTTGATGTGGAGGATTTGGTGGTGTTTGGAGGGCTGATTTGGAGAGAGAGGTCTGGTTGCGCTGGAAACAACTCCATTTTCACTCCAACGCCAAACAAGCCCCTGTCGGCTACTCTATATCTATATATGAAGATCTTGTTTCTTTCCCTTTGTTCTTGTTGTTCTGGGTTTTCAGACTGATTTGAAGGTAAGGGTTTTGGATTTTTGAGGTGAGAGATTTGTGGGTTTTAATTTCTTTCAGATGGAGATTTAAGGAAGGAGTAGTTGTGGGGATTTGAGATTGAGAGAGAGAGAGAGAGAGAGTAGAAATGACAAGGTATGGAATGAATAGTTGTTTCATTTGTGAGAAGTATGTGTGGAAAATGACACTTGACACAGAGAGAGATCGAGAGAGTTAAGAGAGAGAGAGAGAGAGAGAGAGAGAGAGTTAAGTTTCTTACTTTCTTTTGTGGACGTCGAGGTAGGGTCAAAAGGGGACAGGGGTCCTCTAAGGCAGTGTCCCACCACATATACATGGTTATAGTGCGGCATTTGTGTAATTATAACTTTGAATTTTATTTCGGCACTTGCAACATTTGAGCTGTCAATTGTTGAGATAAAATATAAGCCGTTGATTATCGAAATCAACAACTCGAGTGCCACAATACAAGAGTGCCTTACAGTATCTCCGGATCCAATTGAAAGAGTGAAAAATATAGAGGGAAAAAGTAAAACTTCTTTCTTTTTTTTTTTCTTTTTCGTTTTATTTTATTCCCTTTATTGCATCCAATATTGAACCAATGGAATGCTAAATAATAATAAAAAAAAGGTCTAATAAATATTTATAAAAGTAATCTAATTTGGCAGAACTATTATTTGTTCTTAAATTTGATAGTTGTTCCTCCCTGCCCTGCATTAGGTTCATGGCATGTAATAATTGGATGAGCATCAAAAAGTTTTTTTTTTTTTTTTTTTTAATCTTTGTGTCTGTGTGGGCATACAATGAGCATAAAACACGCACTTCAATCTTTTACCCCATTTAATTCAAACAAAATCTAAGATTACACGCTTATGATGATTACACACAAGTTCCAAGGCCTAGGGTTTTGTTAACTACCACTGAATTTAATTACTCATGATCATGAAAACCTAATTATAGTGGTTGTGGAATAATTTATGTAGGGGCGCCGGGGGCACAGTGCATTGTGTTCAGCCTATAATCAGACATTTTCTCCTCCTCGTCATCTTCTCATTATAATTGAAAGTACTGTGGGTAGTTCGAAAGAGCTGGCACGTGACAAAGTCAAAATTACTTTTTGTACACATTGTAGGGGCAAGATTGTCTTTACACTATCAGGTGTTCATCAATTAATTAGGGCGCCCAAATCACTAATATTCAGGGAGGGGTGTTCCGCTAAGTGTGTTTTTAGAATAAACTAGTTTTTCACGGTTTTTTATGTGATGTATTTTGAGAGAATGGTCTGTCTTTGTTTTTTTAAAAAAAAAAAACTACTATTGTTTTGTTAGTGAAACATCCCCTAAGTACGTTGTAACTAAACTTTTCATTACTAGTCTATTGGAGTTTTTATTTTATTTAATTTTTTTGTCTAAATGGTAATTACACAAAATCAACTACCACATCAGATATAACAATTCAATTATAGCATGTTTCATTTATGACCATAACAAGAGGTAAATGTAGTTACCGGTGTCAACCTAGAGGTGTCAAACGGGCCGGGCCGGCATGGGCACGGCACGGCACGCCAGAGGCACGGTAAAATCCTGGCACGGCACGGTATAAGTTGGCACGCGGCACGACACGGGCACGGAAATGAGCGGGCACGGCACATGCTAAGGTGGCACGTGGCACGGCACGACACGGTCTTCTACGGGCACGGTAAGAAGTCAACGTGGCACGAGGCACGGCACGACACGACTTTATTCTAGCACGGGCATGAGCACGGAAGTTGGCCTGACACGACACGACACGGCGGCTCGGCACGGGCACGGCACAAGGCAAAAAAAAATGTTAAATAATTTATTTGTATGTATTTTTTGATAATCACAAAAAAAATAATAATAATAAATTGGTTGTGTAACTTGTGTTAGTGAATTATATATTTATATCAAGTTTTAAAAAAATTAAGTCATGAAAAAAAAAATAAACAAGAGGGAAAAAGAAGTTACAAAAATTTTATTGATTTATTTTATTTTATTTTATTTAATATTTTAATTTTGAGAGAGAGAGAGAGAGTTTAGACAAAAAAATAAAATAAGTTTTTAAAATATTTTTTGACATGTTTGATAATTGATACATTGCCTTTTATCTAATAAAGATTTTGAAAAAAAAAATAACATTTTTTTCTTTGTGAAAAAAATAACATTTTTTTCTTTGTGAAAAAAATAAAAAAATTTAAAAAATTGTGTTTTGCAACTTTTTGAGAGAGAGAGAGAGAGAGAGAGAGTTGGACCCAAAAAAAAAAGAGAAAAAAAGTTACAAATTGTTTTTTTTTAAAATGGGTTAAAAAAGTTACGACAAGGTTTCGCACAAATATGTTCAGATCTCCATTAAATTGAACTAATTGAACAATCGAGAGCGTTAATATGATAGTTTTTGTTGATTTAAATCAATCATGGAAAGTTACATATCGATTGAATTTAGAAAACCCCTTGATTGGGGTATGAATGTGTTATAGAAATTAGTATCAAATTAAATTATAGATACTATATAAATTATCAAATTAAATTATAGAAATTATAGAAATTATATTATAGAAATTAATTTACAAAAATACTAAGTTTAATTAAAATAAGCAATAAACTTCATATGAAGGATCCCGCAAGGTGAAAATTCAGACCTCGAACTCCAATTTTCGGACAAAATTTCGACGATCTAAACCGTTAGATGTGTTTAAAACGTGTTTTTAAGGTCCTTCAAAAAGATTTGGCAAAAAATACTACCCGGAATGGCTTGATCGGAGCATTTTTCATAAAATTGCTATATGAAAAATTACTCCGATCAAACCCTTTTGGGTAGGTTTTTTTGCCAAATCCTCGCATTGGACCTTGTAAACACGTTTTAAACACATCTAACGGTTCTGATTTAAAAAAATATAGATTAGATGGCCTTGAACTGGTGCAATATAGTGTTCAAATGCCACTAGAAGCACTGAATGTGTTCCGATTGTGTGGTTACTCACATCGGATGATCATCAATTTCGGGGAGAATGATAGAATTGATAAGATGTTAAATCGTATCGGTTTAGATCAAACATTCAAGAAAACGAACCAGTATCCACCATTCAATGTTATACATTGAACTTACTTAGTTATGAACCAATATATACTATTATAGTCTAATGTATGTTAGCCACACAATTGCAACACAATTACGACGATCAACACCGACTATTTTGTTTTTCCAAATTGTCAAACGTGCGTGCCGTGCCGTGCCGTGCCATTCAACTTCCGTGCCAACCCTGCTTCGTGCCGTGCCGTGCCCATTTACTTCATCGTGCCACGGCTCCTGGCTTCTCCTAGTTTCTTTTTCCAACTCAATTTGGTAGACCTATTTGAGTTTGATGGGGGATGTTAGAATAATATTAGAAATACCATGTTACCATGCATTCTAGGTTAAATATTATTTTTCCTGTTTAGGCTCGGATGTTATTCATGTTTTCTAAGTATTCTAGGTTTCCTTGTTATCGATGTTTCCCTAATGTGTTTGTCTTGTATAGCCTATATAAAGGCATGCTAGGTTTTGTTTAATGCACACCAATAAAGCAACCTTCTTGTCTATTCAATTTTCTAATATTAAGTGTGAAAGGCGCTTCTCCGGAGTTACCCCTTTGGACTTCCTAGTTCTGTACAAACGGGTAGTGGAATGGCTGAGCTTCACCTGAACCTGAGTGTTTGGTCTGAGAAGAAGACTTGCACATTAAACACTCGCGTTAGCACCTAGCCTAGACGATGGTGGTCTGGGAAGGCACTCAGACGATCAAGTGAGTGACCGGAGAAGAAGAGGTGAACTATAATACTAGAGAGAAAGAGAATTCCTGTGTAGAGAGAGAGTGACTAGAGAGGGTGTCAATGAATTACCCTTTTCGGGTTGGTGAGGGATGCCTTTTATAGGAAAATGCTTACTGCTGACCAAGTTGTTCGTGTTCCTCACGCGTGCCGTTTGTACCCGACACAGCACACTGTCGGATCAGAGCGCCTTAAGCAGACCTGCCATTTCCGCTAACGTCACACCTGACATGCCGGTAAGTCAATGATTTGTGGGAATACTCCCCGATCCTTCACGTGGTCCACCAGGCGCCGCATGCATGTCTTCTGTGTGTTGCCTGATGTCGCATCCGGGGTACATAAGGCCTCCCTCGATCAAACAGCCCCACGTATCATCGGTTCAACTGCTGCTTAATTGGGATACCTCGAACCCATCAGTTCGGCATCAGTTGATAAGCCACCGACACCCACCAGTTCGACAAACTTACCTGCTGAAACGCTGCAGCCAACACCGAGCTAAATATCTTGGGTATCATTCGTTCGGTGGCTATGTGATGCAAACCAATATTGGAAGTATTTTAGAAATATAAGAATTTTATTTTATTATTTCATATTAGTATTTTAGTAGGTGTGTTTTATTTAATTAAGATTTACTTTCCCAGTTTGTTTTAATGTATTAGGAATATTTATTTCTATATCTTGTTAGGATTCTTCGAATTAGGAAATTAGGTATCTTAGAGTAATTAGTTTTCTAGTTTAATGTTTCCTTTTTTGTTTATTTCTTTATTAACCGGGATTCAGCTTCCTGTTTTGTTGTTTCCTTTTTTGTCCTAATTTCTAGTATAAAATAAGTTGTAGGGTGACATTAAAATTTGGTTGTTTATGATTAATGAAAAATTGAGTTTTTACTCATTATAGTTTGTTCAAGGAGGGAGTACCTCTAGTTCAAGCTTGTTTGTGATTTTCGTTGCAAGTAGTTCCGTAAAAGGAGGCTTCTCCCTGCATCACTATGGCTCACTAAGCCCCATCGCAGATCACCAGGCCATCCCAATCCTCGGCCGAGCTGATCGTGCCAACGTGATTGGCGACGGATCAACTTGCACGATACTCTTTGTCATCTAAGGGCTTTCACTGCATGATACTCCTTGCGGTTGGGTTATATGCCCTGGACCTCGCTGAAGATCCTGTTAGGAGTCTGATCCGCCTGAGGTTCTTCCCGTGTACGCGTAGGCCCAATCCGTTGGGGAGTATCCACGGAGTCCACCACATTCGTTGGGCCCAATATACATTAAATGACCCATATCCACTTAAAAGGCTAAGTCTTGTAAGTGGTGAGTCATCCAATTAGTCTGAGATTTTCGCGAGAGGGCTATTTTTTGTATGTTTTGTGTCTGTTTAGGTCGTTCGTTTCTGCTACACGTTTCGGATCTTGTTTTGTCTGTGATTTTGGTAGGTGTTTTGGTTAGTTAGTTGTGTTGTTTTGGTAGTTTTCTTGTTTTTTTACTGGTAGCTTCTTGGTTTTGTTGGGTCGAGGCTTGTGGTTTGGCATTTTTTTGGTGTTGTCTGGTTTTTTGATTTTAGAAATTGCCTTTTGACTGGTGTTTCTTATGTCTGGTTGGCATCTTTCCTTCTTGACTGTTTTGGTCCTTGGGTGGCGTTTGTTGATGTGCTATTGGTCCATTTATATTTTTTCTTCTTCAAAGAGTAATTAATTTTCTTTGACCTATTAGGAAAAAAAAAAATCTTGTAGAGATAAATACAAACGGTCTAATTCCCTCCTTGGTCCCTAATTCGACTGGATAGGAGAGGCTTCGACCATTGGACCCGATTAGTATCATCCTTATCAACATCTGTGATCCAACATTCTAACAATTCAACAAGACTCAACCTCCTAATCGCCTATATAAAGCAACGGGAAAAAATGTACACTTAACTCTTACACTCTTTTCTGCTTGAGCTTTAATTTACCTTATTCTCTCCACAAATACTCTGACTTAGGCATAGGAGTGGTATTGTTTGGCACCACTCTAGAGCCTAGTTTTCTTTTGCAATTGATAGAGACTTACCACGCCGATAATCGACTCATCAGTATTGAATAAAGAAAGATTACAAGATACATCGGCTGCTGCATATAGCAAATATATATTTGTAAATAAAGCTACATTTTCAATTACAGTAGTACCCTTGTTTAGCTTTTGAATTCCGAAACTCTAGCAAATCGGGACCCAAGTCGAATCAGACTTGACAAACCCAACATGGAGTTAGGGCTTGTCGCTGGGCGCCGCTCCTAGCTAATTATGCTTTACATGGATCCAGGTAGGCTTCGACCCAGTAAAGTGGGCTCGTTTTTCTTTTAAAAAGATTGGAATGGCCGAATGGAGAGAACTAATTTTGAAGACTATTTATCTGCAGGCAGACCTGGTAATTTTCAATCCAGCCCTAAAAAACTTTAGCAAATCAAACATTAATTATTTTCAAGAGCAAAAAGTTTGAAAGTTGGTGCATGACATCCACGAGTGGGTTGCCCAAGGTAATTCGTGGGAAACCCAAAAATTCTATGTTAACTTTTGTTAAAAAGAAGAGAAAAGAGAACTCAATTACTATATGCTAAGCAAAAGTTCAAAGTGGCTTTAATCAGTTCAATGAGAATCGGTAACCGTAAACTTTGGACTTCGCTAGCTAGTACTTTTCTTTTGGTGCCAAAATTTTCAATCACATAGCTATCTATCTATCTATGCATGCGTTGAATTTAATAAATGGGTCAAATACTCAACTAACACCTTAATGAGAGACCATGAAAAAAGCCCATTAGGGGTTTGGATGTGGGGTCGGGTTGTAACCGGTTGTGATCTGTATAAGACTAGCTACAATCCTTAACCAACTCCTTTTGGTTGTACCTATGGAAGATAAATATACATGGATATAATTATGCTGAAAGATATTTTAGCTACATGGATATAATATTATATCATTGCTTATGCGAAAGATATTTTTATGATGAAAGAAAGTTGGGTTGGGTCATGTGTGTTCGGTTCATCATTCAACTTAGATCACCAAAATGGGTTATTATGAGGATATCGCATATTTTTACAAAAATGAAAATGTAAGGATATAGGAAAAATTTCCTCGAAAAGATTCAGGAAAGAAAAATAAATGGTTCAGATTCTCTTTCCTATGAATATGAACTATTCATTTGTCTTTCCTAGACTTTTCGGGAAAACTCTTCATGTACCCTACCATTCCTTTTACAAAATATCTCACACTTATATACATTTTTATTTATTGACATCTATAGGAAATTAAGCAATATGAATGAGGCATTAAAACCTTGGTTAGGATTGTCACAAGCTAGCCTTGAAAAAATTAAAGATAACTCTACCACTAAAGCATGGGGATACCCGTATACCAAAAGGAAATAACAAATCTTACCCATAAGATACGTCCTACTCCTAAACAAAGAAAAACAATTCTCACCAAATGCCAATAAAAAAATTCATGAGCACACCACATGGCACATGCTCTACCGTTTGATCACTTGAGTGTGTACATTTTTGGCTTAAAGAAGGGAAATGAATTTTTCCCACTCTCGTTTTTTCCTATTGCACTTGTTTTCTTCTTTTTATTTACGTGAAATTTATCAAATTACCCTTACTATGACACTTTGTTCATATAAAGCGAATGTTTGCTATTTCAAGTGAATATATAAGGAGCGCAATCAATAGAAAAAGAGTGCAAAATTATTTCATGAAAGAAAATAAAATAAAAAAAGAAAAAGAAGACGATCCTAGTAGTATTAAATTAGCCATTTTTGGTCTTCCTAGGATTCCAGACAACATTGGAAACTAAAATGCACAAAACTCCCATAATCATGTTATTAATTTGTTCTTATGTCGGTGTGAATTAGTACTCCCTATAATTTGATTTAAGAATACTAATAAAACCCCTTTGTAGCTAGCAGCGATCGACCCGGAACAAAAATGGAAGAGATTTCTGACATTTTTGGTTTGTGTGTGGCAAAGGAGACTTGATGATCATCATATCATTAAGTGCAGGGGTTATATTTAACTAATTAATGGGATCGATGTCAACCATTCCTCGGTAATGAGAATTAGGGTTTTTTATAATTCTACTATAATTGTTAGTACTATTTTTTAGGAATTTTCAGAGATGAGATGAGTGTTGGAACCGTCTAAATTGGTCTGCACAATAAATTCCTATTAATACTGGTACTAGGCTTGGTCTGGTCTTCCCTAGACATTAATGGCTGCAATGAGAGATGGTCCTTGAAGAATCTTAAGAGTAATACACCTATTTTTGTACGTGATAACTCTTTCCTCGTCCCCAAATTCTTGTCTACTTGCACTATTCACGACACCTTAAAAAATAATTTATATTTTCAAATGTATAATGAGTTCTATTACAAAGTTTACAAGATTGTAACATTGTATATTGAAAGATATAAACAATTAAAATTAAATTGACACTCATGCAAATAAACGGACAAGAAATTCGGGACGGAGGGAATACATTAATATTAGAAGTAGGAGTGTCCACGGATCGGATTCGGCCGGTTCGGATACGGATCCGATCCGATCCGGTCAGAACGATTTAGGTTCTTATGATCCGAGAACCATCCGTAGGTGACATACAGATGGATCGGATCAGTTATGAATTTCGCGGATCGATTCCGGATCAATTTGGCAGTTTGGGCTTTCAAATGGGCCAATTTGCTGGCGTAACAATAAAATTGAGTAGACATTTTCTTTGACTTAGGAATCTTAAAAGAAGAGTCCAAACATTACAAATTCATACTAGGGGGGAGAGAGAGAGAGAGAGTCATACCAGGAGAAGGCCGTCGTCTTCACATCTCCTAGTGGAGGAGGCGTACAGCGCCAGATGAAGAGAGGGAGTGAGTGAGAATCGATTAGATTTAGGAGGGTGTGCCGGTGTGGAGTAATGGAGGCGGAGAGAATGAGAGTTGAGAGGCTGAGTTAGAGATTAGGGTTGAGAGGTTGAGTTAGAGATTAGGGTCGGGGTGAGAGACTGAGAGTTGAGAGGCTGAGTTAGAGATTAGGGTTACTGGGTTAGGTGTACACCGTACACATGTAGTGAGTGTAGCGGACTGCTTTTTACTTCTTCTTTTTTTTATTTTTAATTTGGCCACGGACGGATCGGTTTTAACCGGATCCGTGAACTTATGTGTTGGACGATCCGCAACCCATCCGTACATACCTCGGATGGATCAACGGATAGTTCGGATTGGTTCGAATTAGTCGGATTGGCGGATCGGATGATCTGCTGGGCAACCCTAATTAGAAGTATGACCAACTGTTGGTATACTCCATTCGTCTCATTTTAAGTGCTCTCTACGAGAAATCGAGTTTTTTAGAAAGTAAAAATTATTATTTTAGATTTTCAAGATTAACCTTTATAATTGTGATTTGCGAAGTTAGTTAAATGTATTTAAATTGTTTGTAACTTTCAATATGGTACTCAAAACATATATAATATGGATTTTATTTAATAGATATCAAATAGTTTTACCATACAAAATTTTCACAAGGGAGAGTTAATTAGGCATCCTGTACAAAAAAAAATGTCATTATGATTCCATCCTATGAGATTTGAATACTTATGATTCCATCTTGAAATTCAAATAAACCCCAAAATACCTTTTCTTTTTTTTTTTATCAGAAAACAAAACAATTTATTACGAGGAAGACGGGCGAAAAGCCCTAATATCTTCAAGAGTTAGCGAGGAAAGCCATTGGGGATAATCCCCCCGCCAGCAGACTGAACTAACATCAGACAGGGAATGCCTAGCCACAGAGTGGGCTACCCTGTTACAATCACGTTTAACATGAGTAAACGAACAAGATGTAAAAAAGGAGGCAAGATGAAGACAATCTAAAACAATAGAATCACAATCAGCGTAAGTCTTCACTTGGTTGAGAGCTTGAACCACCTGTAAAGCGTCTCCTTCTACAATAACATGAGAATAATTCCAATCCAAAGCGGTCTCTAATGCACGTCGGAATCCCAGGGCCTCAATTGTCCGTACAGAAAAGGTACCGTTCAAAGATTCCATTCTAGCTCCAAGTAAATTGCCCGAGCTATCTCTTGCAACTAGTCCCAGACCCCCCACACATTTATTCACGTTCAAAGCTCCATCAACATTTATCTTGATTAAATTCCCATCGGGTGGCTTCCAGATTGGTGTAGGAGGTGGAGTGCTTGGAGGGATAACCCCTCCCCTCTTATCCTTGACAAGCTTGAATTCATTCCACCCAAAATACCTTTTCTCTCTCCTAATTTTCCTAATATTTATCTCTCCCAATTTTTCTAATATTTCTCTCTCCTATTCTCTCTCTCTCTCTCTCTCTCTCTCTCTCTCTCTCTCTCTCTCTCTCCCTCCCTCCTAATCTACTCTCAACTAAAATCTCAAAATAAAATTGAAAAAACATACTCCTATTTCAACGGTGAAAAAATCGATTAAAATGTTGAATCAAGATTATACGGGGAAATCACACAAGGAACATGGATTATTGATTGACCATGATTATAAGGGAACATGGTTAATAAATTATCCATGTTGCATGTATGAACATTAGATTGCATTAAATATGATAAATCGATAAACTATGTTCCTTGTGTATGAAATAACAAAATTGGTGAATCTATAAACCATAACAAGATTGGTGAATCTATAAACCATTGGCACAATATAATCATGGTCAATTGATAATCCAACAATGTGACAATAAAGGGAACATGGTTAATAAATAATCCATGTTCCATGCATGAACATTAAGTTGCACTAAACGTGGTTAATCAGTAAACCATGTTCCACGGAAAAAAAAAAAAAAAAAAACCTTCAATGGCATCAACCAGTCAGTTGAAATATACCATCTCTACCCTGTTTTATTGAAATATTTCCCAAAATCATCCATGAAATCGAGAAAAAAAAAACAGAGAGGGAGAGAGAGATCCAACTTCAAAATTGAAACAACCAAATGCACCAGTCATTTTTTCTAACTCAAGTAAATTTTACTGATGGAAGTGACAGCGAGGACGAATCTAGAGCTTTTCTCGTGCACCGGTGAGGAACTCGGTTGGTCATGGGGAGGTTTTGCACCGGTTTAATACTTGATCCATTCGCCGCCGTCGACAACGGCGTCACTGTTTACACCAGTTACGGCGACGTAACAAAAAGAAGAGATGACGACGATCTACTTTAGGATGGAAAACGGCATTTGTAGGTCTAAATCGAACCCGAGAGGAGAGAGAGAGTATCTGGCGCTAGGGAGAGGAGAGAGAGGGGGATTCCAGAGCAAGAATCCCATTGGAAAAGGGATTTGATAACCCTTGTAATTTGGGGAATATCTCTAACGTAAAAAATATTTTATTAAGGTAATGATATAGATAATCTGTAGATATGTATTAAGGTAATGATATAGTACCAATTGGTACTCCCCGGATTTCTTGGTATATCAGTTACCGAACTCCCTGGATTTCTTGGTATAATAATTAGTATTATGATATATTATTAGAATATAATATAATTAAGGAAATATAATTATTGTAATAGGGGCACAATGGTCCAAATTACATTTACAGGATGGAATCATAAAGATTCAAATCTCATAGGGTAGCATCCTAAGGATAATATTGTAATAGAATGTCTAATTAAAATTCTCTTTTCACAATCATGAAAAACGTTGTAAATTCAAAGATAAGGGACAAACCAATTAGGATGGAAAGAGTACATTTAAGGATAGTATGGCATGTTTGATGGATGTTTATAGAAAGTGGACATTTATTTTTTGGACATCTCAAAATGAAAAGAGAGACATTTAAATTGAGACAAATGGAGTATTAATTAGAGTAGCTATAAATGGTGATATATTGCCAGGATATGCCGATCGAAAATAACTTATTGCTAGACATTATATTATATTAACATTATTCTAATTTGGTGAATTTCAAGTCTATACAAGACCCACTTTGATGATTAGAACCACTCTTTTCGTAGAGCTTGTCGATCAAAAGGCTCAATCATGGTAAAAATCTAATTGGGATATAAATAAACTAATCATGAGAATATATTAATCTAAATTAATGGGTTCGGATTCAGTGTATTAGACAGTTTCCTTACACTTTTTAAAATAATACTGATCAATATCCCTTCAACTTGATTTTGGGTTCGGTTGAACTTCTCATCTAACTCTACAAAGTAAACAATTATTATCTGGATTTAGGGTCCCCATAGTGATATAAGTCACTACACTCCGTAATGACCATAATTGATGGCCTTCTGAAATCTTCGTATGGGATCGTTGAGTACATTATCAGTAGAAAAACTTATGATCGAAGATTGGTAGACACAATTGAGACAAATTTGTCTTACAGTTTATTCTTTAAATGATATTGGTCATTCTTTTTCGTAAAATAAGTGGTATTCGACCATATGACTACCAATATCCAACTAATTTGGCTTTTTACATGGATGATCTATTCAACATTCTCGACAAATTGAACGGTTCTGATCCCAAATGCAGATTATGGAGGGCCCACAGTTGAAGTCACTTTGGGGACCCATATCATCAAATTGAGTGAAGGGATGAGTCCAAAAATTATGAAACGATACTAGTGTAATAATTATTTTAGGAAAATGTTAATCTCAGTCCTTAGGACAGAGAATAATGTGTAGAAAGTATATTAATATCTAAAAAAATATATTGATAGCCATGAAAATATATTGATATCTGTAAAATGTGTATTAATTGATATCCAAATTTGTTTGTCATTATGTGCATATTATCCTCTATCTAATGGGAATAGGTTAGCAAGACCTATTCTTTTAATTGGAGAGGAACCTTCCATTAGTTTTCTTCCACATTCAATTTGTCCTTTGAGGCCAATGAGCTAGGAAGCATAGGTACCGGTACGGGGTACGGGTACGCGATACGGCAAAAACCTAAAAAAGTGGAACAAGGAGCCCTGCAGTGAGGGGCTCACTACATGGGTATAATGAGCTCATCCGGCCGTCCATCTCGATAATGAACGCTCAGATTTGAATCTAATTAATGAACAACTCAGATCATTTAGAGTTCGGATTAAATCTGAGTTGTCAATACTGAGATGGACTGCCGGATGGGACTCACAACACCCCTGTAGTGAGTCCCCTCACTACAGGCCCCCGGATTCCTAAAAAAGTAGGGTACGGGTACGATTGGGTACGTAAGTGTAAATTTTTTTCCCCTATTTTACTATGTCCATTGCACAAACTAAATAATAAAACCATTTTACCAACAAAAAGCAGCATAATAAAAGTTAAAAGTTCATAAGTGCATAGATCAAACAAGTGCAATGTCGTTTTAGAGTTCATACTTCATAGTTAAGTTACCGTTTTCACACTTCTGGCATCTCCTCAACTTTTTCTGGCTTCACCTCCACAATTGAGCCTTCAATCTTCCTTTCCATTTCAACAATGTCTTGTGAAGTCACTCTTGGACACAATCTTATCCCTTTTCCAGAAATTTTAAGCATATGTGCCTTCACTCTAGCATATGTACCTCATAATTCGAGTTCACAAAAATGGCACCTAAAGTTGGTAAGCCCCCCTCTTTGTGCTCCTTCAAGTTTAGTAATATAACTCCAAAGAACTTGATTATTTTCAGCCATTGTAGTTCTGCAAAATAGATACATAGCAAGCAAAGCAAATGATAAAAACCAACAGTTGGTTACATGAAGCATTTAGTAGTTCAACCATTAAGTTTCATAGCAAGCAAAACATAAAAAGTTAAAACCAACAGTTGGTTACATAGCATTATAGCAACAACACCTAAAGCAAGCTCTAAAACAAAAAAAGAAAGAAAGAAAATAGTCCAAAGAAGTAAGAACTAATCAACTTGAACATCATCAACTTCATCTCCAAACACCACAACTTCCGGCACCGCCCCACCCCCCCCGGAATCAAATGCATGTTCGGCAATGTCCCACAACTTAGTCTCTCCTTGGGTATAATCTGGTGTCTTCTTTGAAAGAAGACAGATATTGTAGTGCACAAAGACTAAATCTTCACATCTTTGGGGTGTCATCTTATTCCTTCTCATAGAGTGAATGAAAGAGTAGGTGCTCCAGTTCCTTTCGCAACATGAAGAAAAACATGGCTAGGTAAGCAATTTGAATGCTAAAGATTGGAGCATAGGTGCGAAAGCCCCATATACCAACCACCAAACTATTGGCTCCATTGCCCCTCTATCAACCATTGAATCCCCATTTCCAAAACTTCCTAGAGAACCAGAAAACTTAGCATACTCTATGTTAGCAGCTCTCCTCTCATCTTCCAGTACTGCCATTTGCTGATGTTAAGGGCAAGGCTAGTTATTGGCAGAGGATTAAAAAGTACAATTCCAACACCAGGTTGTGTCGTATCTGAAATGTTTCTCCTAAGATCTTTGGTAGCTAATTGTATGATTTTGTGTAGTTCCTTTTCTTGTGGATTGGTGTAGTTATCTAGCTTTATTTTAGGCATTGAAGGCTGATGCATTTTTTATATTGTTGTTGTTTGGTTTCTTGTAAAGGGAAGTATCCCTTGTGTATCTTTGGTTTTTTGATATATAATTGACATTTACCAAAATAAATAAATAGTATTGACCCAACTAACCCATATTTCAGGCCCTGCCCCTATTTATACCCCAAATTCCCATCCCCTCCCGCTTTGTGCAAAAAGAACCTCGAAGTTCGTGAAATACGCACAAAAATTTGCAAATTTTAAGTCTTAATTGAAGAAAGTGTACTTCATATTTAACTTCTTTCTGATTCAATGAGTACTACTCCTACTATCCATGCTTATTGACTGTAATTACCAAAATCTAGTGTTGAAAGAGGAAAAGTTAATAATTTTGGTGGGTTGCTTCATACTTGGAGTAATTTTCAATACAAACTTAATTGCAACGGTAAGTGACAAAATATGAAAATAATAGAAGGTTGACCGAGGGAGATAAAAGAATAGCATTTTACTTTCAAGTATATAAGGATCATGCTCTATTCCTTCGATTAGTTGGTTCTCTTGTCGCTGGTGCTTTCTATCTATGGCGATTGCACAGTTATATTTTTCTTCTATTTAATGAAGTTCTTGTCATTCCACTAAAAAAGTACGCAAGGAGTGAGTAGAATTTAAATACAGTTGATGTTCTTAAAGTAATGTACGAGAAGCGATCGGTTCAATTTTGCTCGGGGTACATTTTTTTACCGCAATTGATTAGTTTGGTACTTTAAAACCGATCAAACCAAAACTAATTGAAAAGCCAACTAAAATAAATCGGTTTGGTTAGACGGTCTGCAATGGTTTTTTTTTTTTTTTCCGTCCCTTCCAAAATGTGTTATAAGGTATATAAATATATCTGCGCTAATATTTTAAAATCTAAGCCTGCACTTATATTTAAAAAAAATGATCTAGGTTTCCAAATCCAATAAAGTTTTTAATAGTCTCTCTACAAGAATAAATACATTTTGGGTGGATCTAATATCACGTGCAAGAGTGCTTTAACCCCAATGGGTTGGCAAAGTGGTCTCACCTTGGGATTTAGTTGCTCTTATCTAAGATCTCAAGTTCAATATCCCTTGCCAGCAAACTCTTGAGGGCATTGGAGTTATGTCCAGTTGTTATCTCCATGGCCCTAGATGTGACGCTCTGCGCCAGCTGACTTGTTAACCCTTAGCATAACCATATGACTCAAAAGGTTAACCTTAAGTTATACAATAGCTGCTTAGGTTACGTTATATAACGTATTTCCATTTTCTTTTGCCCACCGATGTGGGATGTTATACCGGAATTTGTCAAAGGTGCACACCAACTGGCCCGGCCATCCGGTTATCTATTATAGTATTGTAGAATGACTTTTCGTGAGAAGAGCCCAGAGCGCGACAAGTGGCATAGTTTAATTGGATTGTCATTGGAGTTTTTAGTTGACACATGTAGCATTACTCTTATTACCACTCTTACATATTATCCATAAATACGTTACATGATATTTAAAATTTACCTTCATTGTCCCCCTTCATAGCCATATTTGAATAGAAGATTTTTATGCTATGATTGGATAATAGTTTCATCAATTATGCAATAAAAATTCTACCCGACTCTAAAATAGCAACTACTATAATTTTCAAATTCAAATGGCTCTGATTTATCTTCTCTTTCTCTCTCTAAGAAATCAAATTTGACATATAGGAAAAACAATGGATGCTAAAAAGTCACAATTAGTTTCTTCCCTCTTCTAATTTGTATTTTAGTATATCATTAGTGATTGTTTTGATTCCTAACTGCACATATGTTGGCACTATTTGATATTTAATATATTGCCATAGTGCTTGAAAGAGTTCTTGCGATTATTATTTGTGAAGTTCTTCTGAAGATCTTTTGTTTACTTAGTATCCACTCTTTGTCGTGACAGGAATCAAAATTATTAATCTACCCCTGCATAGCACAGATTTTATGCTAGTAAATATATAGAGAGTATAGTATAATGTAGTATAATTGTATATTGAGGTCAACATTGACTTTTCTAAGCTGAAAACGAAATCACGTGATTGAGTTAATTAACTAATTGCATAATGTGAAAATCTGACTAATAGTCTACAAAACGATATAGATCAGTACATCAAATTAATTGTGTAATTAATGGGGGAAAATTCTTATGCCGACACAAGATGTGAAGATCTAAATGTCACTGAGAGTTTCACATGGGGTCAAAATATTCTTTCCTTTACTACCCAACCCTTTTGAACTACATATTGTCAGTGAATTCAACCAACAAACCAAAAGCTACCCTATCCATCAAGGTTTTAAATAACGGAATCGGTATACGCAAGGGCAAGCACACTAATGGGCAAGCATACTAATGGGCAAGGAGGTCACCTGATTTCGTTGAGTTAAAATTTCCTACATAGATGTATATATATTTTTTAGACATCTTGGTAATTTTGTCCCAATACCTTATACGCATTCTTTATATTTTGTCCTAAGTAACATAAAATATTCACTACCTTGTCCAAATAGTTCACCGGATCTCCCTAATCTTTTCCTTTTTTATGTCCCACGATTTTTTAACACATTCTCCCTCGCATGCAAAAAAGCAGAGCAATAGGAGTAATTTTTTTCTTTTTTGTGCTCCCATTAATTATTTTTTTAACTCCCCTCTTTCTCTCTCACTCTCTCTCTCGCTCTCTCTCTCTCTCTCATTGCTTCAAGTAACACAACATACCACTTTTTGCTTGTACAGAGTGAATAGATCTCTTTTGGCTTAGTATTCTAATGCATGTATTCTCTCAATCCCCTTTGATAGTCCTCCACAAAAAGGCGTGCAATTTTCAGACAAAAAAAAAAAAGTATTTCATTCAATTCATAATTTTTGAATTTTCTCACCAAATTAAAGAACTAATCAAGATCTTTAATTTATTTAATACGAAAGTTGAAAAAAAAATCGTGTACGAAAGAACTTTAATTTTTTATCTGAAAAACCTACTTTTGTAGGGGACCATCAGAATTAAACGAAGGGAGTATATGTTGTAGATTCTTGACCCTGCTGATGGTAAATCATGCGTCCGTCCCTGGGTACGTAACACTAACAGCTGCAGTGTAATAGTTTGATAGTATCGGGAGTGTCAATGTATGCAACGACGAATATTTAAAATCTTGATATGCACCCTTGAATTTGCAATTCATAAGATTTGTATAAACGAATTCAGAGTATTTGAAAACAAAATCATAACAAAGATTGGATCCCAAGTTTGATTGATTATTTTTTTAAGCCCACACTTTATTAAGAATTTAGGCGCTAATGTTATGAATTTATATGCCCGTGGTATGAACTGAATGTGAATTCTAGGGGTGCAAATACACCCAAATAGAACATGTGTATGTAGTCTGATATGTCTTCATATTTCGGAGGCCTAAGACAATCTTCAAAACTCCGATTATTATTTTTCTAGACTTATCGTAGTTGTTTGGGCTAGCAACCTTGAGAACTAATCCCACCGTCCACTAAAGAGATCCCCTGGTGGCGGCCTTTTGGGTCTTAACCCATGGGCCATGGTTGGCCCTAGATTGTAGCATTTTGCATCCACCAAAGAATTAATGGGAAATATCAAGGTAGAGAAAAGAAGATAAGATAATCTATATGTTGTGAAACCAACCCAAACTAACACACAATCCCCTGAAAAATAAATTAAGCTGGAACATGGAGAAAAGCATGACATAGAAATTTTACATGGTTCTCTAATCAATTTTAGAGCATCTCCAACCAAATACTCTCAAATAGAAGATCAAAATAATGATTTATATTCAAAAAGCAAATTTAGAGGATGCTATCCATCTCTACTCCAACCACACACCTTTAATTCCATATTTATTTCTTTCAAAACTCAACAAATTTTTATGTAGCCTTCAAAATTAAAATTTATGAACTTAATTTTTTCTCATAATATATTTAACATAGATCTTGTTTTTAAGATAATGTTGAGACCTTTTCAATAATATTAATTTTTTTTTATAATACAAATGTATTGATTAGAAGTTATGTGCATTTGAAAAATTAAAATCTTCATCCTCTCAAATAGAGGATCATCCTCTCCATCCTCTAAATATAGAGGACCAAAAATGAAGTTTTAGAGTATGGGTTGGAGATGCTGTAATAATAAGGTAATCTCGGCTCACACCAACTTTTATTATGTACCAAATGAAGGAAAAAGCACATTATATAACCATCATAGTCAGTGAGGTAAAAAAAAAAAAGTCCAAATTAGTCTTCACAAACCTAATATTGTGTAAAATTTTTGGCACATTTGTTGGAGGATGAAGATATTATGCTATATCTATGGCGATATATCTTGTGATATTGTTTGTTAGTGATCTGTTGTCGCTAGTACAAAAATAATGTCAAATGCCACAGTTTTTTTTTTCCTCTCTTTATTTTGGGGTGGACATTAAATAAACCAGATATCACTTTAATTTCTTCTTATTCTTTTGCTTTTCTTTTGGTACTTTTGTGTTCTTGGAACAAATTAATCTCACTAGTTCAAAAATACTTATCCTTTCATGTGAGCTTCATATTGTGTGAAACAATTTAATAGAAACTTCAAAACACATTTCTAATGTTCCTTGAAATTTAGTTTATTTTAGTACACAAGGTCTTCTGAAAACATTTAGAAAAGCTATGCTAAACAATTTTTTTTTTTATTCTTTTCATAAACTGGAAATGGATACAAAGTAGTCCATCAAAGATAACTTTACTATTTTTCATAACAAATTGTCAAATTTTGACTATTTTGTGACTCACCAAATTCTCAATCCTCTGTTTGGTATGGAATTAATAGATTCCCCCATCATACGTATGACCTTGAATACCTCAGATTGGGAATGATGCAAAGTGGCTATTTCCCTACATGCAAAAAATATTCTTAAGAAACTTGACCAAATTTCAAAAGCAAAGATTTTCCCAATCATATATATATATCCTCAGGTTTTTTTTTTTTTTTGGTCTATCTCTATGACTGATCATATAACATCCAAAAAATTCAAAAGGTTGAGACATATTGAATCTGACCAAAAGACTTTTTGAGCCAGGGAAGGAAAGTTCACATAAGTGCCCTACAAATCTATTGAAATTAGCGATTCAAAGAAAATATGCAGATTTTGATAAGAACCCATTAACATTTATTTTTATTTCTTTCTTCTTTTTCTCTTTTTTCTTTGTTCCATTCTCATGTAGTAATGTATAATATAACTTGTTTCACTTTTGGGTCTTTCTATTGTCAGTCTAATAGGCTAACAATAAGTCAAGAAAATGACATAAAAAAATACATATTTCAGTGTGTTTTTTACACTTTTTAATACACTTTTACAAACTTTGATTCACTTTTAACACATTCCAATACATTTTTTATACCTTAACGACAGTCCAGCAAGCTAATTTTAGCATTTTCCTTCACTTTTTCCTGTACCAATACTGTTTTACTTTTTTGGATTAAAGGTGGAACTGACTGACCTTTGAGAGCAGACCCCACAAAACTGATGAAACATTAAAGTCCAATCAGATTGAATTATGGTGCTTCTATTATGAAGGTTGAGGTACAGAATGTCATGGATACAATTTTTATACCACTTTGATTGGAGCACTTTCACATTTCTACAAGTGGTGGTTGTTACAAATGCCTCAAAAGAAAATGTGGGGCGTTCACTTTTAATCTTGTTTTGTTGGATTTTCATGTACATAATTTGGGTTCAACGTTGAAATTAACTCTTGTCATAAATGAACATATCAAATCATAAAAATCAACCGTTAGAGAGCCCCAGTCGCCCAATAGGACAATCTAGTTCGCAACGGGAATAGAGAATCACCATCCTTCCATCAATAAATGAACATAGCAAAACTAGAGCATTTTTCACATTGACACTAGTTTTTTAGCAAAATCAATTCAAGTTTTGAGCAAAACTAGGTTGTTGAGCAATTGGGCTCTCTCACATATCGAGTTTGGTGTTGCTAACTTCCTATTGTTTGGCTGATGGGCCTGCTGAAAACAAAACCCTCAATTCTTTTCTTCTTCCTTATTCCATTTTCTTTCTGTTGTTTTAGGGCTTGGGAGTAAACGTCCACACTACCCCCCTTTTCAAGCCAAAAAGGTAGAGTAAGGATTATGTGTTAAATTTTCCGTCCAACAAATGGGTGGAAGTTGGGAATTGAATGAATTAAACAAGGTTTGAATAGTTAAAAGGGGCAAGCGTGTTCAATTGGTAGTCAAGGGGAAAGTTATAAAAAAAAATGATAGTTTTAAGGGGCAAGGACATATTTTACCCAAGTATTTTTTATGTAAATCTGTATTATACACCCGGCCAACATCACATTCATGGAACACCCAGAAACAGAATGAAATAAAGAAATTTCTGTGAATTTTATTCAAGTAGTCCAAGGCACAATTATGCCACATTGCTACAAAAGAATCACCTAACCAAAGGAAGCATCAGACTAAATAACAGAATCATGGGAACATACCCACTTTCCTAACAAGAATTAATTTTGAAAGTTAGAACAAATTTACACCAAAAGCCACTAACCTAAAAATAAATCTACCATCTGTTTGCAGAAAAAGGTTCTCCTGACCCGAGACGAAAAACTCTGGGCCAAGAACCCCAAGAATACCACCATCTTGCCAATCGCCCCAATTTGAGGCCTGCACAAAGAATGTAGTTTTGTCATCTAAACTCAGGTTAATTTTTGTCGCTGCTACCCGAAACAATTCTTCAAATTTTTTTCCTGTTGTTAGAACCCCGTTAGAGAAACGAAATTAGCGAGATCTACTCAATGCAACTTGCTGTGCGGCCCAAGAACTGTCGGGCCTCTGACTTTAAATCGCTTTGGCCCAATCTCTACCGGGTGTGGCTCTCTTCTCATCGCCCTTTCTTCAGGTTGGATTTTCTTTAATCGCTTGAGCCCCTGTGGAAATATACACAAATCAGGTCACTTTTAAGAGGGACAAACTTTTACTAGGACAGATAACTTGAAGAGATGAACAAGGTAACAAAATTCAAAGCGCGTAAAGATAGTGATGTTTTAGTGTTTAAAACATGCGTCAATTACCGAAATCATAAACAACCAATATATGCTTCAAACAAACTTACAAGCATTGAAGGCTTTGAGCACATATGAATGATACTACTACAACCATACAAGTTTACTGAAATAAAAGCAGACAAAGTTTAAGCAAAAAGGCAGCTTCTTTAAGTAATGCTCTTCACTTAAACTACGGTTGATGTACATAACCATCTAGATCTACCAACAATGGTGGGGAAAGTATTCAAACTTGGTGTCCGAAGACTATATTTCTCTCCGTTGCCAGTAAAGGCTGAATTATCAAGGAATACAGTTAACAGATACGACTATTGACTTATCAACATAAATTACTCAAAAAAACAAACACTTAAATTACTCTGGAACTTCAACTCTGAAAACCGCAAAACAAGCAACCAATTACCAAATATTTACTAAAAACAGGTCATACTCATACCCTTAAAGCTATATACGAAGCACAAAATCATGTAGGCTACTGAGCTAGCAGGTCTTTCTCCATAACGAAAATGTTCTCTAGGCAAACTATTGACAGGAGGGCTTTACTTCCCTACTTACTGCTACTTCAGCACATAATTTAATTGTACAATTCCACCACTGCATTAGAAAAAGCGAGTTTGAAAGGGGCCTGCAGTTTCCTAACTACAAATGTGGTACAACTAGTTGATTTCACTGAGCTAAACACAACAACTCAGAGAAACGTACTCTATTAGCTACTCCAATTGAGTGTCAAAGGTGATAGGTACCATTTCCCATTATCTAACATGGTTGATTTTGTCATTTTAAGGACAAATGAAAACTTCATGGAGATACTGAAGTTTAAAAATCGAAGAGAGAAGTTCTAGTAGTAATTAGTTAAATACCGAAATGCAATTTTGATCAACAGCCAAACTTGAACCTTATTGCAATCTCTAGTCTAATGAAATACTTAGATTGCAAACTATAAGAACTTATCTATAAAAGCAGATTTTAGAAGATATCCAAATAAGAATATGGTTTTAAAGCTTTTCATAGGCTTTTAATGTCAAAATTAATTCAGTTGGTTCATCTTCAATTCAAGTCTCCACTCGATTCTAAAGGTGGATTAAGGTATTCTTACCTTCCTCATCCCCAGGACTGCAACTCGAGAAGTTGTATAGGTAAAGTCCAACCCAAGCTTAGCCCACTATTCATGAGAACACTTGCCCAATGTCCAACATAAAAGGTAAAAGGACAGACTAAACTTAAGTCTTAACATCACTTACGGAATGGGGACCCTAGAACCAGCCTATCCAATTTCCGAAATGACAAGAAAAGCAACCATCGGTGACTGAAAATAACTTCGACTGAAGAAACTTATAACAATATGCAGTACAAATCCAACAGTTCAGAACAATTGCAGATGCCCTAGTGATAGGAATTAGGAACTATACCTGATTTTCGAAATTTGGAGAGAAGGCATCAATCACATTTCTCTGTCTCACTTTCACAGAAGAACGGCGTTTAACTCTGAATATCTCCGAATCAGACTCATCACTGTCCTGATTCAGGACAGGTATAACCCCTGACTCTTGAATATTACCTTGCTGGCTGCCCAAACGTGAATCACTGATGCACGACTCTGAAGACTTATAAACAACGGAAGTTGTGTCTTTAAAAAGCTTTGTGGCTGTTTGATCTCCTAAACTTATGCTGGCATAATTCTGTACCTGCTGGAAATATGAGGTAGCAAAAAGTTAAAATTCAGCAGACTCTAGATTTTTAGAGTAGCCATAAAGCAAAGACTGCCGACATCATGAATTATATAGCATGCAAAATGAACAAAAACGGCGGGAGGGATATGGACAAAAAAGGTGCAAAATCTTACATTGTTAGGTATGAGAACTTTTGCAGGTGAATATATTGTTGGTGCAGCATGAGAAAGAGAAGTATCTGACCCTACAGCTCTGCAATTTTCTGCACCAACGCACAACATATGCTGGCTGTGAGACCGAAACTCTGGTTGGTGGATCTGATGAGCAATCTTTGGGCTCAGATCAAAGTTTGTAGGGCAATAAGGGCTATATCCATCCTCTTCAGCTGTTGGAAACATTTTCATTAGAATAGACAAGTCATCACCACTTCTACGTTGTTGTTGAGCCTCAGAAAATATATTTTCTTCATGCTCAAACCTCCTGGATACAGCTTCTAAATCAGCAATATCTTGCCTTAAGAACAGAGTCAAATTCCCCCCACAAGGTAAGTCGAGCGACTTAATCTCTGCATTGAACAATCATCAGTAACAATAACGATCTAAACAAAGATTCCAATAAATTAGAGTGAATAAAAGAAAATAAAGAGCAACATACCATGGCGAAGGCATAGGGGGTGCAAGCAACAGCTGCAATTAAGGTATGCTACATAACAATCACGCTTGCATATACTGCAGAGAATAGTTCCATGAGAAATTGGAGAAACACCGATGCATGCCCTAACTTTCATTAAACACCAGCGAGCGCGGTGCTGGAATCGCATCAAATTAACAAAAGAAATCTTGATACTATGGTGGCAGCTCAAGTCTGCAGATACGTAATTCGGATTGTCAAGTGCCAAATCTATGTGAAGCAGCATTGCTTCTTTGCAAAGGAGCTCTTCATGAGGAAGGAGAGGAATTCGATTAAGAAGTGCATAGCGTCGACTAGCAATAGAACCCAGAGGAAACCAATCACCAATTGCAAAGTTTACTGCTTCGCCGCAATTAAAACCTGAAAATTAAGAAAACAAGTGTATAAGTTAAACAATGCTGGTGCGGTAAACATTAGGTGCGCCTTTGCTCCGAATTGGAGTATAAATCCAAGGGGACCACATATCCTACATTTAGTTAAAACTGTATGGTCAGTATTTTAAATATACATCGGACAAGAAATACCCTAATATCTTGGAGGATGCGGTATTATTAGTCCAATTACAATTTGTCCGATAAGTTTAAATATGAGATTAGGCATCCCTCCGCTATTAATCCAGTCAAACAAACAGGCCCAAAAGAATTGAGTGCAGGAAACGGAAGAGGAAAAGGACAAGCCAAAATATTACCATGACTAAATCCTGCATGGTATGCTCTGGGGAAAGTTACTATAAACTCCCCCGGCTTTTGCACAGCCTTGTAGACAGGGACGTCGTGTTCTACCAAAGTATTTGGTGGAAAGAAAGTTGTTTTCCCCAAAAGCACGTCGAATGCACCATCCTCTCCGTCAGCCAATAGTATATCACGAGAATAAACATGCTCCCTGACCACCTTTTCAAAGTCTAATGCTGCATGACCAGGAACACCATACCAAGTTTTCGCTGCACCACAGTGATGATAGTTGATACTGCAGAACAACAGAATATTACTGAATTTCTCTCTGAGCACAAAAATAAGCATTAAGATATATTCCGTTTATTTAATCATGTATACCTATACAAATAGTGATCCTCCACGTGCCAAGCAAACATACTAAATAGCATTCCTATGTAGAGCATTGGTTCTGTAACTCCCTGAAAATGAACCCTGCACTGATTAGAAACAGAAGCAAGCAAGACGACAAAAGAAAATCCAAATTAAGATGGGAGAATTATCATAGTACCGGAATTGTTGTTTCTAAAAGACGTAATATAGACTTCGGCAGCCGAGAAAGCTTCTGAAATAAAAAAATAGTGAAGTATGCATCAGAATAGGATCACATAAGTCAAACAACAAGTAGAAGACATGGGAAAATAAAAATTCAATGCTGGCAAAAGATTACTGCAACACAAAATTTTATGGGACGTGGTTTAGGCCTTAGTGGATTACCTCCCTCAATTTTCGACTTGACAAAACCCCTTTAAGGTTTCTGGATTAAAAAGTACCGTAACTAATTCCATCCACTTCAAACATTTTGTCATGTAGGCCTAATTTTAAAATATTCTTATAAAACCATTTTCTTCCAAACCTAATGACAAGAATGCACTTAGAATCAAATAAATAAGAGACATAAAACCTCCATTCACTGGCCACCATCGTCCTCTCCCTCTTTATTCTAATGTCCTACAAAAGCCATAGTTCTAGAGGACTTTCATAAGGGATTTGTGGTTACTTATGGTAAAAACAACGCAATTAGTCATGAAAGAAGCTTTGGCAAAGCCACCAAATCAGCTGATCTAAAAGAATTGAGAATATTGTGTGTCAACTTTACACATGGAGGGGTATTTGGACTTTTTAATTTTCCTCTTAACAGAGTTGCATCAGAAACCATACGGCGGCTATGTGGTCAAGTCAGAAAACCAGGGAGGTGATCCACATGAGAAGGTAAAATGGACTTTTCCCAAATTTTGTATCCCAGAGAGGAGATAGAGAGGGTAAAATAAAAACCATGTATATAACTTAATAATATAACTAGGTTACGAATGGCAAAAGCTAGAAGCGTGTAATCTGACAACAAACTCCAAGAAACATATGAGAAAACCATAGACAAGGCCACAATTAAGAGAGAGAGGAATGAGCAATTTGAAGATACAAAAAGGAAGAAAATGGGAAAACCCAAAAAAGAGTGTTGTAGAAGTAGGTTGGAAATTCTCTTCACCGAAAAAAATAAAAATTTATCACTATATAGAGAAGCTCAACCAGACAAAATAAAGGAGTGAGATGATGGCAAGATAAATCATCCAATATCCTTCAGTGGAGAGAGGCATGAAAAGCTAATTACACTAGGAAACTTATTACCATCTTTATTTCTCTAACTACCATTGTACCCATTGGATGCACAGCCTATAAAAATAAAGCCAATAAATAAAATAAGAGATAGTTAAAAAAAATTCCGGCCTCGTCTTCAATGCATGCTAGCGTTGTTCCCATTCTATGCACGAGAAGATATATATTTACTAATATGAATTAAAATTTGAAGTTCTAATAAAATAAATTCAAATATATTAATTTGCAGTTGTGAAAATTTATGATAAACAAAGCAAATAAATAAAAATTAAAAACTATAATATTATTTAATCTAATAAAACTTAACTCTCCAGTTTCCTAAAATCTCTCTCTCTCTCTCTCTCTCTCTCTCTCTCTCTCTCTCTCTCTCTCTCTCTCTCTCTCCATATCCCACCCCTCCCCCATGTTTCACAATCTCACATTCAACTTTGATAAATTAAAAAAAAAAAAAAAAAACTCAAAAGCTAGAAAATTAGGATTGGGGGTTTGGAGGATTGGGAGAAACAAACACATTTGTTTAGCATATATATACTAGCGTTGTGCCCGTTTGACGCATGGGAAAAAAATCACATTTGAGTTTTTTTCGGCCCAGTGTTTTGAAATGGCACACCGCTAGTTAATAAAAATGCTATTGTTTTAATTTTTTTTTCCGATCCCGTGTTCAATGCACGTTAGTGTGTTCCCATTCTATGTACGGGCAGACATATATCTATTGTTATTACTTATGAATTAAAAAATTGAAATGTGGAACAATTTAAATTAATCTGCAAATTGTAAAAAATGTACGATAACCAAAGCAAATTAACAAAAACAATAAAGTATAATATTTTTATTGCAAAATACATTTGTACAGAGTATGTAGTGATTGATTGATGTATTGATGTCTATTATCACAATAAAGTCCAGAAGAGGATTGTCCATCAAGCAAAGTCAGAAGGGGGGGAGGGTGAAAAGATCCAGGACCTTTAAATTCCACTTGCTTTCTCCAAGCTGATCTTTGGAAGAAGATGAAAATGCACTTCCATCAACATCACAAGCATATTCTACGCTTTCAGTCTTTCCACAAGCTATTTCACGCCAAAATTCTTTCTCCAAGTACGTGGCAGGAAGACATCCAGCACTACAGTATCTATGAGTAAAAACCTTATTTGCCATTTTCTCGAACTCACGAAATGTGTAGTTTCTGAAAAACCAAAGTCATACTCAAACACGGAAGAGATATAGTGAAAAGTTTTAGGTCCATTAAGCATGAAAACTCACCTCCCACTCTTGAAAAAGGTGACCTTGTCATCAGTATCCCACTCAGCGAAACGAAGGGGTTGAACTCGAGATGTAAACTTAAAACCTACTTTCTCCTTCATCAGCACTATACCAGCGGGAACAGAAGCACTCAAAGGCGAAACAATCTTGCATATACCTGAAAATCAGAAGCATGAATCCGCCACAAGGTCATTGGTCCACTACCGATTCATTCATCGAAAACTTAATATAATAAATAGAAGTCATATCTGCATTAATAACAACTCCAAAATCAAACCGAACGAAGCTTTGTGTATTGGGATTGACAACACAGTTTATTTGCCCATCCCTCCTGCTCAATAGCTATAAGGGAGTGTGTACACAATAATAACAGAAAAGTAGCTGCACACAGTAGTACCAGGGTCTAGTAGTAACAAAAACTTGATGAAGAGGAGGAATTATATGGATTGACAAAATGTGAGGATGAAATTAATTGATGCCAGTTCTGATATTGCATTAGAATCGAAGCAATTCTGCTAAGCTAGAACGTTTGACATTGCGTGCGTACACGCTAGTACCAAACCCCTAAAATATGTCACACATTCGAAAAACAACAGGAAGATAGACAGCACATGCCCTGCCTGAATTCAAGAAACTGCAATTATATGTTCATTTATTGATATGGCATGTGAAATGTAAAGAAAGAATGCAGCAAAACAAATGTCATTCTACTACCAAAACCAGAGTACGGTTTTCAGGTCTTAAATAAACATAAGGAAAAGCAAACTATCGGATAAACAACCAAAGAGGGTACTGTTCCTATATGTACTATTATCCAGCAGTATCTCTATATCTTTGTTTGCCAGCTTTTTCCTTTATATGTTAAGATTTCCTTCCAGTGCGCAATAAGGGAATCAGATATCCGGATCGGCGGATCCTAACCTTTGAATTTTAAGCCCACACATATTTGTGTAACAATGAAGTTGTGACCACACTCAAAATCCTAAAGAGGCAACGATGTGCGATTATCCAGCAGTATATTCTTATCTTTGTTTGCCAGCTTTCTGCTTTTGTATGATAAATTACCTTCTAGTGTGCAATTAGGGAATCAGAAATCCGGTTTCTAACCTTCGAATGTCAAGCCCAATCAAATTTTGTATCACAATGAAGTTGAGACCTTACTAAATATCCTCAAGGGACGAAGGAGCTTACAACTTTCGTTTCAACTCAAAATGCTCTAGCTCTTAAAGAGAGGACAATAAAGACTATCCAGAGATGTTGGGTTTTTAGGGTTTTCTTGCAATCCCATAATGACAACAGAAAGTATACATTAAACATTCCAGAGGCTCTGGTTGAAGGCAATCACATCTTCTGCATAATTTCATTATCCAAGCGTTCAGAGAACAAGGGCTCCAGTAACTGTGACCAAATACAGCTAAGGAGCTACGGTTGATAAGTTTAATCAATTAAGTGGTGCCGCGAAACCATGACTCAGTGCCATTTTTGTATAACTGACTTCTAAACACTAAAAGTGAAATACCATAGGAAGCACGAAGCATTTATATGCGCATCATGCATGTTCGCTTAAAAGAGACTTTACCGTATCTTGAAGCTTCTGGAGCTATCTTTTGCAGATAAACCAAAGGGTCCTGAAACTCCTCTTTACTTGGACTGTAAACAGGACACTCGGGAATTTTTTCAGTCCATTCGAGATCATTTAAGTCAAACTTAGCAACATTGCGCTTTGAAAAGGCATCATTCCCATTTGAAGCACCACCGAATCGAGAAAACGTATCTAGATTACCATGTAACCTCACACCGCATGATGCTGGAGCTCTCAACGCATCTCCTCCACTTCTAGTCATGTTAGTGACACATATATCGTCGGTCAAAGGTTTGGGCTTTATATGCTGAAGCCTTTTACGCTTCAAGAATTCTAATTTGGCATCTCTGGAGCTACAAACCCTTCCTTCCACCTGAGAAAAACAGTTCATATATAACTCCAATCAGAAACCTTTTACTAATCAACACCAATATAAAGAAATTATCAAAGCAATTCAATAGAGCTGCCAATGGTTTCACTCTAAGAAATCCTCAGCAGAGTCTTACGATTGCTCCACCACTATCTTGAAATATTACCTCACTGGCATTCCACAATTTACTTTTGAAAAAAGGTAATGACAATACTAAAATCAATTAATAACTACACATTTGCTATCATTTCCATCATATTCAGATGTAAAACTCTCATCTCTTTGCCCAGCAGCAGCTTTAGTACTGTACTGCAGTTGTCGTTCTTTCCAATAATAAAACTGGCACAAACGGCTATGAGCAACGTCCAAATACATTTCAAACTCACAACGTAATTAGGAATCTTTTACATAACCTAGGACTCACTGTAGATTTTGCAGACAGCACCAACATAGAAAAAGAAACAAGTGTGCCATAAGAGAGTGGGACTAATTGCCATCAGGCCCATCACACACACACACAAACCCCTTGAATGGTTTGTGGACCAAGTACACTTTACAATGCACCCCTCTCGCCTTTATTGGGTGTGTACCATTATCTTAACACAAAAAGATGACCTCGTACGTATAATCTTCAAATTCTCCAAACAATGCCCACTAGTTTCATCCTTCTCCACCTTTCCCTACCCGCCTGCCCATCTGCGCTCCCCACGAATCAACACCATCTCTCACGATTGATGCTTCCCACCTACCTCTGACCCAAACCACAGAAATCCTCTTCAAAACTATCAAATTGGAGATGGAATTACAAATAATTAAAAAAAAAAAAAACAAAAAACAAAAATCTCAGCCTAGAATGCAAAAATCCAACCCAAAACCATAGCTATACTTCACTTGATTGAACCAAGAATGCAGAGCCGAGAGTACAATTCATATTGTTGATTTAGACATATATCAGGAAGAATACATACCTCTGCTTTCATTTAAACTAGGAACCTAATAATGTGTGGGTGTGTGGGTTGTTGTTGTTGTGTGTGAGAGAGAAAGAGAGGGCAATTATGTGTGGGTTTAGATCATCAGATCAAAGGATGAAGATGAGGATATTTAAGTAAATTATAAGTCAGGTCAATGGATGTCGAAGGTGCACTTCGATACGAACCACAGAGGAGTTTTGAATGAACTATATAAGAGTCCATTTCCGAGTACAAGAATAAAAAATGATACATATTTTGTCATAAGTTTTTTTCCTCATTAAGACAATGCAATCATGTCACAAAAATATCTCAAAATTTTCTTACTCTACAATGCATTTGTTTTCATGTGCATGTTTCTATTCACTCGACATTGTCAGTAACACTTAGAATCATGAGACAATTTCGTTCAGAATTACAAAGCAAAAGGGAAAATATCAGTGATTATGCAAGTATGCACTGGAGATGAAAACTAGTTTTGCCATTGCAAGCTTAATATTATAGTATAGATGTTTGGGACTCCTTTCAATAACATAACCCATTGAAGGCAAAATACAATGTCATAGCCAAATTTATCATAGACCGAAGATTTCACTCTGTCATAGAGAGGGGTAATCGAGAGGAAGGACAACACTGAAAGGATGAATGAGTAATGGAGAGGGAAAAACGTGTTTTTCCCTCTTATGTGTATGGCCTACTAGCAATGATTCAAAGCCCCACTAGGCATACACACCCACCATCAAGATATCCGAATTATTCTCGAATCTTGACAAACTTATCCGAACTATTCTTGACAAACTTATCCGAATTATTGCTGGCAAACTTCTAACAAAAAAGTAAAAACTATGAATCCCAACACACACAAAATTGGGCAATCAACAATATGCTATAGCAGGGATACCATCATCTGTATCTTTAAACTATTTGGACTTTTCCACCTGACCACTTTAGTCAATTTATTATCTCTTTCACAGAAACGGTGCGGTGCGGCCGAAAATTTACTTCCTACCATATCAAGACACAAATAATGAAAAATTAATCAATTGAAACGAATTTTTTTTTAAAAATACCACTACCAAATATTCCATGAAATAGCAGAAAATTGCTAAATGCCAAAATAGGGTAAAGGTATCCACATCTTTCTAGAAGCATTAAGTGAATTGATCCGGGAAACTCTACCGATCAAAGAACCATGAAAAGATTCCAAATCGTAGTGATGTGCACCTATATTATATCTACATAAAAAGAGAATGAGAAACAGAACGAGTAAAAGGCATTAAGGAAATCCATGAATGAGCAACAAAATTAAACTTACCATCCAGGATCCGAGAAAAAAAAAATACATGGAGGTCAAGTAAATCACATACCATTTCATTCCGGAGTCCTTCTCTATGAGCCTCCGTCTTGTTTCACTTCGCTAAACGAACAAATAGCAAAAACCGAATACCAAACTCTAGGACACAATTACGGCCATGAGAGATCCAAAACAAGGTCTCAGGCTCACCACATTCTCGCGACTCACCGTTTACCGAGTCAAACTCGAGGATCGGACCGATTCCACCAACCGAGCCACCAACTCCACGCGGAACGAACCAACACTAATTAAAAGCAAAAAGTTGGGCGAGAATTGTACGGGAGAGTCTCAGCCGGAGAAAAAAAAATGATTTCCCGGCGAGAAAGACAGGTGTCACGGCGGAAGGAAGTGATGTATGCTTCTAGAGAGAGAGAGAGAGGAAGAGTTGTTTAGAGAGAGAGAGAGAGAGAGAGAGAGAGAGAGGGGAAGAGAGGAACAGTAGACGAAAGTATGGCTTAGGAAACCCGAAAAAGAAGAGAGAGAGGATAATTTATAGATTTATAGAGAGAGGAAGAAGTATTTTATTCATACCGTAATTGTTAGGTGTCCTATTAGTTGAGAAACTAATTCCAATTTGGTATGGACAAAAGAAACCAAAAATTAGTAGTATTAAAAATTAAAAGAAAGAAAAAGAAAAAGGTAAAAGAAGTGTTGGGAGGAAAGTGGTAGTTGTTGGGTTGGTTCAACCAAACGACTTGTAGCCGGCCAAACGCGTTCCCATTTCTTTCCCAAAATACCCCACACACAAAGCAAAAATTACAAAACCGAGATGCTGGTTGATTGGGTGTGCGAGGGTGTTTTGGTCAATTAAACGAGGACGGTATTACCGAAGCCGAAGAGGGGGTCCTGGCTTTCTGTTTTGGTCAGAGGACAGCGTTTGGGAAAGCGGGCGGGAAATAATCACGTGCATTATCCCCTAAACAGTAGATCGATGTGCGTATTAGGCGAATCGGGGGCCGTTGATCGGTTTTGTCAGCTTTCTCTTTGGACGGTCGCCGAGTACGGGACCACATTTCCATTAACAGCGATGTCCCTTGACACGGTAATAGTAGTAGTATAGCGTAACTTTGACCTCACATCTCTCCGTCAGTTTTCCCTTAGTTAAAAAGACAGTTATCCCCCTGGTGGATTAGCCTTTACGGTCAGTTACGCTGGGGGTATTTTCGAAATGAGCTTACCGTAACGTGGGTGGGATAATTAAATAGGGAGGTAGGGAAACGTGATCGAACGGACGGACGAAGGAGACGTCGAAACGTGGCCTTAACTGGCGTCAGGAAGGGACACGTGGAGGAGGCAGGCGATGAAAGTGGGGAAAAACAAGACAGAACGGAAATAGCTGGCGGTTAACAGCAGCTTTCACGCGCCCCCCCTGTGACCGGCCCCAGCTGTCCGCTTTCACGAGAACCCAAACACACACACTCTCTCTCTAGACTTTTCTCTCTCTCTCTCTCTCTCTATATAGGCATCTAGTAATCTGGAGTAGTAGTAACTTTTATCAGACTTGCGTTTCTATTGGTTGGGTTGTATTTGTGGCTTTTTGATACGCGGAGGTTGGTCTAATGATTAGTTTTCAACAGTCAGCGAAAACGAAGGGTATTTGGGTCTCCCTTGGGTAAAAAACTTATTAATCCAGTTTTTTGGTTTTTTGGGTACAAAAAACAAGAGTGTTTTGGGTAATAATCTTAATCCAAAAAATCAGAGTGCTTTGCGTAATAATCTTAATCCAAAAAACCAGAGTGCTTTGGGTAATAATCTTAATCCAAAAAACCAGAATGCTTTGGGTAATAATCCAATAATCCAGATTATTCGTTTATCCTTATTCAAATTTTTTTTGCATTCGTTAGTTTTGCATCAAGATTTTGTGGTTTCTGAATTTCTCTCGACAAGACAAATCTAACAAGTATAAAATTATGATCAGAACTCAAATTTTTTTAAATAAGGACAAACGAATAATCCAATAATCCATAATCTGGATTATTAGCCAAAGGAGGGAATAATTTGGATTAAGTTTAAGAAAAAACCAAACCGGTTTTTTAGATTATTTGACAAAAAACCAATAATCTGGATTAAGTTTTTTAACTAAAGCAGGCCTTGGTGTGAAATATATGGATAATCCTACGCGTACAGAAGTTTGGGACCAGAAAATGTACCGATCTGCTTGGAGGGCCCACTTTTGAGTTCCACACGAGCGATCCGAACCGTTCATTATTCTAAATTTTGATTGAAACGGTGGGACTTTGGTTTACACACTTTTAACCGTCCAATTGAGCTGAAATTTTGTGGGGGCCCTCGGAAATTGTTTTTAAGAATAATAAACGGTTCACATCGCTCGTGTGGGATCCAAAAGTGGGTCCACCAAGCAGATCGGTACATTTTCTGGTCCCAAACTTCTGTACGCGTAGGATTATCCGAAATATATAGGAAGAACCGAAGAAGAAGTCTCTCTAGTTTTTCCCTTCGACTGAAAAAGTAGTATACGGACTCTTTGGCGGCTCAGCCATATGTTTTTTGTGGTAGTACTACGCATTAACAGTGCTAGTCAACATTTTCAACGACAAAAGTCGCCGGCTAGGCGGCTGGCTTTCGGCTTTAGGCTCCCTTACTACATTCCAAAATTACTAAAAGTCAACAAATTTATGTTAACCGCACATCAAAACAATAAAGTTAACAGTGAACACGTTTTCATCAAAAAAAAAAAAAATTTAAAGAAAATTTTAAAACCAACTTATTGGATTGTCGTTAAACTTTAAAGAAAGTACTCCATTCGTGTCAAATTGTTCGTTTTTTTATTGGCAATTTTAATTTTTTAAGGAGACAAAATTATTGCCTTAGAGTTCCAAAATTATTTTTCAAAACTTTGAAGTGTAAATTGTTTATATCTTTCAATGTGGATCTCAAAAAATATGCAATATGGATCTTGTTTAATAAATCTTAATTAGTTGTATTATTATACAAACTTTTAAAAATCATGAAAAACATTATATAGTAAAAGATATAAACAATTTAGAAATGACACGAATTTCAAAAAGTACTTTTAAGTTGACATATTTTGATAGTTGTTTTAGAAATATGACCGTTGACAGCCCAAAATAGAAAGAGGGACCAGTAAGTTGGGACGGAAGCAGTATATTAAAATGTGTGAAAGTGTACAGAAAAATGAAAAAAGATACAATGAAATGTATGTGTTTTTTGTCTTCTTCGTATCTTATTGCCATTACAGTGCTTTGTCAATAGAACTCAAAAGTAAATTTCGCATACAAAAATGTTGTTATTCATAAGGAGCTTGGTGGACCCCTCATGTACTCAATATAGTATGTCAACCAAACATAAGGAACTTGGTGATTTTGATGATTTGGAGGTTGGTACCTCCCTTACTTTGGGACTTAGGGTTTTCATAGTGACTCAAGTCACTCCATTCTCATAGTGACCTTAACGGTGGATCTTTTGAAATCTTCATTTTGGTCCAAAATAGTTCATTTTTTTAGGAATGTTTAGCACATTGTGGATACAAAAAAAATTATAATCAGCGGAGATTGGTAGACATAAAATTACAAAAAAATTGTCTTACAATGTATTCTCTAAAGGATATTGGTCATCCATATAAATGTTATCCGAACAAATGACTATCAGTTCAAAAAAAAATATCAAATGACTACCAATATCCAAATAATTTGATTTTTTACATGAATGATCTACTCAACATTCCCAACAAATTCTATGGTTTATATCCCAAATACAGATTATAGAGGAGCCACAATTGAGGTCACTACAGGGACATAGTGATTGGGCCACTACGGGTACCCCAAATCCCTTGCGCTTTGGAACTTTGATTGGTGATTTTGGTTGAGGTGTTGTGTTGGGTTTCGTTTTGCTTGCTTATCTATTCCGGTATGCTTTGTCTTGCTATTGCTTTGTAGGGCTATAAAAAAAAATCGAGTGATCCGTGAATCCAGTCTTGGCCAAACCGATCCGTGCTTTTTGGATTTTAACAGTGGATTAATGGTTCAGACACGGATTCAAAAATTAAAGAACCGTACTCGCAGTTCGGACATGATTTTTTTATTTTGAAACCATGAAAGCCAAATCGACTGTGAGATTTTTTATATGTGAACAAAATTAAAAGTGTATACATATATATACATACACAAATTTATATATGCAAGATAATTAAATTTATCATTTTCTCAAATAATTTTAATGTGATTTAGTGTAATGGTGTACCTCCCAATCAAACTCAGGGGTAAATTATAACATTATAAGGGATGTGTTGAATCGTGTCTTTGTTGAATACAAAAAATAAAAACTCAAGAGCTCCGATTTTGTGAACTGGATGATGAACTAGATGAGTAGATGGCTCATGGCTAAACCTTTTCTAGTCATTTAATTCTGGGCCGTTTCAATGTTTGTTTTAGTTTTTTTTTTGTCAACTCACTGGATAATGGAGTAGATGATCAGTAGATGGCTACTGAATTATATGCTTGTTTGGGACTAGATGATCAATAGTAGATGACAACATGTTTGCTTGTTTTTTGTTTTAGAGTTGGACATGTTTGCTTATTTTTGTGAACTCACTCAATGTCTTTGTGAAACTCGTTTATGTATTCCATGTTGGTTGTTGAGTTTGGGTTCTTCTTGAATGAGTTGACAATTTTTTTTTTAGAATAAGTTAAAAATCAATGGACAAATCCAGAACCATCCGTGACTCACGGATCGGATTCGAACTGAACCGTGAGACTTTTTGATTGGACAAAGATTTTATTTTCAAAAAACTGTGACTCGCAGATTAGGATTGGATTCATGTCAATCTGATCTGATCCGATCCAGACTGTTTGCACTCCTACTTTGTAGTTTTTGGCCGCATGGTGGGGTGTTGTTCAGTTGCTTATTTCTCGAGTTCGTATGTAGGGCTTTGGTTTAATTCTCTTTTCCGGTCTATTTTGTCAAGATTTTACAACTGATCAGATTTTGGAAAGTTTTTACAGATGAGGGTAGATTTACTTATCATGGTAAAGTCATTTAGTATGATGATGATCCAAAATATTGTTTGGGGATGATTTATGATATATTTAGTACTTGCGTTTGTTTCAAGGGATAAAATATTGGAGACAGAAGATTATGAGAGAAAACGATTTGGAAGATTATGAGAGAGAGATTTGAAAGATTAGGGGGAAAATGGATTTAAAAGATTGGGAAAGAGATATGTTAGTTTGGGGTTTTGTGAATTTCAGGTATAAAAGATAATGTTCATTTTCAACTAGGATGAAATTCTAAGGAAGTCTAAAAATAGGACTAATCTTTACATTACGCTAATTTAAAATGCACCATTACAATAAAAATGCAATTATGCTAGATTTTAAAAATTAGGAATGTTACGAGTTATTACTGGGAAATCATATTATATAATGGAATAAAAATTGGTAAAAAGAACTTACTACTCCATTCGTTGAAAATAATTCTATATGATCTTTTAATTAATTGTGTACAATATGCGATCTTAAATGGTGGTGTGGAAATTTTCATTATATCAATGCGATTAATCCAATTAAGCATTTTTGTTAGTAAGTATCTCATTTGCCTATCATGAAAAATCAATTAATGAATCTCGAAAAGATATGGACATTGTGTTTGGGGAAAAGGGAAAAAAAGAAAAAAAAAAAAAACCCAAATTAAGGTATAAGAATAAGAATGAATTTATGAAATCTGATCAACCTACCTTGAGGAGTACAAAAGAGAAGTAACATTTCAATGTAGCAGGTCTAAAAAAACATTCATTGAAAGAGTTGAACATGGACACGTTGTAGAAATTAGAGATTTTTTTTATTTTTTTTTATCAAACTCAGAAATTTTTTATTACTCAAAAACTACCCAAAGGGCTACAATCGCCGAACCGGAGCCCATTGAAGGGTAGAAACCCCCGATAAATGGATTATCCATGTGGTTCATATGAGCATACACCGAGTACAGAAAACAACCACCCCCGAAAGGGAGTACCGAACAACCACCCTCGAAGGGGCTAAAGATTCCACACAAGGAATAGTATAACACCAAAATAAACAGAAAAACAGAAGGGAAAACTCTGATCAGATTCATCGCCAAATAAACCGCCTTCAAACCCATCAACGATCACCATCAGCCACAAAAAGGGTGAGGAATGGTAGCGGTAATTTGACCAGCCTACACTGCCCACACCCCGGAGCAAACCAATAGGTACTGCGATCAGAAAGAAAAGCGACAAAAATGGAAGAAAAACATGATAGAAAAACCTCCCCGAAGAAGAAGCTGAAGTCGCCGCCGCCGGATAGGGGGTTGCCGGACTCCACCGCACCAGATCCGACATCCTTATTCGGCTGAGCAACAAACCCGAGCACCATCAAGGCCAGACCAACCCCGAAACAGCCCCAAGCTCGACCGCGAAGAAGAATGGGGTTAGGAACTAAAGGCGTGAAGGTGAGGCGGAAATGGATGATGATGGTGAAGGGGACCGGAGCAGAAGAGTGGAGGGTCGTGAAATAGTGCAAGTGGACATATAAACAAAATGGTTGTCCTTCATGTACAGGGGCATTTTTGGTATTCAACTAATATAAACTCATTAAAGAATAACTTATCTACCTTTTTGTTCCTCGATATTTGCGAAAACCATCTTGGTCCCTAAATACCAATTGCTGGCATTTGGCCCCGAACGTTTGTAATTTGTGTTTATTAGGTCCCAACTCAGATGATGTTGGCTTGACTGTCAAATGCGAAGGTATTGTAGGGAGTCCATCACTAGCTCACCTAAATACACACGACCTCCGTTCGTGTTTATATGTCCACTTTCACTATTTCACAACTCTTGAAAAATTGTACATATCTTTTAATACAAATCTCTAAAAATATGCAATGTGGATCTTATTTGAAAGATCTCAATTATATAGAAATTTTCAAAATTATGAAACCCATTATAAATTGAAAGATATAAACAATTTAATACATGACACGAATGTCAAAAATGGATGAACAAATACGGAAAGAGGGAGTAATCTTTTTCTTCTCCATGTGACACCGTCACAGTACACCCTCTCAAAGATTTATTTTCTATTCTCTAATCAATCACTCTAACAAATTGAGTGACGGGTGGGGAATTCACGATTTTTTTTATCACCAAATCACCACAACCTCTCTGGTTACCATTCACTATTGTGGCCTTTGCGTGGTGGATTCTCTTTCTTCTCTATGTGTTCTCTCCCCATATCTTTCTCTTTTTCCTAGACAATTTTAATCTCTGCAGACAATGCAAGTGCTGCTCAACAGTGGTCAGTGAACAAGGTTAATGGTGGGTAGGAGGAGAAATAACAAATAAAGTTTCAATTTTTTTGGAAAGGTATACTTCAAAGGTGTTTGCATTAGGAAGAAAAAAATTGTGCATTAAGTGTTGTGCGGCAGCAGGCCTCTTAAGAACCCAACCACGACCCAATGATCATTGATGGTCATGATAATAAAGAAGAAACAATTCAGACACATGCAAAAATCAAACGAAGAAACCAAATAGCAAACAAAACAAATAAGAGAGACCGCGATTTACATGGTTCAACTTATAAATATAAACATACTCCACGGTGCAAGCAAACAGAGACGATTCCAATATGTGAAGAGAACAATGCTTCGAAGAGTTACAATAAAAAACAAACTCTCATAAAAAGACACTCAATAACCCCAAATACAAGTTTTTTCACTAAAACCGGAATGGAGTATCTCACTAAATTCTCTCTCATCAAGTCTCACAAACCCCTAAGGTCTTATCCAAGACACAGACGTGACCGAATGTCACACAAATACATAAGATTCTCACATCACCCTATGGTTCTAACTAGAAAGAATCACCGAAACAAATGATCTTTCAGATAGCCGAAGGCCTACCAAGCCCACCATGAAAGTGGCAATCAGAAATTGAAGAATATCTTTCAAAGAACCCTAAGGTTCAATAGATAGGACCCTTAAGGGCCTCTCAAAAGGATTCACTCAAGAAGTATAAACCATAATCAGACAGTAAGGCTATGTTTATCGCCACAAAATCCTTCACAAAGATATTCCTTACTCAAACAGATTTCCTTGCACCCAAAGTCTTAAACCAAAAAGGAAACACATGTTTATGAAGTCCAAAACGATGTCAATATTGGCTAAAACATCCGTCGACAGTCTGGACGAACTTAACCCCATTTGGATGGGATTTATAAAGAGTCAAAATAGTAGTCAACCGTCCGAACAACAGTGACACCTATCCCCTGCCCAGACAGAATTTGCAAAAACCTGTATCAAGCCAAACATTTAGGTGTGCCAATTAATTGTCATGGATTCCCCATAAGGAGGTCACTGCATTTGGCAGTCAAAGGAAATTGTGTCTGAGATGTGACCTATAATAACCACAAATTCTAAATGTTATGAACTAAATGACTTTTTTTTATATTTTAGTTGATACTTTTTTTTTTAGCGGGAAAAAGTTTATTTAGAGAACTTGACAAAATGGTACATCAAGGTCGAGGGAGAGGAGAGGGGAATCAAACCAAGGGTTGAATAAAATAAAACACTTGACGGGATAAAAGTCCAATAAAAACCCAAAAGGCTAAGCTCAAACACCTAGAGTCTAGCCCGAAAAGCCAAGACTAGAACCAAAAACCCTAAACAAACAGAAGCCAGTTGTTTGACCAACCGAGTGATTTAAAATAAAGACACGTCCCAAGCGTAGGACTCTCGACCGATGTAGCATAACATCCGGAAGTACCGGAGTCGAACCACTGAGACGGACGAACGTGTGCAGGACTCAAAGATGACGGGTTCACAGTTTATCTTGGCTCTTAGGTAGCCACCCCTTGTTTAATGAGGTTGATTTACTAACTCGATTACCAAACTAAATTAACTAAATATGGATTTGAAAAGGAGAGTACAGCCGTGGGAACCCAGCGTCCGCAACTAGCCTAACCAATGTTTACTCGGGCCACAATTATTCAATTTATTGATTTTAGAATAGGAAAAAGGATCCCTAACAAATGCACACCACCTGTCACCAGTTTCCGTGCGCATTCGAATTCCGGCGATGCCTGGGTTTTGTTTGTTAGAAGAGTTTTCGTCTTCTAAAATTGCTTAAAAATTAAATTAATTCGAACCCGAGGTAAAAAACATTAATTAAACTAGCCACAGGACGCGTTCGCCCCGCGGCCGCACTCTACAAAATTACTCACTCATGCAAACAAATCGGACGCAGCAAACATATATTTAGAACTAAACATGATTTTAGCAATTGAAATAAAAATAAAATACGATACCACAGGGTTGCGGAAAGAGAACGGATTCGAACACCAAGGAGAACAAGAATCCAAAGCTAAAAAACCGAAGAACTTGAATTAAACTTGAATCCAAAAATAATCCTGAAAACAGCAGCCAAAGTTAAGAAAAATAAAGCGTAAGTTATGAATGTGGAACCCTAATTTCGAGTTGTAATCGGGTATTTATACATAACCCCCACTAATTACAATTAAAGTCCTAAAACAAATTGGAATTCCTCGCACGAATACCCAAAACGCCACCGTTCCAAGGCCAAATAAAGCCCTCGGTAGTGCTACACCACTTTAGGTGTAGCGCTCCCTAACTCCTTAAGAGGCGTTTGACCGATTGCCCTCGTTGACTGCTGACCTCGTTGACCGCTCGGTAGCGCTACACCACTTTAGGTGTAGCGCTCGTGGAGGCTCTGTTATGTTTTTGTGCCCTTATGTGCCACTTTTGAGCGCTATACCCAATCCCTTGTAGCGCTCACGACGGTCCAAATTGCTTTCCTCGAGAATCCACTTCGACACTTAGTCTCTACGGCCTCCCACGCTCTCAAGCTCCATCTCAGCCTTCAAGTCTCTGCAATCCAATCTTAGCGCTAAAACAGCCTTATTTTCCTGAAAATTAACAAAAACACAAAAACATACCAAATCAACGCATCAAGTGGAAAATAGGGAATAAATTAGATAACAACGTGTTCAAACTACCCTATTTAGGCACTTATATCTACGATACTGCGTGCCTATACCAGTGCCACATCCACCAGGAGCCTCCACCGCCACTCACGCCACCACCTGAAACCATTACCTCCACATCCACCAAGAAGAAAACACCACCTTTAAAACCTGCAAGAGACATCCAATAGCTCTTATCGGAGACCCATGAAGAAGTCCAGCATTCATCGGCAGCAACATAGAACGATGGAGAACAACAACATAGCCACCATTAATGACCACCATCAGCAGACTGGCTACCCTTTTCCATTAAGCCCCAAGACTGGTATCATCCAACAATGAAAATCGACGAGTGAACCAAGCCGCCAATGGAAATAAACGGAAAAGGGAAAAACGACGAGGAGATGAGGGAGCCACCGCGATAGCACCACCATAAGCTGGAAATGAAGAAGATAATAGCTATCATCTGTGCACCGTCGAGAATCCCATACATGGTCAGATCCCAAGAGTGATCGCCAAGATCCGCCACTTCGGACCCCACAAATGGCCATGAAATCAAACCACCAAGATCCCATCCACTACCGCGGACCACTGACACCGCCCACTTCTCCAAATCTGGCGACACCCAACAAAAAGAAAAAGGAGAAAATATCTTTAGTTGATACTTTATGGACCAAAATAGCACTTAGTCAATATATTAGGGACCAGAAAGGTAAATAACAATTCTTAGATGAGTGGTATATAATAAAAACCTATCCGTATATAGAACGGACAAAGCAAACGGCGTCTGGATTAGGGCAAGTGCACCAATAGATAGCAAAAAATGCTCCTCAACAATACAAATTTTTATTTTTGCTGGCCCTGTTTGGCTTTCCTACTCCACCAATCCTCTATAAAAGGTAAAGTTATCTAATAAAATATTACAAAGCAATAAAATTTCTGTATAAAAATGGTAAGCATTGAATAGAAGAGGAGAGAGAAAGCTAGTTGTAAAATAAATGCTACTATAAAGAACATAAAATTGGTCTAAAGGCCAATTTTGGGGCTTTAAATGGTGTTTAGTCCAGCTTAACTTATTTTAATGCTTCTAATACATTGATGTGAAATTGTTGAGGGTTTAAGGACAACACTAGACAAAAATATCCCTAATGATTAAAAAAATTACAAAAAGTAAGCGGTGCAACCCGTAACTTTGCTGCTGCCTGCTGATTGACGAGAAAGCGACAGGTCAGTAGAGAGAGAGAGAGAGAGGGGGTGACTTTGGGGAGGCTTTCCGTGGGACCCATTCATTGACCTGGATATTGCCACATCAATTTCCCATTTAGCATTGCCCGTAACTTTTCCCAGTAGCACTGCCCGTAACTTTAATGATGGTGTCCCGTCGCTATCAAACCTCCCTCTCTCTCTCTCTCTCTCTCTCTCTCTCTCACACACACACACACACACACACACACACACGCATGGGACAAGTTTAATGAGTGGGACAAAATTAATTTCTCTCTCTTCAATTTTGGGGGTGGGTTCAATTTTAGGGGATTTAGGTTCTGTGGGGTAGGGTATAGTGCGTTTAGGCATTTTGGGTTTAGGCACTTATGGTGCACTTTCCAATTATAGGATTTTAGTTGTTTAGGCACTTTTATAGGATACCCTAGTGTTTTAGGCACTTTTATAGGGTACCCTAGGGTTTAGGCATTTAGGGTGCACTTTCCAATTATAGGGTTTTAGTTGTTTAGGCACTTTCATAGGGTACCCTAGTGTTTTAGGCACTTCCATAGGGTACCCTAAGGTTTTAGGCACTTTCATATGGTACCCTAAGGTCTTAGGTATTTTCATAGGGTACCCTGGGGTTTAGGTTTAGGCACTTTCATTAGGTTTGGGGGTTTAGGCACTTTCATTGGCTAGTGGGGGCATTTTTGGAATGTGTAGGTGATTTGTCCTTTTGGCATTAAAGAAAAAGTTGATGTCCTTATTGAAGTAAAGACCCATTTACTATGTCCTTCCAAAAAATGGACCCTATAAAGAAAGCACTCGCTAGTTAACAGTTCTTCGAGTAAATACAAGCCTTTCCGACAAAATTCATTTTACTCTCTTGTTTGAGGGTGTTTGGGAGCCAACTTTTCAGCTTCTCATTTTTTATTTTTTGGCCTTTTGGATTATGGCCAGAATGAGTTTTGAATCTGGAATAGTGTTTGGGAGAAATGTGCAGAATGCATTTTGCAAAAGTAGTAGTGTTTGGGAGAAAAATGATAAAAATGAGTTATGGATTAGTTTTTACCAATTTACCCTTGTTTGCTAAAACCATGCCAACAGTAACTTCCCCTTTAAAAAAAAATTTGATAATAGTTACACAATTACCCACAAATTTCTTCTTTCAAACCAGAGTTTTTTCCTCTGTATATAAAAAAAAAAAACTGAATGAACATTTTTTTTTTAAGTGGCTGAGATTGCTCCAACATTAGCTCTCATCATCTTTGTGAAGCTGCTTGGGACCAACTGGGAAACAGGGATTGGTGGGCGGACAAGCTTTGCAGCCATTACCACTCCAAAACAGGATTCGATATTTTCTTGTGTTAATGTTACCAGGGAAATGAAATGAAGCTGTTGAGGATAGGATGTAGAAGCTGTTGAGGATTCGAGATTTGAAGCTGTTGATGTAGATCTGAAAACCTACAAGGGTTTTCATGCAAGAAGATGAGAAATCTGTGGAAAATAAAACAATAATGAACGATTTTGGGGTTGGGGAAGAAAATTACCTCATCAATCGACGAACGTGAGAGATCTGAAGAAAGAACAGGAGCAACGACGAACAGTTCTCTCAATCGCATGAGGAGTCTCTCTTTTCTCTGGTTCATGTGTGGGCCTGTGGGGAAGAGGATAAGGGGTAGCCCAATGTAAACAAAGGGGTACATATGGCAGAGTTAAAATCAGGGGAAAATAAAAAAAGAAGAATGAAAACGAGAATGCAAAAAGGAAGGGGAGAGCTCTTTTTCGGTTTCTGCTTCTAAAGTTAAAAATGCAGAATGAGTTTTGCAGAATGGATTCTCAGAATGAGCGGCCAAACAACAAAAAACCAAAAATGAAAATGGGAAAATGTGACAACAAAAAACCAAAGATGAAAATGGGAAAATGTGATAAGTTGGCGCCCAAACAGGCCCTTTATCTATGCTGGAGTAGTGGCTTTTTTTCACTTTTGTTCTCCATTTTACCTAAAACCATGTATATACTTACTCATGTGAACATGCCCTTAGGGAGCTATTAAACACGATTTCAACTTTTTATGGACTAAATATCTACAATTGGTACCTTAAGGCTAGAAATGACACTCGTCAAAGTACATTGAAGTGGCTAGTGTCAGTTGGTTAATACCACTTTTGTCCTATGTCTCATAGCTCTCCTTAGAAATGGCTCATTTTGATTAAAAATAAGCATTTACAAAAAATATTGGCTAGCTCATTCTACAAAAGAATTTAAATTCATAGTGACGACAATACAATTGACTAGGATATTAGGGGAAAAAGATAAAGAGATCAATTGGGTAGGTCACCCAAATCCAATGAATTGTAGGAGTAGTAATGGTTGTGATAGAGTTGAGGCATAATTTGATTTCACCAATATTCTTTCCCTTGGTATAGAAATTCATGCTTATTGATAATCAACAAATAAAAAGGAAATGATTTTCGCATCTCCTAAATTGTTAACCGCGTGTACCCCTTTTGGGTTGCGAAAATCAATTTAGAGTGAGTGATTTTCACACTTCCCAAACTGTTAATTTTTTTTTTGGAGGGGTGCGAAAATCATTTCCCAATAAAAAAGACTCCAAATTTGAAAGACTGAAGTACTCAAAAGAAAATATTTAAATAACAGAAAATAATAAATTTGATCCTATTTTGATTTGAAATACCATTTAGTTATTTAAAACAAGCAAAATGATAAAAATTATGAACTAGGGCACCCCAATTTGTGCATAACTACGGTGCCCTCAGAATTGGAGAATTAGGGTGCCCCCAGAATTGGTGAACTAGGGCGCCCTAGTTTATTAAATATTTGAAAATTTCGTATTTTTTATATAAAAAATGATGTTATTCCTCTTTTATTACATTTCCAGTATATATACTACTGGAATGTAAGATTGGGGAATTTAGCTTGTGGACGCTGCCACGGGGCTCTCGACTTTGCCGATTTCAAAATTTGAATTGATTTTTGGAGTCGCCACCCGATTTTGCGAAAAATAACCCGAGAAACCATTTTTGATAAAAATACGACTTCGGTGCAGTTATTTTGGAAAAAGGTTTTGCGACTGATCATTTTAACCAAAAAGATTTCAGGTTTGGAGCCAGGTTATGAGAGGGGAAGGGTTTTACGGCACCCTCTGGCCTTGTTCGTTTGGTAGTTTTAGTTTAGTTTAGTTTTGGAAAAATGTGTAATGGGTGGAGAGAGATAGAGAGAGAAATGAGTGTAATGATGATGTCAGCAAAATTAAAACTAAACTAAACTATGAAAACGAACATAGCCTATAAAACTCTAGTTGCTTAGTGTGAGTTTTTTTCCCCCCTTGCAAGCTCCCTAAGGGGTTGGCGAAGTGGTCTTGCCTTGGGACTTAGATGTTTGCTCCCACCTAACGTCTCATGTTTGATTTTCATGCCAACAAACTCTTGAGGTCATTGGGGTTATGCTCGGTCGTTATCTCCAGGGCCTCAGAATTATTCGAGGTGTGCGCAAGTTGGCCAGGCCAACTTGTGGTATAATAAAAAAAAAAAAAATCAAAAGTAAACGTATTTCATATTTAGGCCAACCAATTGATGATCAGCACTTGTTCCCATATTAAGTCTCTCCAATAGAATGCTATACAGCATAAAAGTTTTGATAAAAGTGTATACTTATCCAAACGAAATAGAATAAATAAATAACAGTAAAGTATACTTACAAATAAAACATTAATAAATTATCACTTTTATTTATGTCACACTCCAACTAGCTGATTCCTTTAGGAATCTTTTCTTATTAAATGAACATTCTGACTTCTATTGAAGCCACTAGCCATTAAACAATTGTCAATCATTCAGAGCTTTACCATAACTATCTCACCCACTATTGTATCCACATAAAAGAAATTATAAAACCATATATCCAATCAACAATTCATCACCCACTAAGCTTCTAATCTAAACAAATTGGAGTCTGATTGATAGCAGTTGGAATCAGGTTATGGAAGAAGAGCACTGCTCGTAAAAACAGATTTATTATTAACGTGTCGAATGATTCTGACCTTAGAACAGCGTGTCAAACGGTTTCAGGCTTAGAATAGTATGGAAAACGATTTCGGACAAATTTATGTCTGCATATGCATTTTAACTCTATATTCGTATCAGGTTATGGAAGAAGAGCACTGCTCGTAAAAACAAATTTATTATTAACGTGTGGAATGATTTTGACCTTAGAATTGTGTGTCGAACGGTTCTGGGCATAGAATAATGTGAAAAACAATTCCGGACAAAGTTATGTCTGCATATACATTTTAAAGTACTCTATATTCCTAGACCTTTTCATGAATAAATAAACACCCATGCATTGATAATATTATTCCTAAATCCAGTTGAAAAGCAACTCTCAACCAATAATTTTTGCATAGTCCGATGGTGAAGTCCCATCAGGAATGATGCATAATGTCTGAATACGCAAGACAAGGTAGATTAAGAGAAAGTTTTATGTGGTTTCTTTCTGACTTATGTATTGAACTTGATCTACATTTGGCTTGGTACAGATATCAATTGTACTTTCCAACACTTGGGAAACAAGTACTTTATTGTTGAGTGTTAACTGCCAAAATTGGTAACAAAAATCCAAGGTAGAAACACTTTTGTACATTATAAGGGACGAAATTGCCACGGTTTAAGGGAGTGTTTGGCGGATTCGGGGGGCCTGTAGTGAGTGAGCTCACTACATGCGTGTAGTGAGCTTCTCGGCCGTTCAATCTGAGATCAACAGTCCGGATCGTCTTACACTTTAAAAAGTACTTTTACATTTACTTTAACTCCAATTTATCCGGATCGTTGATCTCGGATAGGACGGCCAAGAGAGCTCACTACACGCATAGTGAGCTTTCTCACTACAGGTCCCCCAATTCCGTGTTTGGCAGCCCTAGTAATGCAATTTGCGTTAATATGAGGTTTTGGGTTTTGGGTTTTGGGCTCATAGAGATAATTCTAGAATGTAATGTCAAACCATTCTCGAAAATGAACAAAATAATGCATAATTCAAAATTACCTCTTGAAAAGCTTTTTGAATTTTGATTATAATTTCATGACTCGCATAATCCTTCTGCAAATATATTCTACGTATATCGGCTAGACAATTTTATAGATTGTGATTATAATCCAGAAATTTAAAATCTACAATTCATAATTCAAAATCAAGAACCCCTAAACCTCATTTTTCAGCAAACTGTAGCTATGATGCCCTAGCCACAAGGTTAACTCTAAGTTCAATTCACAAATGCAATATGAAATTGTAGTGCGCTTCAGTGTGGACTTTGTGATCTCATCATCGCGATTCGAATCGCTCATTCTAAGGAGTTCATATATCACAAAAAAATTCAATTTAATTAGACTTCTAATCCATAATCACATCATCTAGACAGATATGTCTTTCAGTTAATTCTCTGATTCATATCAACCTTACATTTTTAAAACATAATTTGTCCGATCATGTGGCTTCCAATAGTTGTCAACATTATCTTGTAAACTAATTATAAAGTGCTCAACAAACTTTATAAGCTGAACTATTCAGATTGTGTGATGATCATATCTCGAAAGTCCCAACCAAATCGCACTACTACCAATAATGTATTAGCGCACTACATAGACCCTAACTCATTCAACTCCCCCCTCCCTCTTTTTTTTTTTTAAAAAAAAAAAAAAAAAGAACCCTTAGTAATAGTGTGGATAGAGGTGTATAAGTGTACTAGGTCCATAATTTCATCAATTTAAAAAGCTTATATATCTTTATACTTGTGGGGTCATGAAATTCAACATGTGGCAAACTCCTAAACAATTGGTAGACATTTAATGCTTGCCCACAAGCTTTATCCATTTTAGACCCATATACATTTGTTCATTTTTGTACGTAACTCACATGGGAAAAAGGGGGAAGTCAAGAATTTGAAGGTTTCTCACCCACTGACCAGCTTGAGCTGCCTGACCAAGTCTAGCTTTCAATTCTTACCATTATTTCACCACAAAGACTTGATCAATATGACCACGACTCTTTCCAGATATTTGTTCTTTTTCTCCAAACTTCCAAATTAGTGGTCTTTCACTTGGTGCTTTCAATTTGGGTTGGTCAATATTTTTACTATATCATATAGCCAATTTCCAAAACGTGGAGAGAGAGAATGATGGAGACTTATTATTTATGACCCCCAAGTAGTGGCAGGATCAGAATTTGGATGCAGGCGTGGCAACGCGTTCAATGGAAATTTAGTTACATGTTATGCGAAAAAAATATGAAAAAAAAAATTAAGTGTTAAGTCATGTAATTATTAGGTTTTTTCATGGGCTTCTTTTGTGAAAAGAAATAAAGGCTTGCTCCAGCTCTATTATGGTATTCAAATGAAAAACTTTAAGATAGTATTAATTTTTCTTAATCTGAACCGACCAAAATTGCAATTTTTATATTATTTGCACACAAAGTGTTACTCCCTCCGTACATAAATAAGTGTCATCCAATAAGATAATTGAATGATTTCATAGAACAGAACAAAACTTTGGATGTTTCGTGTCATGGTGTGTCCAACGTACAAGTGGGGTTTGCTTGATGTATTGACTTCGGCAAAATATATGCACAAGGAGAAGTGTTAATTATTGATTAATGTGCGACGCATTGCTCCAAGAAAAAAAATACTACTTCTCTTTCTATATGTATGTAAATATTGGGTGCGTGAGCCTAGTGGACGATAGGTGCCCATATTAAAATTCTTATCATTTGTAATGGGTGTATATTGTGATCATTCCCTATAACCAGAGATATTAATGATTTTTGGTTTAATCATTCCGGTTGCTATTGCTGAAAAGATGTTTCTAATTAATAATGAATTTCAGTGAAAAAAGGTAACAAAGATAAATGAATGGACAATAACATAATTGCGTATATATAAGGAATTCTTTAATAATGAAACTATTATGCAAAGCCTTAAAAAGTATGAAGCTCGTTGCAATCCGGTAATTTTATCAATGAATATGAAATATATATTTTCTTATTTTCGGTATAAAGTTTTTTTACTATATTGGTTTTGGTTGATGGATGAAAATTTGTTGGAATAGTGATTAAAATTATAGCTACTCCCACTAAAGCGAATTTCTGGCTCTACTATCTGAGTTCTTCGTTATTTTGACCAAAAATATGAATTGGCTGATCAAGAATTAAATACCAAAAGAAGTGTTCGTCAAGAATTTGTACATGAGCATATTAAGGCCAACCCTGTCTGTCATTGTTTTTTTTTTTTTTTTGTTATCCACATAAATTGACGTATATTGCTATATATAGATACATGACATGATAACATAAGAAAATGGGTACATCACTTGCACATAAAAATTGGGAAAGAGGAGGTGGATCCCTGTTTTAAAAAACTCACGTTCTTTTTACTCTCTCCTAATCTTATGACATGACAGAACTTTACATTCTCTTAAAAATAAAGAAATTTTGGAGATCTCATATGTGATTTCGTTCATAAAAACCCATCATGTCACAAATCCTAAAAGGAAATTAAAGTAGTTTGTGGGCCAACTTTGCCTTTACAATTGTTTGTGGACCCAACGTTACTCTGCTTGGTTGGCGAGTTTGCTCTCCACACAATTAATTAGGTTCGATTCTTCATATCAGGCTGCGAGAAATTAATTTCTTGTGGGTCTCCCAATCCCAGCGGAAATGATTTGTCTTTGACCAGACTCGGGTGAGAATTAGTCGAAGTGCACGTAAGCTAGTCCAAACACCCTTAAACGTAAACAAAAAAAAAAAAAGGTTGTGGTCCCATGATATATGTGTCCTCACTCCACACTAATGGAGTGCTCTACCTCACCTCTAAAATTGAATGTACATAATTTTGGTTTCTAACTGTTAGGTGCAAAGTAAGGCACAAGCTACGTCACTCTTATTCATGCTTATTTCTATATTGGGTGGTTTAATAATGAGTGGCCAAAACCCAAAAGTAGTAGCCTACTTTTTGGCTTGGGTTGAGTAGTAATTTGGTTTACGCCTTGGAGTTAGATTCCCTTATTTAGTCAATTGGGTTGGTTTGTCTGTTTGTTTGTTTGGGTGCTGAATCAATGGGTTTGTTGTCGTTCGATGCCTAAAGAGTTTTCACATTTCGTTTTGCATATATTCAATCAAATTTACACTCTAGATTGTCTAAAATAGTGTGGAAAATTAAATCTAATGTTACAAGTCTCGTGTCTCATTTTTCCGGGTCAGTTTATGTGCAGATGCATTGATATATAAGTCCTCAAAATCAATCTTGATATCGTTCACGAATCTATTTGCAGGGGGCTGGTTTAATATACTGATGCCTAAGAGTCGATAGCTAGCTCTTAGGAAGTATCAAATTTAAAAAATGCATTCTGCGAATTGTCCAAGTTAAAATAAAGATATTTTATCCTACATAAGATAAGATGATCCAAAAGGGTTTTCATCATATGAGATCCCAATTGTCCATAAGAAGGCGGCCAGAAATATCTTGTACTCTATATTAAATAGCTAGAAAAGAAAAAAAAAAGTAAATAAAAGGTAGAAGAAGAAAAAGGAGCCAAATAAACTTTAAAACCAAAGTGTCCGTTTGGTTATCCCATCTTATTCCCTCCGTCCCAAATTTTTAGTCCATGTTACTGTTCTAACTTGATATGGAAAAAAAAAAAAAGTTCATGATCTTGTAATAAATCACACTTTAATTGTGTAATATGGATCGTATTTGAAATCTTAAAAAATATTATAAAAAGATATATATAATTGTAAAGAGAATCGAAAAAATGAAAATGGACTAAAATTTTGGGATGGAGGGAGTATTAGTTTAAATAAAAATAAATGAACATGAGAAACTAATTAAATAGACCCTACCTTTAATTTCCTTCGTGTTGACTTGAATATCTCGACAGTGATGTTCAATTCTAAGGGAAGGATGATGACTTCAAGTCTTCAATAGCATCTTTTTTGAGTCGATTATCAACTTGTCCAAATAAATACAACTCCAATTTGGCCTCTATATACTGATTTGATGAATCTAAATTGTACCTTTCAAATCTCATTTTCTCGTTCTCAATAGAATGAAAATAAATACTTTTCAAAGTCGTATGTTCTGTACGTATATGTAATGCATTAACTCTACATATATTTCCTTTCACTTTCGTATTAGACAAGCTGTATCACCGAACGATTCTAAGCCAAGAAATAGAAGGGCATTAAAAGAAAGAAAAAAAAAATATCGCTATATATATGTGACCGTGTTCCACGAGTTTCTCTATGGTAGACACGGTCTTTAAATACTATAGTATACATTTTAATAACTACGGGAATATACTTGTTCCGTGGTTGGATTCCCATACTTCAGCTCATGAAAGTTTATGCACTACCGCTCCATCTCCCTTTCGAGAAAATTAAAGTAGTATCTAGTATAACTCAAACGAAAACAAGATAGTAACATCTTACATATCTTGTCTCAAAACGTATGTAACGTATTTGGATTTTAGTTCTAAGAGCTCGTCTTACTATTTATGTAATTTCATATGTTTTTTGATGTAGACTTGCCTCTCTTTAATTTTGGGCACACGATGTAAGCGGTAGGTTTTCTTTTTATAACTTTTTTAAAGATTGAGATAATTAGAATTCGAACAATGGACCAGCAAGAAAGTTGGTAAAGATTGCAATAATCAGGGCAAGGCGGCAAGCCATTGGCTCGATCGTGTGTTAAAATCAAGTAGGTTGTCCTGGATTTATACACGAAGATGTAACACATTTTTGTTTTGTTTTGTTTTGTTTTGTAATATGTGGACAATCAGGGTCTGAAATGTTAGGAGAGTAAAATTATTTCCCATGCCATGTGACACAGTGACAGAAGTTTAGGAACAGCAGCATATCTTAGAATTACAGTTAAAGCATACTCAAAATATTACTACTACTTTAATTGGTTGGTGAATGGGCTGAACTTTTTTCCTTTTCCAGCTACTGGGTGCTCAGGTGCTCTATGTCCACTGGGGGCAAACGAAATGAGCCAACCCGATCAAGGTTTGTTTGTGTTGAGCTCAACTTGTTTATTAAACGAGTCAGAAATTCGAGCTCGAACTCAACTGTATAGGAGCCGAGTTTTTTTGAGTAGAGCCGAGATTGGGAGTGTTGAATCCAAAACTCGAGCTTTAACTCTACTCGACTACTAAATAAATCGAGCAAAGCCTCGAAACTGCTTGCGAATGCCGAGTAGTTCGATTCTCTTGCAGCCCTTGAATACCTAGCTCAGTTTTGTGGGTGGGATTGCTAATAATCATAGCAGGCCCCTAACAATAGGATTGTCATTAAACGGAGGAATGTGTTTTATCTCCTGGGCTTTTGATCCGAACTGGAGAATAGAAATAAGGAGTCAGAGAATTGCTATTTGAATTTAAAGATCTTAATATGGGCTAGTGAATTGGGCTTGGGAATGGGCCTATTGCGCTACGGGGGTTTTTCGGCTTTTTGGTTTTTTCAGGAGCTTTTTTAGTTGTTGTAATATGAGAAAATGACTTGCTTCAAAAAGCACAATAAGCTAAAAAAAAAAAAGTCATAAACCCCTAGCGGAACGGGACCTAACTTCCCTGAACCATTCGCCTTGGAATCCTATAAACTAGGGCTGCCTAGTGGATCACCCAATCCGCCCAAACCGAACTGTCTGCGAACCCTCCCGAAGTATGTTACGGATGGATACGAATCCTAATATTTTTATTTTGGCGGATGTGGTTTGGTTTGGTTTGGGTTTGATCCGCCTAATAATCCTTCTTTGATCCATCAAATCCCCAACCTTAACCGACCCATCCATATATCACTCACGGACGTGTTGCGGATGCACAAAACGACAATCCGCCACGAGTGGATCGGATTGAGAACCGAACCGATCCGGCCGGAACCGATCCACGGACAACCCTACTATAAACAAAAAGTTTATACCACAATGCCCCATCTAATCATTAAACACCAAACGAAAATGAAAAAGCACGAAGTTTTTGTTTTTCTTCCTTACATATTGTCTTTTTAAATTTTCTATCTGCTAGAAGGAAATGAAAAATGGTAAGAATTTTGTTAAACCGAAATCAATTAAAGTAGACTAGAATGAAATTATTTGGGAAAGAAAAATGTACGCAGTAGTTAAACCCATCATGAAATACAAGTTGAAAGTAACTTTTGTTTGTTTGAAAAATTTCTGACGTAGTTAAAACCATGATAACTTAAGTGGACTAGAATGAAATTACTCCTGTTTTATGTCCTTGAATTTCCTATCAAATGATTTTAAAGTTTGACAGAAAAACAGCTTGAAAATATCGAAAACCAAGATAGTTTTAAAAGTATTTTTTTAGATATGTTTTTGGTGTGCAAACATCTTTGATGAGGACTTTCCAAAATCTATTCTTTGAAAACAAAAACCTACTTAAAAAAAAGGATCTTTTTCGCACAAACACCAATTTTTTAGTATTATATTTCCCCTCAAAATGAACATACTAAACTCGAAAACAATTTCTCTGAAATTGATCCAATAATTTAAAATAGCAACCAAATTACTGTAGTTTTTTTTTTTCCCTTTCAAGTCGTTACATTAATCTTGGTTCATTATAAATCCAACAATTCTTTTGAGAAAACCAAGGAAGCAATAATTTTTATTTTATTTTATTTTTTTGTAGTGGCTAAATTGGAAACTTGCGGGCAGAGAGAAAGTTTGAGAGAGAGAGAGAGAGAGAGAGCAGGGGAGAGGTGTATGGGAGAAGCTTCTCCCTAGGCCAAACCCTAGCGGCCGCCGCCCCTCCCCCCTCCCCCACCGCAACTCTTCCACCTCCTTCCTCACTCCTCTCCTCTTTTACCTGCCCATGGTTTCTGACAACCCCCCACCGTGTGCGAGCTTCTCTCCTCCTCCTATGGGCGGCCGAAACCCGATTTTTGGACAAGGGGGAGCCGGATCTAGGGTTTCCAGATCCAGACTCCTAACATCGGCGGCGGCAACGGCGGCGACGGCGACGGCGTGACAACTCCGGATCCTGCTCCGGCACGATCTTTCTTCTTGTTTTTTCGGTATTTTCCTTTTTATTTTATTTTATTTTTTTCGTTTTTTAGTAGGTTGTATTAGGGTTTGTTTGTGGTTAATGGAAATTTTCTCTCATTCTCCAAAAAAAAATGAAGCAATAATATATCCTACATTTGATTTTGTGGGTACAAAAATTTCTTTCCCTAAAAATATGTATTATTGAAAATACATTATTGCTACAATATTTTAAAACTAGACATTTCTATCGATCTCTCTGTATCAAAAAAATGTCTCTCCTTCACTCCTCCTCACCTCCCTCTCTCCTCTCCAAAAACCCTAATGCCCAAACCCCTCTCCCTTTCTTCCCCAAATCCCATTCCCTCTCTTTCTCTCTTCTCACAAACCTCCCTACATTCTCATCCCTCCGCTTCCACTCCACCACTCTCTCCAAACCCCTTTCCGCCGCCGCCTCCAGCCAAGATAACTTCACCGGAGATTCCCCGCCAGAGATAACTGACGAGTGGGGAGAGAAATCAGGGCCGGAGATTGAGACGCCGACGAAATTACCGGCTGTCGATCCCCCAAAGGACGAGGATGAGTGGGGAGGAGGAGGAGTCGCCGTCGGGGAGGCGACGGCGGGGGTTATCGCGGACGAGTGGGGAGAGAGGGGAGAGACGGAGATTGAGCCGACCTCGTTGAATTTTCCCGACGTCGATCCCCCAAAGGACGAGGATGAGTGGGGAGAGCGAGGAGAGAGGGAGATTGAGATGCCGTCGTCGAGTTTGCCCGACGCCGATCTGCCAAAGGGGGAGGATGACTTGGGTGGGGTTGGTGTTAATGGTAGTGCTGTGGAGGTGGCAGCGGAGGAGGATAAAGATGAGATGGAGGATTTGAAGAGACGTTTGTTTGATATGGTTTACGGGACTGATTTCGGGTTTCGGGCTTCGACCGAGACTAGGGCGGAGGTTTTGGAGCTGGTTACTCAGTTGGAGGCATTGAATCCGACTCCGGCGCCCACCGAGGCTGCTGAGATTCTTGACGGGAATTGGGTTTTGGTGTAAGCTCATTAATCTCTTCATATATGTTTTGATTTTGATGCTACCCTTGTAATTACAGTTACAGCCTAGCAAGCATTTTGTTGATGTTGTTGGGGGAATTTTACTTGCTGCTAATTGAAAATAAATAGGCCACCACCCACCAGAAAGAAATTTGCAAGAATTGTGAAACTTAGGATAGCTATTTGTACCAAGGAAAGTTGTCAAAACGGAATGCGTGTCGTGTATGTCCTTCTCTATATTGTATTGGGATATGCATTTCATCTTATATACGTTATCAAGAGTAAGTTCTAAGTCAAAAAATAGTTGTACCCCATGTTAAATGAAATTGCCTACAACAAAAAAGACTTAGATAATACGAAATTCCATGTCCTCTACCATTATATGGTTAGTAAAAAAAAAATTGGTGTCACGTATCGTGTATCACATCATGAATTGTATAGGTATCACAGAAGTAGTTACTTTGGCATAAGATGTGTTTAGAAAAATGTACTGATTTTACGTCTAAAGTTACTGAATCAAAAGATATGTATCGTTATTGTATGCATATTGTTAGATTTCTTTAAACATATTCTACGTTAATAGGTATGTATCAATTTTGCCTCTACCTGCATCATATAGTAATGTATCTATCGTGAATCGTAATATTCTTACAACTTTAATTCGTTTTTTAAATGTGGATAAATACTCTTAACATAAACTAGATGATGTTGGATAAGCAGATGATACTTTGCGACAATGATACTGTGTTCATAAATGATATGATAACAACAATACTCGATATTAATTTTTCAATTTATCAAAACCATCTCATAAAAACTCGAATGACTGAACTACTGAAAAAAATCACTGAACTAAGATTTCTTTCGTAGCTCGGCCTCCTCCAACTTTGACTCCGGGCTCCGCCACTGGCTGGGGATGGCTTTGCCATCACATTGTATCAAGTCTTGTACCCACTATGTTATATAACTTACTAACCGAAGGGGTTATTTTGATGTCTGTCTACACTGTACCTGCACAAATTCAATTTCATGAGAAGAATCTCCCGGATGTAGAACTTTGACAATGTTTTTGGTCATTAAGGGGTGAAAATGAACTATTCAGCATGCAAGCCAGTAATGGGGCCAAGACACACCACCTTGTTGTCGTCATAAAATCCACTTTTCCTCGGTTGTGTAAAGGGATGTTGGATGACTCTTATATGCAAGTTGAAAAACTATAATCTATAGACCGATATTTATGCACTAAAATCAATTGTAGTGCTTTGATAAAACATTGTCCGATGTCATCTTTGTGAATATGTTAAACGCTAGTGCCGCAAGTTGTGTAACTGTTGATTTTATTTTCTTCACTGGGATACCTGGAGATCAATATGGTGAATGTACAGCAATAAACTTGACAGAAGTGATCTTTGAAATATTACTCTGGCAGTGTACTTAAAACTGATCTTTAGTTTACTTTCCATTCATCAGGTACACGGCATTTTCTGAGCTGCTGCCACTTCTTGTGGACGGCATCACCCCTTTGCTGAAGGTCAAAAGTATTTGCCAGGCAATCAACACCAGTAGCCTTACCATAGAGAACACCACCAACTTGTCTAGCCCTTTTGCCACGTTCTCCTTCAGTGCCTCTGCCACCTTTGAAGTTCATACTCCTACTACAGTACAGGTACTCTTGATTACAAGCACGATTAATTCAATATAGTTATTACCTAAAGGCAGCTCGCTCCCAGGTGCCTGAAAACAAAATGTGTTGGAAAAATGGAAAAGAATCAAATAAGCTGATTTTACTGTGGCAGTCAATTACATCTGAGGAAAACCTCAAGACATTTTCTGAGATCTGAAATCTATGTTACATGAGCTTTTTTTATTTGGAATTTAGTTAGATGGACTTTTCTAAATGCATGATGTAGCATTTTACTGGGATATATGGCACGGCATGAGTTGACATCCACTCAACAAGTATATCCGGGAATAAAAGTTTTTCATATACCAGTTTTAAACTCTATTTTTCTCACTTCTACCAAACACTTTCACAGATTCTGATTATGAACTTTTTGTAATCCAGACTCTACAATCTACAATCCAGTCTCTATAGTCCACCAAAATAATCTGTGCTAAACACCCACTATGCATGCTATGTCACGGAGACACTTTAGTACCTGTGGGCTGTGTCAAACACTCTACATTGGGTATCAAACAAGAAATGTGTCCAGCAATTTTGTTGGGCATTCACCGACAGGCTACGACTATTTTATAATGCATGATATGATTTATAAAACATTGTAAATACTATTACTTATCTACAAAAAACCTTATGAGATATCATAGATGACAGTACTCTTAATACCGTTTCCTTGACTTGAAAATTAGATGAACCTTTGGACACATACATGCACTCGACATTCGTACGCCAGTCAACGTAAATGTAATTCTTTTCAAAATGTTGGATATATATAGTTCCCTCCTTGGAAATTGGAGAACTTTGGCACCACGTCAAATGAGTAAGCTCAATCTGTGTGAAAACTTTTGCAGGTTGAATTCAAGGAAGGAAGCGTGCAACCTCCAGAGATCAAGTCAATCATCGATCTCCCAAATAAAGTTGATATTTTTGGGCAGCAAATCGACTTATCCCCAGTCCTACAATCTCTTAACCCACTGCAAGAGGCTGTGGCAAGTATAGCTCGTGCTATTTCTGGTCAACCTCCACTTAAGATTCCCATTCCCAGTGGACGGGAAAAATCCTGGCTCCTTACATCATACCTTGACAAGGATTTCCGGATATCAAGAGGGGATGGAGGCCTATTTGTGCTTGCTAAAGAAGGAAGTCCTTTTCTAAATCAGTGACCAGGTACTTCTATACGGATTAAAATTCAAAAGGTGTATATTTGTCTTGATTTTTCCATTTATAGTGTTGCAATTTTTGTATTTATCATTTTATACCCAATATGAATAAAAGAAGAGGTCGCGCCCAAGTTGCCTAATTTCATTCTGAATATTATAGTTGCAATCAGTTAAGTAGGAAGGAATGAAGTTCTGTTATTGCAAACCAATCAACTTAATGTATCTAGAATCCTAGAATGGTTAAATGTTAATTCTGTATTTCCTTGAGACTTTGATGAGGCTGGAATATGGTTGAAGATGGATGTGTGTTTTCTTTATTCCTTTATTTTACTAGCATTTTAGCCTCTGTTTGTTTCACGCTAAGATATTATCATAAACAAATATGTTCCGCATTATGCTCGTTTTCTGCTGCACAAAAACCAGGTAAAATGATTTTTTGGTAATTCATTATCTTCCCGTAGCCGTAGATGACTTCCTGATGAAGACTTGCAAGTTACGTTTCCCTATTGTTTCTCGTCTTACTTGGGGTGTCCGGATCAGTAACGCTCGTCGTAACTAATCACTGTGAACCAATTTCAATGTAGACGGGCCCTAAAAAACCTGGACAGAGCCTCACAAAAGTGGATGGCTCATAAGATATTTCAAGCCTGAAACCTGCAACCAGTTTAAAATTTTTATTTAACGAAAAAATGCGAGCGGGATCATTTTGCGTTTGGGGGTGTTTTGAGAGCCATTGTTTTAATTATTCGTTCTGCATTTTTCAATCATGCGTATTTGGTAATCAATTAGAAAATCTTAACGATCCTGTCAAAATTTATTTTGCAACGAAATAAACTGGAGAATGAATAATTTAAAAATGACCGTAGAGAAGCTTTTTGAATTCTTATTTTTCACCTTTAATTCTTGACACATCAAGAAGTGCAAGAGCAAATGTAAGAGCCCGTTTGGGAGTCTTCAATATTGAATTTTGAATTTTGAATTTTACATTAACGGATTTTGGTTGTTTGGAAGCTGAATTGTAAAATACATTTTGGCATAATACATTCTTTTAAATCACACAATGGAGACACAATTTAATAATTAACTCTGAGGTACTTTTGCATTCTGGCTAAACAACCTCATCGTTATCTATTTTGATGATTACTCTGTTGCAAAATCTATTCTGTACACAATTCTCTCAGACACTCATATAGATTAATAATTAATTCTTACCATATTCCAAAAATCTAGTATAATTCACAAGAGTTGCGCTAATTTCCACCCATTAGGTGGAGAATATTAATAATATGCATATAGTAACAAATAAGTTCGAATATCAACAGACATTTCACAGATATCAATGCACTTGTCTCGGATATTGATATACTTTTCAATTCATAATTCAAAATTCAAAAATGCAAAAATAATAAACTCCCAAACGGACTCGTTCATTAACTTCAAACTCAATTACCACTCCCATCCCTAGACATTCATCCAAACACTTCCACAAAATGGTTAAAATGCTGACCAAGATCTATTTACAAATTGTAATTCTAAACACTACTCTTCTGCAAAATATAATTTGTACACCTCATCCAAATACTTTAGACATTTGCAATGGCCTCTCTAAAATATTTTTCTAAGAAAAAAACAGAGGATCCACATTTTGTGTGGTAAGTCTTTCCTAACTTATTAGTGCATTGACAAGTAATTTTATATTTTTGGATAAATTAAAGAAATGAATTATTAATTTTTCTTTTTGTTAGTGGTGTGGTATGGTCAAAGTTGGTAACTCCTGTAGGTTCCACTTAGCCACGGTTAACTGACAAAATTAAAACAAGCTTTATCCAAATTGTGATAAAGTGGAGATGCTCGTACATTTTCTAATTGTAATGGAAAATTCTATCTTTTTTAAAACAATTAGCTCCCAAACACTCTCTTAATACTTGCTTTATTACGTTTAGAATGAAAATACCCGGCACAAATTTGGTTTTTAGTTAATTATTAATTTTATTTTACTCTCGTTCTGTCCTCTGAACATTTATTTCCTAGACAAGATGCCTATTTCACGTGTTGCAAATCAATTGATATCTATGTATCTACAAGATGCCTATATGTAGTTAGGTTGAAAACCCTCCAATCCTAAATTCTCAAAAGTCTGATTTTTTAAATGTGAGAGAGAGAGAGAGAGAGAGAGAGAGAGAGAGAGAGAGAGAGAGAGAGAGAGAGAGAGAGAGAGAGATTTTTGGGAGTTCTAATTTGTTTTTCTTTTGTCTTATATTTTCACAAATGAAAATTAATTTATTAGAAGCGTTGCGCCCGTTTAATGTATTGGATAACACTAAATAGGGAAAAAAAAGATTCTATTGACATTTTTTGCCTGTCCCCGTGAATCGAAAAGCCACAACGCTAGTTTGAAAGAAAGCAATTGCTGTTTCCAAAATCTTATTTCAGATGCCTTTCTCATTCTACTTTGCAAACTGATACTTAAAACTAACAGATATCTTTTAGTATTTGAAATAGTACCATTGGCAGAGGGATTTCAGGGGAAAAAAGAAAAGCCATAATGCGAAGGAAGAACCACAGCCGTATTCGAAATTCATTTAACTGCGATGGTAAAAAATTGATCACTTGACCTCAAAAGTAACTCGGACAACTGAAAACAGACACAATCTAAAAGAAAGTCCCAATGCAGCTTCACATATAAAACCATAGCCCATAACTAGCATCAAGCCTTCTTCTTTTTGGATTTGAGCATTACAAGCCCGATAAAGACGGATAAGAAGCAGAGAAGTGCCACACCGGCGACTACAGGAATGAGAACTGCATATTCTTGCGGAAGAAAGTATTTGTGGATGAAGTGATCACCATCCACAAATGGCTGAAAATTACATAGAAAATCGAAAGTAAGAACAAATTCATTCAAGTTTAGAAGGTAAATGTGAACTTAAAAGGAACGTAAACTAACCAGGATGAGGACCCAGAGGGTATAGTAAGTGAATATGGATATGCTGATAAAAGATAACAGAAACCCAACAGCCCTGTCTGCTAATTCCATTATAAGACTCCAGAAGTTTCGCTGCCTGTGGATAGAATCGGAGAAATTGGCATTTTAAGTTCACCATGATCTTCATGTTTCAAGACGAGGTACATTTCATATGTTAACATGAAAAAAAGGAGAGAAGAGCGGAGTAAAAGTTCTGTCGTGTTTTCCCCAACTCCCCCGGCTATCCCACATCGGAACCAAGGGGAAAGAAATTTGAATACCTGCGATGGTAATGTTCAAACACGAGAAAGGAATATGCTTTTAGCCCTAAAAAACTATTCAATACCATCATCATGCTGGTTTAGGCTGTGGATAAACAGGCATCAAATCGACCTTACTAGTTATCCATATCCAATTCTACGTAAATAGTCTTTCAAGGGAAACTCCAATCACAGGGATTTACCACAACTATTCATTGGAATCTCCACACACATAAATGATCTTCAATTTTCCCACCCCCAGCAGTTCACATAAGGCATAAGAGAGTCAAAAGAGAAGCAAGCTTCATTTTCCCACCTTACTCCAGTCTAAATATGTGACAGGTCCTCAACCCTTTGAAGGAGCACCCAGCCCTAAAGACCCAGCACACCTCAAACAGTGATGGTATCAACTCCGAAGTTTTCTAGCAACCAATCAAGAAGGTGATCATCAGACTTGCCCTCTCGTTTACAATTACACATATACCCATTACCAACCATATACAGCATTTTCACATGGCATCAAATAAGTGGCATTCCAGAATGTTACTTCTTGTACAACCCTCTGCTAAATGCTGCAAGAAACTAGCAAAGGTTCTCATGACCCTAGTGATCGAACATGCATATGAACATATTCCTGGTTGTAAATAAGTATTACAGGGCTTTTTGGCCAACGCGTGTAAACGAGCCTAATCGAGCCGAACCCTATTAGATTCGGGATCAGTTCGATAAAGGCATAAGTACGGCTTGAGCTCGGCTCGGGTTCGATTCGAGCTCGGACATTTGAGCTCGAGTTCGGCTTGTAAATTTTTTTCAAAGCTTGGGCTTGTTAAATTCAAACGAGCCGAATTTAAGTTCGAATTCAGTATGTCAATGATTTTTGTTCAAGAACCAGATCAATAATCCCCAAAATATAACCCAGAAAAAAAAAAGAAAAGGAAAACAAACAACAAGATCATGCCCAATGAACTCGACCAAAAAATTGTTGCTTGAGCAAAACCACCCCATAAAAAGTCAGAACTGAAAGCTTGCCATCAAGCAACAACCCTTAAAAATGTATGCGAAGAAGGTTAGAATCAGATCCCAAGAGACTCAAATCAACTCTGTGAAATCCAAGCTTTCGATTATGATGAACACAAATAATGTGCGGTGATGGAGAAGAAAAGGCAACATGGAGGAGATGAAGAGAGGCGGTGGGGATGATGAGGTCAGACGGTGTGGACTGGAGGAGGTGATGTAGAGGAGCGGCGAGGACAATGCGATGTTGAGGAGGTGGTGGGGTAAAACCCTAAGGCCTCGTTTGATTCACGGACTAAAAAAGGCAGTCCTGGGATTAGTAGTCCTACACTATTTGTCCCAGGACTAATTTAGTCCTGAATCTTACACAATCCATGTTTGATTCGTGCAGGATTAACATCGGGATATCCCATGTTTGGTTCCCTAAAGGGTTATCTCTTTCTCTCTCTCTCACCATCTCTCAAACCAAATCCAACCAACATGATTTTTCAAAAAAAAATTCACAATTCCATTTCTTATGAAATCATTCCACTTCAAGCTGTTGACACTTAAACAACACAATAAACCAAAATTTTGAAGCACCCCAACCAAACATCACGATCTGGAAATTATTGATAATTCATTCAACCAAATAAGATTAAAAAAAAAAAAAAATTAACATTTTGCAACAATTTAGAATTGACCCAATTTCGTATTTCCATTTCAGAGACAGACATGAATGAAGGCTTCCACACCCAGAATTGTTTGATCAAATAGAAATGAATAGAAGGGAGGGCCAACCATGGATGAAACAATGAGACAGAAGAGAGGAGAGAAGGGGGAAAACTGGTCTGCTTGTGATGACCTGGTGTGGAGAGGAGAGAAAGGGGGAAACGAAATAAAACTTATTTAGGGTTTCAAAACAGAAGAGAAATCGAGAGGGAAAGGGAGAACGACGAAGTACCTGGTTCGATCTTCGGAGGAAAAAGATCTTCAATCTGCTTTGGTGGAGAGAGAGAGAGAGAGAGAGAGAGAGAGAGAGAGAATGGAGAAGAAGAGGAGACGTCAATGAATCAGATATGTTCGTGGCAATTTTGTAATATGAGGGAGTTTCATTTGCGTGTTTTTCTCTGTTTAAAGAAAATAAAAGAAGTGATAAAAAAAAATAAAAATAAAAGAAGTGATAAAAAAAAAGAAAATAAAAGAAAGGAAAAAAAAAAGGAAAGTGAAGAAGAAATTTTTTAGTTAAAACAATTTAGTTTAGTTATATTTCCTCTCTTTTTCCTCTCAAACCAATCAAAGGAAGAGGAAATTTTTTTATTTTCCTTTCCAATCTTTTCCTTTCCAAGGTACCAAACAGAGCATTAGTCCGAGATTGAGAATCCCACACCCCCCGGGATTATATTATACCCCCCCATATAGGGATAATTTTTGTTCCGGTATTATTAATCCCGGCTCTTTTGTGGGAACCAAACAAGGAAAAAGTTGGGATTAGATGCACATAGTCCTATCCCAGGCGCCTAATCCTTGAATCAAACGAGGCCTAACTGATGGGAAGAGTATTGAACTGCTCTCGTAGAACTTGAAAAAGAATTGCCAAACTAAAGTATATACCCATAAAATACATAATATTCACTAGTAGACACCCAAAGAATTATTAATTGTAATTTAAGCTCAAGTTCGTGAGCTAATCGAGCCAAATCCATCATCGACGGTAATATCAATCCATACATACACTTAAAATGTGTTTGCAGATGGCAGAATATTTGCGTGAAGTCCCTCTGACTTTACGCGATTAGATTTTGCTTCTGAATCAATTGAAACCCTAAGTTCAATTGATCAAATTTGCAAGAAGAAGTTCGAAATCCCTGAGAATTGAGAGGAATTGAATACCTTCAATTGAGATGGAGGATTGACGATCTTTCCAGTGAAGCTGCTAGTTCGAATTCCTTGAGAATTGAGAGGAATTGAATACCTTGTTCGGTCAATTGCCTTAACGATGTGTATGGATTGAAGTTGGGGAAGGAGAGAGAACGGACAATGCTAGGGGTACATAAAATTTAAACATAATTATATCATGACTTAGATATTCAGGCACCACTTAACAGTCTCATCCTTTAACTCAAGTTTAATCAGACTAGTACATGTGAAGCCCTTCACAGAAAAGAAAAAGAGGTAAGTAATAAATATGACCAAACTTGGAGAGGAAGATATTGCTATCCTGGGCAACCATGAGGATGAACCAGGTTTTTCTTGTGCTTAAGGAACAAATTTGGCAATTTGCAGTCAAACGGATGCAACCAAAATATCTACCAAACAAGAAGAAAGGTATTTGTTGTGCATAGGGGCCACTCACACACACAACACACACAATGAAATCTGAGGAAAACTCCATCGTATATTCATACACACAAAAAACCTTTCTGGGGAGCCACAAACCGGCTCCCCTGTCACCTAACCTCACCCTCTCTCACATTGCTACACCTACACCACCCTATAACACACAGAGTACAACACAATATATATGGGAGGGAGAAGGTCCAAAAGGTCACCCATGATCTTCAATGGGTGGTAGGTCTGTTGGCTGCCGACACTCGCAGCTCTCGGGGAAATGATTCCCTGCTTCTCATGCCTCATCCACTTGAGTGAATTTCAATAGTATTGACCAATGATAATCTATCAGGTCTGTTTGATTGGTCAGATTAACATAAATTGTATGAAAAAACACGAGAACCGCATTTCCCGTGTTGAGGGGAGGGATTACGAATCTAAGAGGAACTAATACAACAGAATGTGGCGTATACAATAACCAACTTAGGAAACATGGGATTAATAATTCCCGCACAATTACTCCAGTGTGCTTACTTATGCTGGGGGATAAGTTCTCCTCAATGTTAGCACCGCCAATCAAATGTAGCCTAAAAAGGCAAAATATTCGGCAGCCAAAAATGGAAAACCATAAATAGCAAGAAATTAAGATAATGAAATGAAGTTAAGAGCGCGACCAGAAATAACTGTATGATCAAACCAGAAAGGAAATCCTCTATTCCTGTATGCAAGAGTAGATATGCATGCTTGTTTCACTGGATTATGCATATTTTTTCGGTGCATAACCACACAATGGGTCGAACTAAACTGATTGAATCAGAAGTTGATAATTGATATTACCAGCTTCTATCCATCATCGACGCTAATATCAATCCATACATACACTTAAAATGCGTTTGCAGATGGTAGAATATTTGCGTGAGGTCCCTCTGACTTTACCCGATTAGATTTTACTTCTGAATCAATTGAAACCCTAAGTTCAATTGATCAAATTTTCAAGAAAAAGTTCGAATTCCCTGAGAATTGAGAGGAATTGAATACCTTCAATTGAGATGGAGGATTGACGATCTTTCCAGTGAAGCTGCTAGTTCGAATTCCTTGAGAATTGAGAGGAATTGAATACCTTGTTTGGTCAATTGCCTTAACGCTGTGTATGGATTGAAGTTGGGGAAGGAGAGAGAACGGACAATGCTAGGGGTACATAAAAATTAAACATAATTATATCATGACTTAGATATCCAGGCATCACTTAACAGTCTCATCCTTTAACTCAAGTTTAATCATAGTAGTACATGTGAAGCCCTTCACAGAAAAGAAAAAGAGGTAAGTAATAAATATGACCAAACTTGGAGAGGAAGATATTGCTATCCTGGGCAACCATGAGGATGAACCAGGTTTTGCTTGTGCTTAAGGAACAAATTTGGCAATTTGCAGTCAAACAGATGCAACCAAAATATCTACCAAACAAGAAGAAAGGTATTTGTTGTGCATAGGGGCCACTCACACACACAACACACACAATGAAATCTGAAGAAAACTCCATCGTATATTCATACACAATACATACACATGAAAAACCTCTCTAGGGAGCCACAAACCGGCTCCTCTGTCACCTAACCTCACCCTCTCTCACATTGCTACACCTACACCACACTATAACACACAGAGTACAACACAATATAAAAGGGAGGGAGAAGGTCCAATAGGTCACCCATGACCTCCAATGGGTGGTAGGTCTGTTGGCTGCCGACACTCGCAGCTCTCGGGGAAATGATTCCCTGCTTCTCATGCCTCATCCACTTGGTTGAATTTCAATAGTATTGACCAGGTATGTTTGATTGGTCAGATTAACATAAATTGTATGAAAAAACATGGGAACAACATTTCTCGTGTTGAGGGGAGGGATTACGAATCTAAGAGGAACTAATACAACAAAATGTGGCGTATACAGTAACCAACTTAGGAAACACGGGATTAATAATTCCCGCACAATTACTCCAGTGTTATTACTTATGTTGTGGGATAAGTTCTCCTCATTATTAGCACTGCCAATGAAATGTAGCCTAAAAAGGCAAAATATTCGCAGCCAAAAATGGAAAACCATAAATAGCAAGAAATTAAGATAATGAAATGAAGTTAAGAGCGCGACCAGAAATAACTGTATGATCAAACCAGAAAGGAAATCCTCTATTCCTGTATGCAAGAGTAGATATGCATGCTTGTTTCACTAGATTATGCATATTTTTCCGGTGCATAATGATAGGCGCGTGGAAAGCTTGCTTTTGAGCGCCTAAGTAGGGTGTTTTAGCATTTTAGACGTGCAATTTAAGCTTTATTTTCCATTTGATATATGCACGTGGTGTTTTTGTGTGTTGAGCATAATTTGCAGGTAATCTAGGGATGTGGGCGCGAATTTCGGGACATTGGGAGTACATGCACGTAGACAGGGAGAATGGAATGGATTTTGCATGGAAGTGATCGTAACCCGTCGGGAGCGCTACCCTATTTTTCTGGAGTGCTCAAGTTTGGTACAAAAGGGCTAAAAAATGAACAGAAGGTTTTGGAGCGCTACACCAAAAGTGGTGTAGCGCTACCGGATGGCGAATGGTCAACGGTCAAAAGGGTCGAAGTCGTACGGAGCCGCAGGGGTAGCAAAGCGGTAGCGCTACCCCAGTTTCTTGGTAGCGCTACCGAGAGGCTAGCATGGCCTTTGAACGTCGTCGTATTGGTCTTCGCGTGGAATATTTTCGAATTTTCGTTTGTTTTTCATTAGGATTACGAGGATTAGTATAAACACTCTTGTTAGAACTCGTATTAGGGGTCCACGGATTATTATTAGGTTTTTACGTTTTGAAGTTTCAGCTACAGTTTTCTTTCAGCATTCTACATTCAAGCTTGTTCCAGATTTTTAGATTTACAGCTTTTGGATTGGTGTTTCGTATTGATAATCAAGTTTGATTTCTCCTTGCAATCATCGGTATTATTTTCTATTTCTGTTTTAATTCGCAAAGCATGTCTAGATCTAGGTTTATTATAATTTATGTTACTATTAGCATCATGAGCGAGTAGTCGTAGAGAGTGCGGCTGCGGGCGAAGGCGCTCCGCCGTTAGGCTAATTGATGTTCTACCTCGGGGCCGAATTAACTTAATTTTTGAGCAATTTTAGGAAACAGAAACTCTTCTAACAAACAAAACCCAGGCATCGCTGGAATTCAAATGCGCGCGGAATCTGGTGACAGGTGGTGCGCATTTGTTAGGAAGCCTTTCTCTTATTCTAAAATCAGTAAAAAGAGGAATTGTGGCCCGAGTAAGCATCGGTTAGGCTAGTCGCGGACGCTGGGTTCCCTCAGCCGTGCTCTCATTTTTAATCTGCATTAAGTAAATTTAGTCCAGTAATTTAGTAATCAATCTCATCAATCAAGGGGTGGCTACCTAAGAGCCAGGTTAAAAACTACAATTTTCACACTTTTGAGTCAAACACTGTTAGTCGTCTCTGTGGTTTGACTCCGGTACTTTCGGATATTGTGCTGCACTGGTCGAGAGTCCTACGCTTGGGACGCGTCTTTATTTTTAGTCACCTAGTCGGTCAAGCATTTTTGGCGCCGTTGTCGGGGACGGCAACAAGTGTTCAGAGGTGTAGAGTCGTAGTTTATTTTTGTCTTTAGGTTAAGTCATCATAGGTCGAGGTAAGAAGGGTTCTCCTAAGCAGGACCCTCTTTATTTTTGTGACCCTACGCATCGGTTAGTTCGAAGAGAACTGGGGTCGAGTCAGCCTTTGTCTCCTAGTTTTTCATCTTCTAGCTCAGAGTCAGACTTAGCTGAACTCCATTCAGAACCCATTCCCATTAGTGGTCTTTTTATAGAATTACCTTTCGAGTCAGTAAGTGTCAGTAATCCACTTTACGAGCCAGAGTTAGAGATAGAGGACATGGCAGACCAACGAGTAGCTCAACAGCCGTCCTTGAGGCAACACCTTCATCCCGAGAGGACCACTCCTCTCGGACCGATTATGTTCCCTCGAGAGACACAAGAGGCACGCAATGCCTTTACTGTTAAACCTGGTGTCCTTAACAGCTTCCCTAGTTTCTATGGGAGGGAGTGTGATGACCCATACGAGCATGTGCGGACATTCGAGGGATTGGTGCGCAACCTTGCGTCCAATACCCAATATGAGAATGCATGTCTCAAGCTGTTTGAGGCAACATTAAAGGATGGCGCACTCTTGTGGTTTAGAATGTAGAAGTCTCAGTCCTTCAATACCTGGGCACAAGTGCGCGACGTTTTTTTTATAGAAAGTACTTCTTTGACGCTAAGACTCCGAGTTTTAGGCGTCAAATCAAGGGTTTTAGACAGGAGAGAGGTGAGTCATTTCTCAAGGCTTGGGAGCGCTTCAAGGAATTAATCCTCAGGCTACCACACCATGGCTTTGAGAGAATTCAGCTAGTCGAATTCTTCCACTTGGGTCTCAACGCGGAGACTGTCCAGCACATAGAGTACTCTTGCAAAGGGTACGATTTCTTGTCCAAAACAGCAGATGAGGGGTGGGATTTCTTAGATGACCTAGCTGATAGGAAGAGGCTTTAGAACCATCCGATTTTGAGCGATCCGGACCTTCTGGGTCCAACATTGTCCCTGTCACCATTCGTGGCCAGCGCCTTCAGGCTCAGGTTGAGAAAATGGCTCAGCGATTAGAGGAACTAGAGGTGAGACAGACTCGCCCAGTTAATGAGGTAGGAATAGAGGAAGTTTGCGTCTGGTGTGAATGTAAAGGGCACACCGCGACTGTCTGCCCGGGATTTATTGCCGCCAAGGGTGCGAATCAGTTTAATCAGGATGAGGTCAATGCTGTCAGGACATGGGATCCATATTCTAACTCTTATAATCTGGGATGGAGGGACCACCCCAATTTTGGTCGGATTCCAGACCCGTAGGTGGAGGCCAAACGCAATTCCCTGCGCTACCTCCGCCGCAGCAATTTCAGCAGTCTCAATCTTCTAGGCCCCCGCAGGGCCAAGTCATCCCATATAACTACCAACCACAGCCTGGTAGGGGGGTAGGTCCATCCACTAGTGGTCCTCCCCCAGGTCATTCGCAGATGACCGCGCGTAATCATAAGTTAGAGGATACTATCAATTACCTGATGCAGTCACAGACGGCATTTCAGACGGAAACAAGACAGCAAATAGGAGCCCTCACAACTCAGATGTCACAACTCACTGCGATTATCAGTCAAATGCAGCAGGAGAAGGGTAGGTTTCCAGCCTAGGGTAGTACAGCGGGAGCCCATTATTTGGGAAATTCTTCAGGTCCCAATGTTCAGAGTCTGAATCAGGAGGAGGCTAAGTCGGTCACCATTCTCAGAAATGGGAAGGAGATCGATAAGTCCATCCCGCCAAAGCAGAAACCAGCCCCACCCCCGGAGCCGGTGGATGCACAAAGAGCAACTCCTGAGGTTGTTGAGGAGTCACCTGAGGTGGTGGTGCCTGCTGTTGCGGCCCCCATGACTCAAACGCCGCCAGCGATACCATTAGCTCCATTTCCCCAAAGGCTGGTGGTGAAGCCTAAGCAGAGTATGAACCATAAGATGTTAGAACTTTTTAAGAGGGTGCAATTCCCTATTACTTTGATGGAGGCAATTGAGTCTTTTCCCCAGTGTGCGAAGGTTCTGAAGGACCTTTGCACGACTAAGCGCAAGAATCAGAACAACGTGGTTCTGACCGAGGTAGTGAGCTCCATTCTTCAGACTGAGATTCCTGCCAAGTGCAAGGATCCAGGGTGTCCCACCATCCCTATAGCTATCGCAGGCCAGACGTTCGATAAGGCATTGCTGGATTTAGGAGCGAGTGCTAACTTGCTCACCTATTCAGTATACTTAAGGCTAGGTCTAGGCGATCTGAGAGCTACTCCCGTCACGCTGCAGTTGGCAGACCGGAGTGTTAGAGTCCCGAAGGGAGTGGTGGAGGATGTGTTGATTCGAGTGGGCGAGTTTCAATTTCCTGCTGATTTCATTGTTTTAGATATTTGTCTAGGCCCCGAGGCTCTAGAGAAGACTCCCATCATTTTAGGTCGTCATTTCTTAGCCACCTCCTTTGCTGTTATGAATTGCAAGACTGGCAAGGTCCAGTTATCTGTTGGCAAGGAGAAGATGGAGGTGGATGTCTATAGTGTTAGTACTTTGGGTGAGGATGATGAGGAGTCAGAGGAGTTGTGTTTGATCGACGTGCTCGTTCAGGAGCACATCGATCCAGTCTTGTATAAGGATCCTCTGGAGATTGCTCTTACCGCCGAGAAGGCGTCATTTTTAGATTCTCCAGAGGTAGGAAGTCTGCTAGAGCCGTTAAATGTCGAGGATTCAGTAGAGGAAGTTTGTGGGGTCTTTTATGACCCAATGTTCGAGTCTCTGGGCAAACCTCCGCCCAAGGTTCTTCCGTCCTTGGTTTAGCCGCCTAAACCAGAGTTAAAGCCTCTCCCGGACACGCTTAAATACGCCTTTTTGAAGGGCAATGATACTTATCCGGTTGTGATCTCCTCATCCCTTGAGGAGGATCAAGAGAGGAAGTTGCTGACGGGTAGCTAACGCATACTATGCTCTTCATTGAGTGTGGACCCGGCATCTAGCATTATGGGTACCCATCATTGACTTGGGTATTTATAGCTTCGCACGCCGCTATTAAAATAAGGATCGTGTGCCCAGCTCCGGTTAGTAAGGGCAATTGGTATCTGTCCGTGTCTGTTTTTACTTTTCGCCAAAAAAAAAAAAAATAAAATAAAAAAAAAAAAATAAATATATATATTAGCTTTATGGTCTTGTATAGCCACCCACCCTTCAATTCAAGTTGGGGGATGGGGAGAAAAGTATGACACGTGAGACTGCGTGAAGGTCTGGTGGTTTCTTTATTTGTTTTCTTTCTTGTTGTGGCCCGACTTCCACGAGCGGGCAGTACTGACGTCATTTGTTGCCTAGTAGGTAGTTGGTTCTTCAGTCTTTTGCAGGACGAGCATGCTACCACACCAGCCTTGGTAGTTTGGGCCTCTCCGCCGGAGTGAGTGAGTCATTCAGGAGCCTCGAGCAGGGGTGCCACGAGACGTGGCGGTTGTCAGTCCAATAAAGCTTCGGCGCGGCTCTGTGTGACTAGCTGTGGACCTCTTTAGGTCCGAAGGAGCGGATCCTGGGAGCAGTTCTGATGACGAAACGCAACAATGATGGCAAATTCCCCATACATCGGCCGGGGTCATGATGGTTGGCTGCCATCCGACGGTCCATCTCTTTCCCTTATTCTTCTATTTTTATGTTTGTCTTCATGCTCTGAGGACAGAGCAATTTTTAAGTTGGGGGAAGGGGTGTACTTTGTACACGTTATTTTTGTTTTGAGCGTTGTTAGTAGGTTAGAGGTCATTTTTAAATTTTTGGTTAATTCTTGAATATGGGGATACGATTGTTATGCTTGTTTGTATGAGTTAGGTGAGCATGCTAGATTCTCGTCTCGTTGTTTGCCTGTTTAACTTGTTCACATGCATATACCTGGCTTCCATGTTTGAGTATTTTCCGCACCATAAGCAAGTTTGAGTAGGTGTTCCCATGTTGTGCACAGTATGTCTTTAAAGCATCCCATGTTTCATTGTTCTTGACTTTCCGCACTTGCACAAAATAGTAGGCGTTTGTACCACATACCATAGTTGGAATATTTTGCATGCATGTTGTGAGAGTTGGTGATGTGCTTAGGGGATGAAATAAGGCCATCTTTGCATGATAAAACCACTAAATGTGTCCCATTGATCCCATGTTAAACCAGTCCGTGTCAGTTCCTGAGTCAAACCTAGGAAACCGGTGTTCGGATGGTGTGTCAGTTTGGTGGTCCAACTCTGTGCACATTTTAAAGGCCTCGAATCATTGGAATAAAGGAGCATCGTCGTTTTGGAAAGAATTAAAATGTTGCTTTTGGGTGCCATGTCTTTGGTTTAAAAAAAAAAAAAAAACCCCTAAACCTTAATCCATTTCCTTCCCCCCCCCCCCCAAATTAACCCATCTTCATGATAAGAGAGAGGTGGAAAGACGGTCAACTGATCCTTTGACCCGTTGCTATGAATTTCTACAAGTTTTCCAGAAAAAAAAAGAAAGAAAAGAGGAAAAAAAGAAAAGGAAAAACAAAAAAGAAAAAAACGCAGTCAAGTTGAGGGGGACCATCCGATTTTTCCCCACTCTCTCTCTCTCCACCCCATCATTCTCCTTTTCCCTCTTCCTTCTTCTCCATTCAAACCTTAACCTCTAAACCTTCCAAACCTAAACTCACCAAAGTTATGGAACCCTAAGAGGCAAACTGAGCTGGAGTTGAGCTATGATTTCGAGGATGAGAGCACAAAGGAGTGTTGAGTGGTACGTAGAGTTGGACATGGTTGGGGTGGTGGTGTCATTATCTTAGTTTGTTATTTCATGTGTTGTTTAGGTCAAAAACTCTGGTATTTTATGTGTTTGTTCTTGTTGGTGGTGTGACCGTAGTATGTGGGTCGGTGGTGTGTGTCGAACTTTATTCGTTATGTTGTGATTAGTACGGTGGTATGTATTAGTATTATGTGTTGTTCATGATTGTGTTATCTGTGTAGGTGGCGGCCAGTTTGGGTAGACTGTCCATGCGCTTCTATAGGCCGTCACCCTTTGCATGTTATCTGTCCTTTGTGAAACCACGGTCATTATAAGCCTAACGAAGCCCTTAGTTGACCCGATGCACGTCGTTTGACTCTCCTGTATGCATGTGTTATATTTAATTATGAATGTGTGGTATCCTGATTTGTGAGCTTCCATTGCATATTTCAGCGTTGTTTTGACTGGCACGTGGTGATTTTGTTCATTCCACGTTGTTCGCCAGGCGCCTCACATGGGATGTAGAGTGTTTCAGCAAGTATGAGTGATATTGTGACACGTGGGAGCTTTCTATCTTAAACCTTGTTGAGGAGTAGAATTATTCGGATTTTAGCTAGGGCATGCATGTGATTGAGTTGTGGGTAGTGAGGAGATGATATTTAAATTGCTCATTTGATTCTGTACAGGTTGCATAACTCTCGTATCCCTTATTGAGTCGTTGTGTTTATTTCGTTGTTTTCGTTTCGTTAGTTACTAGGGACTAGCAACGCTCAAGTTGGGGGATGTGATAGGCGCGTGGAAAGCTTGCTTTTGAGCGCCTAAGTAGGGTGTTTTAGCATGTTAGACGTGCAATTTAAGCTTTATTTTCCATTTGATATATGCACGTGGTGTTTTTGTGTGTTGAACATAATTTGCAGGTAATCTAGGGATGTGGGCGCGAATTTTGGGACATTGGGAGTACATGCACGTAGACCGAGAGGGAGGATGGAATGGATTTTGCATGGAAGTGATCGTAACCCGTCGGGAGCGCTACCCTATTTTTCTGGAGTGCTCAAGTTTGGCACAAAAGGGCTAAAAAATGAACAGAAGGTTTTGGAGCGCTACACCAAAAGTGGTGTAGCGCTACCGGATGGCGAATGGTCAACGGTCAAAAGGGTCGAAGTCGTGCGGAGCCGCAGGGGTAGCAAAGCGGTAGTGCTACCCCAGTTTCTTGGTAGCGCTACCGAGAGGCTAGCATGGCCTTTGAACATCGTCGTATTGGTCTTCGCGTGGAATATTTTCGAATTTTCGTTCGTTTTTCATTAGGATTACGAGGATTAGTATAAACACTCTTGTTAGAGCTCGTATTAGGGGTCCACGGATTATTATTAGGTTTTTACATTTTGAAGTTTCGGCTACAGTTTTCTTTCAGCATTCTACATTCAAGCTTGTTCCAGATTTTCAGATTTACAGCTTTTGGATTGGTGTTTCGTATTGATAATCAAGTTTGATTTCTCCTTGCAATCATCGGTATTATTTTCTATTTCTGTTTTAATTCGCAAAGCATGTCTAGATCTAGGTTTATTATAATTTATGTTACTATTAGCATCATGAGCGAGTAGTCGTAGAGAGTGTGGCTGCGGGCGAAGGCGCTCCGCCGTTAGGCTAATTGATGTTCTACCTCGGGGCCGAATTAACTTAATTTTCGAGCAATTTTAGGAAACAGAAACTCTTCTAACAAACAAAACCCAGGCATCGCCGGAATTCAAATGCGCGCGGAATCTGGTGACAGGTGGTGCGCATTTGTTAGGAAGCCTTTCTCTTATTCTAAAATCAGTAAAAAGAGGAATTGTGGCCCGAGTAAGCATCGGTTAGGCTAGTCGCAGACGCTGGGTTCCCTCAGCCGTGCTCTCATTTTTAATCTGCATTAAGTAAATTTAGTCCAGTAATTTAGTAATCAATCTCATCAATCAAGGGGTGGCTACCTAAGAGCCAGGTTAAAAACTACAATTTCACACTTTTGAGTCAAACACTGTTAGTCGTCTCTGTGGTTCGACTCCGGTACTTCTGGATATTGTGCTGCACTGGTCGAGAGTCCTACGCTTGGGACGCGTCTTTATTTTTAGTCACCTGATCGGTCAAGCACATAACCACACAATGGGTCGAACTAAACTGATTGAATCAGAAGTTGATAATTGATATTACCAGCTTCTATCCATCATCGACGCTAATATCAATCCATACATACACTTAAAATGCGTTTGCAGATGGCAGAATATTTGCGTGAAGTCCCTCTGACTTTACGCGATTAGATTTTGCTTCTGAATCAATTGAAACCCTAAGTTCAATTGATCAAATTTGCAAGAAGAAGTTCGAATTCCCTGAGAATTGAGGGGAATTGAATACCTTCAATTGAGATGGACGATTGACGATCTTTGCAGTGAAGCTGCTAGTTCGAATTCCTTGAGAATTGAGAGGAATTGAATACCTTGTTTGGTCAATTGCCCTAACGTTGTGTATGGATTGAAATTGGGGAAGGAGCGAGAACGGACAATCCTAGGGGTACATAAAGATTTGTACATAAAATGTATAAATCATTTGATTTGGGACTATTCCTGGTCTCAGATGGATGATCGGAGCTATTCATGTTCTTCAAAATAATATTTCATTGTCCTCCGTAAAAAATCAGCTCAATCGGATATCAGTAAATGCTCCATCCGTCTATCTAGTTTTTTGTTTTGAACCAAAAACTGGATAAACGGATACCAAAAACTAGATAAACGAATGGCGCATTTACCGATATTTGATTGAGCTAATTTTTTACATGGTACAAGTACACATTATTTTGAAAAACATGAACGACTCTGATCATCTGAGTGGGATCCAGAGTGGTCCCAAAATAAAAACATTTGTACATTTTCTGTGCAAATTTTATCATTTCCGAGAGAGAATAGAACGAAAATAAGGAAGGTACAAGTTCAAAAGAAAAGAGAAAATAAGCGAGAGAATGGCAAATGGACGTGTTGGATTGAGTTTGAGCGGATTGATATGAGTTATGGATTAAATATGAATGTGTTGAAATATGGAGGATTAATAGTACATTGGTTCAATATGGATAGTCAAACTCAACCCGACCCAGTTTTGTCTTCTCTCTCTATTTTTTTTTCTTTTTATATACCTCCAATATGTAAAAAAAAAAATTAGGTTAACAGCTTGGAAGGAAGCTTTGCTGTCCATGGGAGTAGAGACGGGAGATATTTCTCTCACCTTCGACCATCGGCGTTTGGTTTTGGATTTGTTTGGGAGTTTTTATAGCGGTGCATTTTTTATACGTGTCTTGTACTAATTTTTACTCGTACGCCCTGCTTGGCTGGGGTTAAAAGCCCCCCCCCCCCCCCCCCCCCCCCCAAAAAAAAAAAAAAAAAAAAAAAAAAAAATTTATACCGGCTTAAAGGGTGGGTCTCCCATGTTTGCCTTGGTTTGGGTATTTCATTTTCTTCCCTTCTTCGTTTTAACCCCCTTCTTCCCTTTCACGCTCTTCGGCTCTTCTCCCTGATAACTTTCATACAGCCTCTGGGGTACCCAAAAGTTATCCGGCATAAGAGGGGGGCGATAATGACGATTCTAACCCTCGTTATACCCCTTTACCCACCCTCTCACCTCCATCTGTGTACCTGTTGCTGAGATCGAACAGACGAGGGTTTTGTCTGCGATTTGTGCGATTTTGGGTTTGCTTCGTTGCGATCGAAGAGGGAAGGGTTTTCTTGTGATTTCGTTGCGATCTACTGTGACCACCAGGTATGTGGATCTCGTTTCTTCGATCTGTTATGAAGTTTATGAATTGCTTTTGTCGATCTACTTGACAGATGATCTTGGTTTCGATTTTAGGGTTTCTGTCATTGCAAAAGGGTTTTTGTACTGATTGTTTGACTCTGTGGTGTGTGTGTATTACTTTGTAATGGGTTTGTGTACTTCATTTCGATCTAGGGTTTTTGTACTGCCATTGTTAAAGTGTTTGTGGACTGGTTATTGTGAAATGGGTTTATTTGTTAGTATTCTGAACATGAAGGTTTCATTATAGTATTTTTTGATTACTTTAAATTTAACAAACAAAATAAAAAATAAGTTTGTGGATTTATTTGTTGTAAAAAACACGAACAACAAAATTTGGGTCCAACTAGGGTCCATCTAGGCTTGACATGAACAAAAGATGAAAGAAACCAACCTCATTTATTGACAAGAATAAAAGTTTTAACAAAAGTAGGTTGTTTGTATTTGATCTTGTAATGATAAACCCATTTTTAGGTGTTATTAAGGATGGCAAGACTAAACCGAAAACAATTAAGGAGAAGAGAAGAGAAAGAGGCAGTTGCAGCATTAATCACATTCATTCATGCTGCAATGGGGATGTTTCGCCTCTACTTATTCGTCCTATACATTACACACTATCCCCGTCCCGAGTGTGTCCAAAATCCGGACTTCTATCAGACTCAAATCAACGCCGTCAATAGGCTCGTAAATGGTAATGAGGTTGAATGCCACGAGCAGTTGAGGGTAAATAGGCGTACCTTTTTTCGATTGTGCTGTCTAGTTCGAAGTGTGGGGTTAGGGGACTCGCGATTCGTAACTGTTGAGGAGAGGGTAGCAATATATTTGTGGATCCTCGCGCACCATACAAAGCAAAGGCGTACGAAACATCAGTTTTGGAGATCGACTGAAATGATAAGTAGGCATTTCAATGCCGTACTCCAAGCTGTGTTGCGACTCCATAGAATGCTCCTAGTAAGTCCTGATCCTGTACCTGCAGACTACAATGACAATCGATGGAGTTGGTTTCAGGTACACTTGTGGCTTACTATGTTCCTACTTATTCCATTATGCTTCATAAATGCCACCCTATAACCATTGACTTGAAATATGTGAATCTTTAAATTGTCGTAGAATTGTCTTGGGGCTTTAGACGGGACCTTTGTTCCAGTTTACCTGCCGACAACTGACAGACCACGGTATAGGTCAAGGAAGGGTGAAATTGCCACAAATGTTTTAGGTGTTTGCACTCGAGACCTACAATATGGATTTGTCTTGTCTGGTTGGGAAGGGTCGGCCACTGACTCTAGAATCCTCAGAGACGCTATCGCAAGACCCAATGGTTTGAAAGTCCTCCGTGGTATGTCACAATTCCATACCTTAATTTGTTTTCCTTCCATTCAACTACTTTTATGAACCCTCCCATAAACTGTTTCAGTGTCGTAACTTCCCTTGGTTACAGGACATTACTACCTTGTCGATGCCGGATACACAAACGGGGAGGGTTTCCTAGCACCGTACCGTGGCCAACGATATCACCTAAACATTTGGAGGCAAGGTCACATGCCGGCTAGCAAAGAGGAGTACTTCAACATGAAGCACTCCGCTGCGAGAAATGTCATTGAGAGAGTCTTTGGTGTCTTGAAAATGCGATTTGCAATTTTGAGGTCTCCCTCATATTACCCGATCCGGACTCAATGTCGAATCGTGACGGCATGTTGCCTTCTCCATAACCTCATTAAAAGAGAGATGCCCGATGATCCGATTGAGTTGGAGTACACGCGATGGGAACAAGATCACCTCCATGATGTTGAGGTAGCTAATGATCGAATTACTGCCTTAGACACATCCAATGAATGGACCGCCGAGAGGGATGCGTTGGCTACTACAATGTATAACCATTGGTTAGCAAATGGTGGGGGACAAGAGGTGCACCCCCCTTGATTGACGAACTTTTTTCTTAGTATTTGTATTAAGAACTTGTTGTCTAGTATTTGTATTAAGTGTTTGAAAAACTTGTACCCTTAACATTCTAATTTCGATGGTGTTGTAATTCCAACAATTTGAATGTAAAAGATTGTAATTTTAATGGCTCTAGGTTCCTTGCTTAATTTTATAGTTTTTACTTTTACTATTGGTGTCCAACTTAAATGCATTTACAGCTATGGATACCCAACAAGGCACCGAACAAGCCAATGTGTCTACTACAAAAACAACAAGGACACGTAGGGTATGGAGAAAAGCGGAGGAGGATGCTCTCATCAAAGTGATGGTCAATGAATTTTCGGACCAGTGGAGTGCCGACAATGGCTTTAGACCTGGTTTCTTCACCCTCCTTGAGAAGGAGTTGAAGAAAATATTGCCGGATAGCAACATTAAGGCTTGCCCCCACATTGACTCGAAGGTCAAGTATTGGAGGCAATTGTACCACAAAATCTTTGACATTGTGTCATTGAGTGGTTTTGGTTGGGATGACGTGAACAAACGTGTCGATGTGGAAGAGAGCGTGTGGAGTGAGTTCGAAAAGGTAACTTATTATGCTTTAATTCATAAGTTAAGGCATGTCACACCTTTTCTCAACGTAATAAATGTTTGTGTAGGCCCACCCGAAGAAGGCCAAAGAGGTGTACGGGAAGCGCTTCCCCTATTATGAACAATGGGCTATAGTGTTTGGAAAGGATAGGGCGACCGGGGCGTTGGCGGAGGATCCAACGCAAATGGAGGAATCAATTCCCCCTACTCCAATTGTTGAAGAATTTGGGGTACACGAGGACGTTGGGGTTGAAGGCTTGGGAAGTGATTTCTACGAGCCATTGTTCGATGATGAACAATTTCTCAATTCATCATATGCGAGCATGGCTAACACTCCTATGGGAGCCTCCCCCCGCATGTCCACCCCTATGACCTCCACGGGTTCTCCAACCATGGGTTCCACACCTCTAGGTGCCACACCTCTAGGTTCCACACCTCCGGGTTCTACTCCTCCGGCTTCCACACCTCCGGGTTCTACTCCTCCGGCTCCGGGTTCTACTCCTCCGGCTTCCACTCCTACAAACTTCGCACGGCGTATGTCAATCCCAACATCCACCACGCCTCCGGCCAATGCCGCAAGTAAAAAGGGAAAGAAGAGAACAAGGATGGGTGATGAGGACAAATTGGACATGTGGTGCGAGAAGAGTTTGGTGACTATGGACAAATTGACCGACAAATTGGGGTATGAGAAAGAGATATCCTCTCGGCGGGCAACGATTCCGAACTTGCTAGAAAAACTTGACCTTTCATTGACACAACAATTCAAGCTAGCTGCGATTATTGGTGAGAAAGACGAGAGAGTCGATCAATTTCTAAACACCCGGGATGAGGTGAAGCAAGCTTGGGCTGAGGCGGTCCTCAACGGTCACGTCTTTGGCCCCGTTTAGTAACTTGTGGGAAAATTGAGGACAATTTTTTGAATGGCTAACTATTCTTGACCTATTCAATGTAGTCATTTGTTGTATGTAATCAAATACTTTAACTAAGTCTTAGTCAATGGCATATGATGTGTAAATGCCCTTTTTTTTGTATATTTAACGCCTTTTTGTATAGTCAATGGCATATGATGTGTAAATGCCTTTGTAGTACATTTCTTGGAGAACTTATTCCATGGTTATTATCTAATGGCAGGCTATGTAAATACTTATTCCATGGTTATTATCTAATGGCAGGCTATGTAAATGTCTTTGTGTTCATTTATTTGAGAACTTATTCCATGGCTATTATCTAATGGCAACCATCAACTTATTGCAGGGCAATGATGAAATAAATTTAATGTATGTGTAGCTATGAAGGTGTTACCTTGGCGGGGCAATCATATTTGCAGCCAATGAGTACCCTTAGGCCTCGTTTGATTCGCGGACTAAAACAGGTGGGATTAATAGTCCTGGGATTGATAGTCCTGGACTATTTGTCCTGTGACTAATTTAGTACTGAATCTCACCCAATCCCTTGCTTGATTCATGTAGGATTAACATTGGGATATCCCATCTTTTGCTCAATCCCATGTTTGGTTCCGTAAACTACATTCAGGATTAATCTCAAGACTCTCTCTCTCTCTCTCTCTCTCTCTCCCCAACAGATTAATTGAAAACATTGTTATTTTCAAATTAGGGATGAAAATTTGCTGCAGGAGTACTACATTTCAAGTGCGTAATATAGAAACTTTGCAGCAGGAGTACCATTTTATCTTTTTTTTGCTTTTCATTTCTCTCAAGTGCGTAATGTAGAAACAAAAATCGAAATCTGAAAAAATCAAAATAAAAATAAAAAAACATACGGAAGGGCAAAATGAAATCGGAAAAAGGAATCAAAAAACAAAAAACAAATCGCAAAAAATCGAAGACTGGAAGATGAAGAACGCAAGAAGGAAATCATTACCAGGATCGATTTCAAAAAAAAAAAAAAAAATCAGAGGTGTTTTTTTTTTGGTTGAAATTGCTTCAGGAGACATGGTGTAGAGAGAGGCGTAGAGAAGGTATGGTGTGGAGAGGAGGTATAGTGTGGAGAGGGGCACAGAGGTGGCCTGGTATGGATAGGGACGGAGGAAAACGAATGAAGAAGAAGAACAGACATGTCAATGGCATTTTTGAAATTACTGCATTTGGTCCTTCCGTGTTTTTTTAGTCCGGGATACAATTGTCCCACACCCCCCATGGTATTACACAATACCATACGTATTGGACTAAAATTGTGCTGGGATTGTTAATCCCATGCGATTTTTCAGGAATCAAACGAGGGACTACGCGGGATTGGATACAAATAGTCCAATCCCAGGTACTTAATACCCGAATCAAACGAGTAGAGTGCATCCTATTATCTATTTTCTGAGCCTTGGGTTGTATATGAGGCTTGTGCATCCTGTTGTTGAGATATTCTGAGACATTTGGCTAATTTTGAACAGTTTTTGTGGGCTGTGATGATATTTTTTTGAGCCTTGGGTTGTATATGAGGCTTGTGCATCCTGTTGTTGAGATATTCTGAGACATTTGGCTAATTCTGAACAGTTTTTGTGGGCTGTGATGATATTTTTCTGAGCCTTGGGTTGTATATGAGGCTTGTGCATCCTGTTGTTGAGATATTCTGAGACATTTGGCTAATTCTGAACAGTTTTTGTGGGCTGTGATGATATTTTTCTGAGGCTTGGGTTGTATATGAGGCTTGTGCATCCTGTTGTTGAGATATTCTGAGACATTTGGCTAATTCTGAACAGTTTTTGTGGGCTGTGATGATTTTTTTCTGAGCCTTGGGTTGTATATGACTGCTGCTGGTTTATGTTTTTCTCTGTTTAGCTGCTGCAACAGGTGTGTGCTACTGTTTCATTACCTGCATTAGTTGTTTTTCTGGGCTATCTAGGGTTTTGTGTTGTGGCAAAGTGCAGCAAGGCTTAGTGTTTGCTAGACTTGGCATGGCTTTGGCTGGTTTTTGCTACTCTGAAGTTGTGTTTTTCTGAACTTGACAAGAAGGTGCACTCTGAACTTGGTCTAAAATTGTGGGCTATGATGAAAATTTTCTGAGCATTTGCTTTGGTTGTTTGGGCACTGGTTTTGAAGCTATTAGTGACCTGTTCTGGCCTAATTTTGTGTTGTTTGTCACCTGTTTTTATGATGTTCCTGAGCTGATGTTTCAGTTATGCAGTGATGATTATAGTCTGAGCATAAATGAGGCTCTGTTATGGCAGTGATGTCTACAAAACTGAGCCTCTGTAAGTTGTGTACTGCATTCAAATCTGGGCTGTGCTATATGTGTATGTTGGTGCACTATTATGAGTACCCATTGTGGTTGAACATGTTACTTCATTTGTGGCCTATTTTGCTGGGCAATGATGTTTTGGTGGTATCTGAGCCCATGTAGTAGTCTCTGAAGTATTGGTTGGCATATTGCTGCAGTTTAAGGGCTTCAATGTGCAGGTGTGTGTTGTGTGTTGCACCTGTTTGGGGCCTTTCTATTTTTTGAGCCTTGGTACACTGGGGTACTTCTCAACCTCATTGCACCTTTGTACAGCCTTACAACAATGGTTCAGCCAATTCGACTTTTTCTATTAGTTGCACCTGAATTCTGCCTAGTGCAGGTGTTGGTGGTTCACTGTCTTAACAGGTGTGTGACTGTTTCTTATCTGCTGTTGGGCTGCTGTTGTATCTGAGGCAATGGAAATGTGAATCAGTTTTTGTGCATTTGCTTCGAGCTGTGATGAGGTATTTCTGAGCCATTTAATACATTTGGGCAATGATGTGTCTTGGATAATCCTGAGCCCAGTTAGTACAGTCTGATTAGTGGTGTATCTTTGTCCCATTTCTGAGCCTTACCAAGTGCATGTGCTTATCAATTTGGATAATTACTGGTTTGCTGCTTATGCCTGATAATTAGTGGTTTGCTGCCCATGCATGTGTAAAACCTATCATTATGTAAAGCCTATCATTATGGTCTTGCTTTTTCCTGATAATGAGTGGTTTGGGCAATTGCATGTTGCTGCCCATGCTGCTTATGCCTGATAATGAGTGGTTTGGGCAATTGCATGTGTAAAACCTGTCATTACGGTCTTGCTTTTTCGTATCTGTGGTACGTGTAGTGCTGAAAATATGTTCTGTGGTACCATTGCTCTGTTGTGTAGTGCTCAGTTATGTTCTATGGTACCATTGCTCTATTGCGTACTGCTCTATTGGTCCATTGTAAAATGTGGCCAGTGCTGTCTTACCTTCTGTTAGACGCTGAACACTTCCATTTGCAGCTCTGGATTTATGTTATAGTTATTCACATTTCACCATTTTATGGCTACTTATGCCTCAACCTTGACCTGTGAAAGTGAATTTAATTATAGTGTGTATTTGAGTTGAATACTTGTAGACTCTTATAGCTGCAATGGGGACTTGAATTCTGGGCAATGATGTAGCATTTCTGAGCCACTGATTCTGGGCAGTTTTGATGTTATTCTGGGCAGTGATGATGTTAATCTGAGCCTCTGAGTTATGCTTTCAATTTCAAGGTTTACTGGGTTACTTTGTGTTAAAATTTGGGCTGCATCTATTTTGGTTCTTTGTTGGTTGATGCAAGTGCAATTCTGGGCAGTGCAAGTGCATTATGTGTGTCGGTTGGTGCAAGTGCAATTCTGGGTAGTTATACTAAATTTATTGTGGGCTGTGCATCTTGTGACTGAATACTAAATGTGTAGACTCTTAGTAGCACCTGTTTCTGTTGAATTTTGGGCAATGATGAGAAACTTAAGTTGTGTTTCAGCCCTTTGTTCACTGTCTTAATTTCTGGGCAGAGCCCTTTGTTGCTCTGAACCTGTTTGGTGCTGCTGCATTCTTGAGACTGAGTTTACTTTTTCTGGAGAGTGCATCATGTTAGCTTTGCTGGTACTGTGTTGGTACACTTTGAAAGTTTCAATTATAATTGGAAATCTTTTCGCATAACAGGTTATGGGTTGTTCTTGACTTTTGATTGGGCAATGATGAATCTAGTTAAATGTTAATGAAGGTAGTTACCTTGGCGGGGCAACCTTAGTTGCAGCCATGCGTACCCTTGTGGATGCAATTTAATTGTTGTTACTGTCATTTCTGAACCCTTTACATTGTTGCTACTCTCAGAATTCTTTCACATTGCTATGTGTGCAAGTGCAGCGTGCTTTTTTAGTGCTATAGCCGTTGCTGCTATTGCCTTGTGCTCAAATTGTGCTAGTGCCCAAATTATGCTATTGATTATGCATGCTGTTTTGCATTGGACACAGTTAAGACACATTTTTGTGGTTTTAGCCGACATTTTTGGTGATGCTCTGACTATAGAAGTAGCCGAGTCTTTGGTCAGGTGCTGTTTACTGAATGCTACTGGTCTTCTTGTTACCTATTTACACTGATTGTTTCTCTTGTGTTGCTACTTGGAGTTTTGTCTCTGGATGCTGCTGCCTCGTTTTGTTGTTTTCGAAGCTGAGGAATCTAGTGTTTGTCACTACAAATGCTAGGAAATAGCTCCTGGTGCTATCTTAGTCTGAAGCGACAAGGCTATTATCAATTGCTAAAAATTGATGCAAAATGCTTGTATTCTCTTTGTAATAGCTAGCTTTGGCTATGTATGGGCCATGCTTTTAACTTTATTTATTTTTTCTTTTAGCCTCCTATTTAGTTCTTCAGTTCTTCACTGGATATGTTTGGCTTTTTTTTTCTTCTTCTCTCGATGTACTCTTTGTCGAGTTCTAATAAAATTTTGTTGCCGATCGGGAAAAAAAAAAATATATATATATCATGGTTATGTTACTCCAATCTCGGTCAAATATGCTGCAACTAAAAAGCTATTGTATACTTGTATCATCTACATTTGTTATTTTGGATGACTAATACCAGAAAATGCAAAATGTTCATGTGTTGGATATTGTAGTTTTACCATTACGATTCTGATTTTGAGGGGGTGGAATAGTCTAATTTTGTTCAGCCTGAGCAATAAGCTCGAGACCACGTGCTGATCACTTGGACTTCAAACTAGGTTATAGACAAAAATAATTGTAAGCCAAAGTAATACATGTTCAAATAATGTAATACTTGTTCGATCCAAAAAAAAAAAACTATTACTTGCTTCCTCTGAAAAGTAGTCTATCATTAAAAAATCTTTCCCATTCACATTTGAGCATATCATATAACTTTGCAGAACAATGTGAAAGCCAATGTCTACAATCAACAACTCAATTAATTCATCATTAGTCATTGTATTTCCACCAAATTAGTGTGTGATATTTGCTTGCCCAAGTATTTTTAACTGGATCGAAGGCGACTTGAGCACGACACCGGGCAATGAGCATGACACTAGAGTAATGAGCATAACACAACGTGCAACGAGCACGATACTAAGTAATGAGAGCATAACACGATGTGCAACGTACGTCGGAAAAACAATAGATAGGCCAACAAGTAAAAAAAAATATACAATTAAAACTATTACAAAAAAATTATTTTTCAATGAAATAAATTAATATAGCTTGAAATTGCCCAAAATTAATTAAATAGATTAAAATTTTCAATGAAATAAATTATATCATGAATTTAATGCATAATCAAGTTTGGGGCAGTACAAAGGGCAAAAGAGTCATTTGGCAGCTTTTCCCATCATTCACCCCCTCTTATTTATAAAACATCTAAACCAAGTCAAAAGTTATCCCCCTGTTTAATCCCTCATCCAAACCATCTACTTTTTTTTTATCCCCCTCCATAAACATCACATCAATGTGGGCCAACCCTCCAAAAATAATACCCCCTCTTATCTTATACCCCCTCTATAACTTATCCCCTGAATTTTTAGCACCATCCAATCGGGGCCGTAGGGTGTTGATTCATAAGCTCCATAGGTTATGTAGAATATACCATCAGAGTTTTTATCAATAAATTAACAATTTTGCAATATAAACAATGGTGTAGAAGTAAAACCCAAAGTAATGAATTGATTCATGAAAATTTGGAATCATAAATTGAAAAAATGAAGATGAATTGACAAATGGAACGTCGGGCCCAAAATGAAAAAAGATAGAAAAAATGAATTTCTAGATCAACACAAAATATGAAGGAGAAAATTAGGGGTGAGCATGGACCAGATTGACTCGGTTTTATAGAAAAACCAATAACTAAACCACTAGTTACAAATTATGAATTTGGAGAACCAAACTAAACCATATTCATAGAACCAAACCAATCCAAACCATTAATAAACGGTTCGGTTTCAGTTCTGAATCACTATTTACTTGAGGTTGAGATATCATCTTCATAAACTATTTGAAGAACTTAAAATTGCAAAGATAAATTAAACCAAAACTTATGTTAAAACTAATTCTTTTAAAATCACCGAAACACCATATCAACCAACTAAAGAAAAGTAAAATACCAATAATTAGTAAATGGATAGGGCAATTGAATATAGCATTAGATTTGGAAATTAGTTATCGAGAAAAATATTCAGACGTCAATTGACTAAGCTCAACAGGCATGTATGTTTATTGTATTCAAATCATAGGAATATGTTATTATCATATAAAGAAGTTTAAGGAATTAATCTTGGAAGTAAAAGGATAGGGCAGTGGAATGGACCATTAGATCATGAAATTAATTAACTATGGAAAAAAAGTTTATTCAGGGTACTCAAATCAGATTCTATATATATATGGTTCGGATTGGTTTGAAACTGGAATCATTAATGTAAATTCATAGACTAAGCCATTTAATAGTTAATACGGTTTCTAAATTTTTAAAACCGAGACCAAACCACATTACTGAAAAACCGAACCAAATCATTCGGTTTGGATTGGTTTGGGCTGGACTTACGGTTTTACATTTATTTTGCTCACTCCTAAGAAAACCCAATAACAACAATCGGAAACAGGCCTAAAGAAGAATTCGGACCCTACAATTTGATTCTAAAGATGGCCCACCAGATTGATCACATGAAACAATCGCGCGCGCGAGAGAGAGTGATCTATGTAGTACAAGAGACCAGGATTCACCTTTCACTTTCAGGCGGTAAAGCAAAAAACTTGAGTATTGATCGAAGCCAATGGCTCATGGCTCCGCACAAGTGATGGGTTTACAGGCAGGGGAGAGAGAGAGAGAGAGAGAGAGAGAGAGAGAGAGAGAGATGGGTCTTTGACTTGTCAGCTATGAACAGATTTTTATTTTTGGTTGCAACTCATTTTGGATCCATGTGAAACACATGGGTTAATCCATATATAACCCTTATTACGATATAATCGGATTGGGTTGGGTTATAAGTGAGCGTGTTTGGGCGGATTTATGGTTTGGGTTGGCAATTGACACTAGAAATACTGGTGGAGAGAAATTTTAAAGAGAATTGTTTGCTTTTCCTTTGTTTAATAAAGAGGAGAAAAAATAAAATAAAATAAAATGGGATAGTGAGAGAAAGAAATGAAAAATTGTTTGGTTATCATTTTTGGAAAAGATTTTCAAAAATACTTTTGGAACAGTTTCATTCTCTATCCACTCATTTCTTCTCTCTCCAATTATTACTATCATTTCTCTCTCTATCTCTCTCAAGTTATTACCATATTTCTAATTTTTTTTTTATCAGGAAAGGAATTTTATTAACTCGACAATGGGTACATCGAGGTGCCAAGCTTTCGAAATGGAAAGCGAAAAAGCAAAGAAGCATCATGACCATATTTCTAATTATTACTCTCATTTCTCTCTTCACTACTTTTGATTTTCTATTTTCCTGTTTTCCATGACCATATTATTTTCTCTCTTTCCACGATAGAAATCAAAGAGGAGTTTGTTTATTTTTCATTACCTTTTTCCAAGTTTCAAACAACTCCCATGCGTTAGGGCTAAAGAATTATAAAAAAATGTAAACAAATAAATAACTTTTTGGGGAAAAAAAAAGGAATCAAGAAAAATAAAATAACTGACTTGAAACTAATTTGTTCGAATACCTAGGATAAATATCACATGGTAATATGTTGAATAATCAATTGTGGGTTGGGTAGGTCTGTGGGGGTTATTTGGGCACATACACACCTCTGCAAGTGCCAACATTGATACAATGTCGCCGGAGAGAGAGTTATAACTTATAAGTTGAATAAGAAAGAGAAATGACCATAAAATAGAAGAAGTTTAATATTGAGATTACTTAATTTCATCTACTTAATCAAATTAATGAACTGTACGTAGATACATAAAAAAAAATACCCAACTGTTGTTTAGAGTACATATTATTAGTACTAGAAATAGAGTTTAATCCTCCAATACCACCCTCCTGTTGGAACCCTATTTGTCCCGATATCTTGTTTTCCTCCTGGTGATCCTCCGTTATTGCATTCCCAAAGGCATTTGCACTTTCTGGTAAAAAGTTCACAATCGAAATAAAAAGGAAAATTAATCAAAGAAAATTTACCTGATGAAGCAATGAGGAGGACAAGCAGAATACAACAAGCTGGGGAAGGTTTGGTCATCTTTCCAAATAAATCAACCTTCGAGAATTTCTATTGGTCACCTACATATTTATACACAAATGGAAATATGTAGGGTTCAAACCCCATTGCCTTCCATATATTTGCATGTGTATGTGTATATAGATAGTAAAAAACTTAATTCTCATTATTTCGATTTTATTAATTACCTTATTTGTTCATGTGATATGGATTTGGTCAACCCGGCCCCATTGCCTTCCATATATTTGCATGTGTATATAGATAGTAAAAAAATTAATTCTCAGTATTTCGATTTTATTAATTACCTTATTTGTTCATGTGATATGGATTTGTTCATCTATTACTTTTTGCCAATTTTTTTTCCCTCTATTACCATAATAGGCGTCCCACATTCTTTATTAGTTAATTAATTAACTACTTTCCTATTCTGTGCGGAATAAATTAATCCAGGTAATAGAAAACACAAATAACGTTCATGGACGGCTCCGATCATCCATGTGAAACTAGGAATAATCCCAAATCAACTAATTTGTACATCTTATGTACAAAAATTTATGTACCCCTAACATTGTCCCAAACAATAATACTACTTGATGTCGAAAACTATATCGATCAGTTATAACACAAATTGACAAAGTAAATTGGAAATCATTTATCTGAAGATAAATGTTTTGTGATCATGGACTGATTGATATCAATTTGATGTGATTTTTACACAACTTAGATTTTTAATGAAGTCTAGGATCCTCTTCCTAAAGGACCAGGCTCCATTTAGTATGTTGGCTTTGTTTTTGAACGGATTTTATCCCATCAAATCTAGTTTTGATAAAATCTAACATTCTCAACAGATTTTAGCAAAATTAGATTTTATCAACACTAGATTTTATCTCACATACAAAATACCTTTATCAACCCTAGATTTAATCCATTGAGAAAACAATGTCATTTTATCACACCTCTAAATAAAACTACATTTTATCAAAGTTAGATTTTATCTCATAAAATTCATTCAAGAACAAGGCCGTTATCCTTCCATTTGGTCCATTTTTTTAGAAAGGTGGGATCAGTTTTGCCGCGAAACAAATCGCTAAATCACTCATGAGCATATAATCCTCGAACATAAATACATTCTCGTAAAAATTGGTTCAATTGGACTTTGTCACTTTGATGACTGTGTAACATTTTCTATTTGCAGTAGACAAAATGTATGACAAAAATGTGAAATTTGAAACTTCCACCGGCTATTTTGTCTTAGGGAACGTGCTCCTGTGTCCCGGGGATACGGTATCCCCCTTCATCTCAGCCCTCCACGTGTCCCATATTAAAATTTTAAAAAACAAGAAACCGAGTGGGAGCCAGTTGCCCGTCCAAAAGCGTAGAAGCTTAACCAGCCCTGGTTAAGCCTTCTTCCTCCCCGTTTCTCCCTCCCTCCTCTCCCTCCCTCCTGAAAACTAGGGTTTCATCTCTCTCCAGTCGGGAAAAACGGACGAAGCCTAAAAATTTGACGAGAGTTGAGCCCACTGCAGCAATTTACGACGACGCAACTTGAACCCTAAATCTACAACGAGGACGAGCCACATAAGTAAACACATGTACAAGATGCAGGATTTGCTCTTAGTTTTGAGGTGCGAAGAAGTTATCGATTAGAAGTTCAAAAGGAGGAAGTGCGTCAGCATGGAGGTAGTATAGTAATGTTCTCAATTTTTCACATTAATTATGTTCTATTACATTTCTATTTTAATTAGACTTTTAGAAATAGACAATTTATTTGAGAGTGAGGCTGGGCTGCGTTTACATCTCCAGCTCCGTTTCTACTTTGCTATATTCCATTGTTGTTGCCTTTAATTTGCCAAAAAGCATGTACTGGGCTACAATGGCGGCTCGGAAATATTTTCTTAGTGTCGTCTTAATAGAGTAGCTTAATCGTATCAATTTTAATGAGAGCACACATGGAACTTGGAGCTTGGGACTATAATTCACAGAATTTCAAGGATAACAGAGCACCCAAAATGGATGCTCAATAAACTTGTAGTAAGCTCAAGGGAGAATTGCAACTTGAGAAAGAAGAAACGAAAGAAAAACTGGAAACAAACTTCACGCCTCTCCCTCTCTCCTTCATCCTACTTATACTGCCCCCTTCACGTGGCACATGCCACCTCTCCTTTGCCACAAAAAGTAAACAAAAAAGAATAACAGAAAGTGATAGTAAGGAAAAGACTAAAAGGACCCTATTAACTTATAAATTATGTATTGTATCATGCCCACCCCCTTAAGAACCAACTTGTCCGCAAGGTTGGAATGATGGAAACTACTGCTGCAACTTGTAGAGGGGCTCCCAAGTGGACATAAGTGGACAGCCCCAAGTTCTTATGGGACAGTGCCTTGCTATAATAAGCAATGGGTCTACTTTCTTGCATTAACACTGCTCCCACACCCTTCCCTGAGGCATCACATTCAATAATGAATGTTTTGGAATAATTTGATAATGCTAAGACAGGAGTAGTAGTCATTGCAACCTTCAATTGGATAAAGGCTGCTTCAGCTTCAGATGACCACACAAAGGCATCTCTCTTGAGTAAATCAGTTAATGGTTTGCTAATCTTACCATAGTCCTTGACAAATCTCCCATAGTATCCTGGTTTGGGCCAAGTTTGCGTGCTAGTTACTTTACTGTAAATGTGATTTTGGTCAGGGCCAAGTTTGCACAGTGTTTTACTTCTTCTTTTTTTTTATTTACGTGATTTTGTAATTAAGTAATGACAGTAAAGTTAAACTGATTTTGTACAATTTGCAGGTGGAGGCATACCTATTTGCTGGGAGTCGGTTTTGGAAATCTCTCACTCTCACTATTATGTGGTCATATATGGAGTTTCCTGAAAGTTAAGATCAACAGCAGGTATGTTTGAGAATTTGACCCCAGCGAGCCTATTGATTACACCTGCACAAATGAGCTTATGTGCCCGTGTGTCTTGAGCGCAACACTTTAAGTTTCCCACTATCTTAAGTTCTTAACAAAGAAACTATAGACAGCCAGATAGTATGATCTCCAACCCAGCCCCTACTTTCAAAATACACTTGAGTATGAATATCGCACACCCTACCCCTTAATGGTTTGCTAATCTTACCATAGTCTTTGACAAATCTCCCGTAGTATCCTGTCTAAGCCTAAGAAATCTCTTAAAGACTTGATGAATTTTGGTCTGGGCCAAGTTTGCATGCTAGCTAATTTACTGTAAATGTGATTTTGGTTAGGGCCAAGTTTGCACAGTGTTTTACTTCTCCTTTTTTTTTGTTTACGTGATTTTACAATTAAGTAATGACAGTAAAGTTAAACTGGTTTTGTACAATTTGCAGGTGGAGGCATACCTATTTGCTGGGAGTCAGTTTTGGAAATCTCTCACTCTCACTATTATGTGGTCATATATGGAGTTTCCTGAAAGTTAAGATCAACAACAGGTATGTTTGAGAATTTGACCCAGCGAGCCCATTGATTACACCTGCACAAATGAGCTTATGTGCCCGTGTGTCTTTAGCGCAACACTTTAAGTTTCCCACTATCTTAAGTTCTTAACAAAGAAACTATAGACAGCCAGATAGTATGATCTCCACGCCAGCCCCTACTTACAAAATACACTTGAGTATGAATATCGCACACCCAACCCCTTATACCCCACTCATACAAGAACTCACTCTCACCCAAGCCAAAGCTTGACACTTGCACACAACTTTTTCTTACTTGGTTGCACCACCACTCTCCTGCCTTTACTGCTGTACGAATATATGCATAAATAGCCTACACAAAGCAAAGGAAAATTTGACAGCCATAAGAGGAGTTATAGTACCAAGTAGAATTCCAAAAGACACAAGTCATGTACCAAGGTAATATTGCAACCATTGGAATTGGAACCAACCCCAACATCTTTTTGGTCAAAATGGCAACTCCTTAGGCCGTAGTACTATATAGGACAAATTCGAATTACCCAATTTCCTTGGAATGCCAGTAAACATATATCATATACAAATTCCAAGTTTGGAACCTACTTTCTCATTCTGTATTGAACAGCTTATACTTTCCTTATAATGCAGTGGGCCAGTCGTCTTGAACAGCTAAGTATGATGTACATTTGGATATTTGTCATGCTCCTACTTGTTTTTCTTTTATGATATATGATTGCATAAACCACGAAGGGGTTGATTTGGCTGGCATACAGCTCAAATATCATACCGATGGACGATTTGGTTGGCTTACTTATCTACTGTGGGTTGGAGTTATGACAGATAGACTAGGAATGGTACTTCTATGTAGTTGTTAGATCTATCACTGTGTCAAAGAGAAACGAATAACATGCTTTTCAAACATTTGCATGTAATCCTTGTAGCACTTGTATAGGCTGTAATAGTTTATTCGATTTCCAATATGCTAATAGGTGTTAATTCTGTTGAGTTCTATCTGTTGTAGGAACACTTGATAAAATTCCAGTTCGAGCGTCAATATTGCTGCTTCCAAGGTATTTTTTTTTTACTATATGTTGTAATGCACTCTACTTATAGGCCATATGTGATGTACCTAGTTCACCCCATAAGTTGTCTTGTTCAAAAAAAAAATAATGGCAATGAATGTCCCTTATTATTTAGGTGCGATGAGACCTCCCGAGAGTAGTACTGAAGGCAAGGCCGGTTTGAAATCCCATTCTGACTCTTCCCCAAGTAGGTTAGATGGAAGCAATAAATTTGGTGAGGACGATGTTGATTGGACAGTGGAAGGTGAAGGATTGGTTTCTCCATCAGATGATTTATTTTGTACCATCACTGATTCGGAAATTTTGGAAATGAATTTTGTTTCGGAAGATGAGGCAAGAAGATTCTACAATTCATATGCGAAGGCAAATGGTTTTAGCATTCGCAAATCTAAAAGTAAACTCCTCAAATACAATCCAAACCACGTTAGGTTCAAGACTTGGGTTTGTTCTAGGGAAGGTAAAAGACACACTAAACACTTTGAACGGGTGGAATGTACTAGACGTCCCAGAGCGGAAACAAGAATGGATTGTGGTGCCAAATTCTGTGTCCGTTATGTGGCCGGAACACAAAAGTACATGGTCAAAGAATTTGTTAGTTTACACAACCATCCGGTTGTGGCACAATGTTGTGGTCCATTCCTGAGGTCGCACAGAAGGTTGAATGATGCTGACACGGCTTAGGCAATGACTCTGAGGAAGGTAGGCATGAAGGCGGACCAAATTATGGACTACATGACATGTCAGTCTGGGGGTTCATATAACGTGGGGTTCACTAAAAAATATTTGCGCAACAAATTGGCCAGAATTCATAAAGAATAAATAAAAAATGGGGACACTGAGGGTGCACTTGGATATCTACATGCTCAGGTTTGCACTAACCCGTTATTTTTTGTGAAGTACACTGTTGATAAGAATGACCATTTGGAGACCCTCTTTTGGGCAGATGGGAGGTCTTGGATGGATTATGCCTCATTTGGGGATGTGTTAGTGTTCGACACGACATATCGGACTAATGCGTACAAGAAGCCATTTGTCATATTGGCTGGCGTGAGTGATAACTTTAAGACGACCATATTTGGGTGTGCCTTGTTGTGTACAGAGACTGAGGAGACATACAATTGGGTTCTTGCAACATTTTTGGAGGCTATGGATGGTAAACATCCCATCTCGGTGGTGACAGATGGTGATTTGGCAATGCGCAATGCCATTTTAAATATATTTCCAAATGCGAGGCATCGCCTATGTTCATGGCATTTGGAGCGAAATGCCATGAAAAATGTTCACAAACCTGATTTCGTAACTGGCTTTACAAATCTGATGCAAATGGAATGTGAGGTTGAAGAATTTGAAAGTCTATGGGCTGACATGGTAACACATTATGGGCTACAGAAAAACAATTGGGTGTTGGAGATCTATAGGGACCACGAAAGATGGGCTGAGGCATACCTTCTTGGAATTTTTTTTGTTGGCATGAGGACCACTCAGTGTTGTGAAGGCATGAACCATCATTTGAATCAGTTCTTAACAGTAAGGCTAAGACTTTATGAATTTGTTGAACAGTACCACCGGGCTGTTATTAGGTTGCGTGTTGCCGATGTAGAGGCTAAGACGGCGACAGAGAATAGTACGCCCGTCTTAATCACGCAATTGAAAGTTTAGAGAAGAATGCAACCGAGGTCTACACACAATACATGTTCAAATTGTTTCAGGATGAAATTCAACGCACATATCCATTGGTTGTGGAGTAGCGCGTTGACGAGTTACAACGTCGGTTGTACTTCATTGAGGTGTTCTCACATCCACAAAGGAAGTGGGCGGTCGAGTATTTTCCAATTGATAGTAAAATGAGATGTTCTTGCTTGATGTTTGAGTCATTCGGTCTACCCTGTTGCCACATGATAATGGTAATGAAACAAGAACAACTATTGGCCATTCCCCCCAGTTTAGTCATGCGAAGATGGACGAGAAGTACTTGCCTTGAGGCCCATCACCCTACGGTTGGACAAATACCTCAATCTTTATCTTCAACCCACGCTGCACGGTATGGTGTCTTGAGTTCCGGTTACAATTTGATGTCATTTTATGCGTCCCACTCCCGGGACTCTTTTGAAGATGCCAAGGACATGGGGCACGAAATGACGTCTTGAATGAGGAAGCGTTGGGAGATGGGAAAGAATAAGGAGTGCACAACCTCATTTGGTGAAACCAGTTATGTGCAAGATTTGTTTGGTGTGGGGGATCCGCTTGTTGTTAAGACGAAAGGCAACCCTGAGAAGAGCTCCACAACCCCAAATTCAAGAAAGCCTAGGCAATGCAGTCACTGCAAATGTGCAGGGCACGATAAGCGCACATGTCCAAAGTTGTCATCAAAGCCTCCAACTGAATGATTGCTTGGTAAGTTTGAAATTTATTTGGTTGAAGTTCATGTTCAATGTACATTTGCATTTGCTTACTATTTGGATGCCACATGGTATAGGGAGCTCTTGCACATTGTTCTTCTACAATACCGGGAAGTAGAGTTAACTTCTTGTCTCTCCTTTCTTTATTGCGACAAAGACCTCTCTGTCCCACTTGTTTTTCATTATACGAGGACCGACATTTAGTCCATCATAATCTTGTCCAATCTTGTATGTACCTTAGCTAGTAGATCATCTCTGAGACAATTGTTTTTCATGTTTTGCCCTGTGATTCATGTTTTCAAGTGTGATTGAATGAAATGTATAATCACTCTGTGCGCAGTCATCCATGTTCTGGTATTCAATGGCCCCCTTTGAACTTCACTTTAGCTTTCGTTTGCAATGGCAACGGCGAGAGGCAAATGGAACAGTGCCTCATGTGGTGCTCCTGGCTCCTGCACGTAGACTACGATGGTCAGAGTGAAGGTGATGAGCATGGCGACGTGGATGGTTAGAGTGATGAAATGACAATGGTGAGAGTGATGAGAATGAGGATATATTCCATTTGAATTATGGTAGTTCGTGGTTTGAAGTATTGTTGTGCTACTCTTTGTTTGAAGTTGTTAGCTCAATTTTATTACTTTTTCAGTCTCCTTGAATTGGTTTTGATGTTTTGTATTAGCTCCATTGGTTATTCTGTAGTCATTACTATTGCTTAATGTCCGTTGAACTTCTTATAGATGTGTTTATATAATATATTCGCGGATCTGTAGTGTAACTTGTGAAGTTGTGTATTTTTTGTTTTGGTTGTTTTTGGAAAGGGAGTGGTTTTGGTTGAATCTGAAAATTTTAGTTCAATTTGGAAATGTAGCTGCACCAGTGCAACGACAATGCAGTAGCTTCTCTAACTCCCGACATACCCTTTGTACCGGTAGTAGACTGGTTAAATATTGAAATCAGATTCTACAATCATAGATACTTGGCAACAACAGATACACTAGATCTTTCATGTACCTAATGTTGCGTACGTCGAATATGCAAAATGGGAGATGCATTATGTAGTGCCTATAATGTAAATTTCATGTCCTCCTTTTGATTTCAATCACTTCATGTTTGTAAGTAAGTTGGACTATAAGTTGCTATTGGGGCTATTTGTATATGATCATTATGATGTCCCCCTTAAATTTTGATTATTGGATTATGGATAGATTAGATATTCAGAAACTTGATGATGGGATTTGGGCTTGTGAACGTAGTGTAGAAAATTCATATATTTGAAGATGAAACTAGTTCCAACTATATACAGTAGGCGTATGTTAACAAACGGCGAATCTCATATTTACATCACCTTGACTAATTTCCCATTTCGATTTTATGAGAATCTCATAAAATCTAAGGGTTGATTTTGCAAAATGAAGAAACCATTTGCCAAGTTTTGGTACGAAATTGTACATGAAATGAGTTATTGAATCTTAGATTTATCAATTCATTTAACCAGTCTGCCAAAAAAAAAAAAGCTTTTCTGCGGGCCTGGCTTGCACTTCTTCCCTATGCCGCAGGTCCCCTATGCGGCAACCTGCGGCATTCAAAATTTATTTTCTATCCAAAAATCTAATTTCTCTCATTTTCTTTTAAAACCCAACTTATTTCTTCTCTAAAAGAAATAAAATAAGTAAACTTTCTTTTCCTTGCAATTTCTCAAAATTGACCTTTCTAGAAAATTATGACCAAAAGATTTGAACACATCTTTGTCATAAAATTTTCACACCAAAATTTTAAATAAATATTTAGAATATACTTTTTAGAAAATCTCTCTTTTTCAAAGAACTACTTTCTAAACTTTTAAAAAAAAATCTTTCCAAGAAAACTTTAAGCAAACTTTTTATTAAAAAAATCTTTTAACACAACAACTCACTTATTTGGAACAAACTTTTCTACTAACTCTTTAGTAGAAAATTTCAAGAAAGAATTAGTGTTAGAAATTTCTCCACACACATTATTTTTTTAAAACTTCTAGTTTTGCACCTCTTTTTTTCACTGCTTCTCTTTAAAGTCTAAAATGGAAAACCCATCTTGAAACTTTGACGACTAATTAGATTTTGTTATCCTACTTTTATATGTAAAAAATATTGGCATAAAGTTTCGTCGGATTTTATAATCTATAAAACATGTTACGTTTCGGATTGTACAATATGATGTATTTATCATTTATTAGATTGAAAACTCCGATAGGCATGTTTTACCAGTACGCTACTACTACAAAGAGCACTCAGGAGTTAGAGGAGCTACTACCTTGTTGTTGTTGTTGTTGTTATTAAAATGGCACGCACTACCAAGGTTTGAACTCGCATCACGCCTACAAACGCATCTCCTTTCCATGTTAGGGACAGTCATCGACCGTGCTAAGTTTTGGTACGAAATTGTATATAAAATGAGAGTGGAAATGTAGCTGCACCTGTAAAGACCCAGAAAATTTAATTACTTTTTAAAAAAAAATCACTTTTTGGAGAAGTTTCGATTTGGTCGATAAAAGTGCCGGTAATTGTTCCTTGGATTTTTCTAATCAAAATGGTATAATCGGAAGTTATTTTTTAGTAAGGCAAAGTCATCTTTCGCCTATTTTCTTAGGAGAAAAATGTGCCCATTTTCAATTTTGTACTAAAAGTGGGGGGATGAGATTTTGATGTGATTAGAATTTCAAAATTCTGTAAATGCCATTGTTTCCAAATGGGGGTTACTTCCTTATTTTCATAAATAAATTAAAGTAAAGAGTCTTTACTTAAGTTTGGTTTATGAAAATAAGTATTGTGGTCACATATTATATACACAAGTGACATTTGGGTGTGAGGTGTAATTAGGTGAGTATATTAGAAGTGTGTGGGGTAAATTTGCAAAAAATGAAACATTACACTCTCTCCTCCCTCTCCACCCGATCAGCACTTCTCTCTCTCTCTCTTCTCCTCCATTAACAACTCCTCCAAGCTCAAAACTCTCCCTCCTCACTCAACCACTTCAACAACCAAGGCCATTTTCACGTTCTACGCGTCAATTGGAGTCAGGTTCACCGTGGTTCTTCGTGGAGATCAAGCATTTCGGTTTGGGGGCTTCATAACCTAGGGTTTTGCATTTTCTACATATTTGGAGCTTAACCCATGAGGTAGGGAAACAATTACTACCTCCTCTAGTTATATACTTGTGATTTGTAGCATATATCTTGTTCTTGGTTTCAAATTCCTTGTGAATCATATTTTCCCTCTTTGTATGGGTTTTCCTCACTTTAATTTTGTGATCTATGAAATTGGTTGTTGATTGATGAAATTGGGAGTGGAATTGGTCTCCCTCCATGTTTAATTGTTGCCTAGTATCTCTAGTTTGAGCCTTAACTATCTAATTTGCATTTGGGTTGAAATTCCACACCTTAAGAGGTGAAAATCTGTCATTTTCTGGACAATACAGCTGCTGCCCCTGTTTTCCAGCAGCTTCCCCTGTTTTCCAGTGAGCTGTCCCAATTTTCTGGGTAGTTTCCGGCCACCCTTTGACGTCCGTTTGACCTCCAATCGTCTGGAACTTCGTATACTTGATATATAGTAATGTGGTAACCCCAAAAACTATTTTGAAATCGTTAAACTACGACTTTGACACATGTTTTTATTGGACAATTCGTTATACGTATCGGACACAAGGCATAGTGGATTGGTCGCCCCTTTTGGCGAAAATTGTGGCATTTCAAAAGAAAGGGCACTTTGGTGAAATGAAATTTGAGAAATGGACTTGTTATGAAAGTTTTAATGAAATGTTTGTGATAATGAGGTGTTTATACCAATGCCATCATTTGGTAAATTTTTTGATAAAGGCACGCGGGGCCTATGGAACCCGGCAGAGGCAAGCGGGGCCTATGAAACCCGACAGAGGCAGGCGGGGCCTATAAATACCCAGCAAAGGCACGCGGGGCCTATAGAACCCGGCAGAGGCATGCGGGGCCTACAAATACCCAGCAAAGGCACGCGGGGCCTACGGAACCCGGCAGAGGGATTAAATCCCTAGTACCAATGAAAATGATGTTTTTCTTCAATGAAAGAAATGAGAAATGAGATTTTGGACTAATTATTGTGTTTTGTTGAAACTCGACTTGTGGACTTGGTTTTAAACTTGTGTGAGTAACTTGGGTGATCTTGGTGAAACAAAAATGGAAACTTGGGTGGTGTTGAGTACTTGGAAATGAAATGTTTTGAGGTACATAAGATATTTTGGCAACCTTGGATACTTGGACACGATTTTGGGCACGTGTGATACTTGTGGGTGATTTTGGCAAACTTAATGAACTAATGGGTATTTTGGGACACCTTGAAACCTTTTTGGAAACTTTTGATGTCACTTGGACACGTGGTTACTTCTTGGACACGTCTTACTTGTCTCAGCCTCCGTTATGTTCCTTGATCATCTCTTCTCATGTTAATTCATATCATGTGCACTCATCATATTTATATGCCTAGTGGTTGTAGTATGGTTTTCCCTACGAGCTAGTGAGCTCACCCTATCTTTCCCAGGTACACGGCATGGAGCATGAGATCAGATGTTTATGGAGTGATGCATTATGTGAAGTTTATGCATGCATGAAGATATTTTTTCCATCTCAAGTGTTGTATTTAGACAAATGACAATGTAACTTTTGGTTATTTAATCTTTCGACAATCTGGACTTATGTAATAACTTTAAACTTGTATTTTTTTTGGGTAATTATGCATTCGGGGACGATGTAGTGCCATCGAGAGAATTGTTGACTTGTAATAAAGCATGTAATGGAACTTTGACCTAGACTTTCCAATGGACAGTTGTGGGCTTTTTGACTTGTGCCACGTGGATATTGGTGATATTTGATTTGTTAAAAAGTAGGGCGTGACAGCACCAGTACCGCTCCAGTGCAACGATAATGCAGTAGCTTCTCTAACACCTGACATACCCTTTGTACCGGCAGCAGACTGGTTAAATATTGAAATCAGATTCTACAATCATCGATACTTGGCAACAACAAATACTCTAGATCTTTCATATACCTAATGTTTCGTTCGACGAATATGCAAAATGAGAGATGCATTATGTAGTGGGCAAGTTCAATAGACAAATAAAATTAATGTGTCTTTACCGCTTCGAATTCCTACATACTTCTAATGTGGAAGTTATTGGCAGTTCGTTTCACTTCCAATGAAGAAGTTATATATGAACAGTTCTTCTATTTCCAATGAGGAATTTATGGGTAATGCAGAGTTAATCTAGACGTTCCCCATTTACAAAATGCCTAATCGTTTCATCATCTACACTAATCTATAAATGTACCCAATTACTGGTTAACATTCAACACCAATTTCCTCTTCAAACTAGCGCAAAATGGTTGACCTTACCAATACCCAAAACGCCTCTGAAAGCATGGATCTTAATGGTCAAACCCTTTCCCAAACTGCAAGCCCCACTTCAACTATTGTTGGTGTAGTTCGAAGTGATCGCTCTTACATTGTGACTCCAATGGAAGAAAATACCTCAATCAATCCATGAGATCCTCCTACTTCTGTCCCAGAGCCATCATTGTGGGGTTTACCTTCTGAAATAGTAGTGGTCAAGATGGATGACCCTACTGCTGTTAAAGGTTGAAGCCACTACCGCTCATTAGCTATGAAGAGGTATTTTGTTCCCTACATTAGAGATAATCCAAATATGGCTCTTCTTGACAACCTTATTGGCTCTTGTCTTACTCCACATTTTTTTAAGGTGGAAGAGTCAGAGAAATCAGGCTATGCTGGTTATGCTGAGCTAAAAAAGAGAGCTACTAAGCAATACATAGATTGGTTAAATGAGGTTCGAAGGCCTCATTTTGAAAAATTTGTTGATCCTATTTCTCCTCCCCTTCGAGCCCTTCCAGAAAAGACTGATTGGTTCAAAGAGTTGAAAAATATTAGGTTTGATCCCACTGCCTCTCATGCTGACTATTCGTCTACCATTTTCCCTCATTCTGATGCCACCAAAGCCAAAGAAGTTTTGGCTGCCTTTGCCTTTTTAGATATAGGGATTTTGGAAGAAGATATCCCTTATAAAAACTTCTTATGGGCATGTGAAACTCTGAAGTTTGCTACCTCTAAAGAAATCAGTTCTTTCATCCAATCATTTCAGACTCAAATTCCTCTTATTCGAACTTGGATGAAAACTAACAATGCTGCTTTTTGGTTTAACCAAGACCTCCATGACTATGAATTTGTGCATGCACAGCAGCACAGGTCACTAAGCTTCACAACAAGATGGAAGATTTGAAGGGAAGTTCCTTCGAAGTCCCAATTGGAGCTTCAAAACAGCTTCGAAAGAAACTCAAGAGACGTGTGAAGAGAAACTCTTTCAAATTGGCCAAATTCCAAATCAAAGCCAAAAATTTGGTTTTGAAAATCAGGCCCTTGATAGAGAAAAAACTTAAACTGGATGAAGAGAACAGGGTCAGGATGATGGAGAGGCAATTATTTACCTTTACTTGGGAAAGGTTTCATGCCTTGGTGACTTGGAGCTTTCCCCACTACTTTCAAATCATTCAAGCCCCTGTTATTGCTCATGTACCAGTAGTTGCTAAGTTTCTCTTCAATGTAATAGGACTTATAAATTTAGCATGTTCTAATATTTCTTTCGTTGAATGCAAAGTCAGTTTCTTTGTGGTTTGTCTTGTACTTTATAATGATTTTCGAAGCATTTTAATACTTCAAACCAATTCAATTTAGAAACAAAACCAAACATTGAACAAAGAAGAATTAATCTTTTAGAGAAAACCAATAAAATGGAAGTAAAATATGTGACAATCTTAAAATGAGTTGTTGAATATTAGTTTTGTCAATTCATTTAGCTTTTTGAAAAGAAAAAAAAATCAAATTTCAAATTTTATCAATTAATTTACTTTTTATGTCTATACATCCCGGATGATAATAAACCATGCTTACAACAAAAACAAATTTGTTGATTTTGTTATTAATAGTTATTGTTATTGTTATTATTATTAACACAAATAGCGCAATGATAAATTGCGTTTTCTGAAAAATTAAACTGGCACGCATTGCCAGGGTTTGAACTCGCATCGTCACGCCTACAAACGCATATCCTTACCATGTTAGGGTCAGTCATCGACCATGCTAAGTGTTGGTACGAAATTATATATAAAATGAGAGTGAAAATGTAGTTGTACCAGTACCGCTCCAGTGCAACGACAATGCAATAGCTTCTCTAACACCCGACATACCCTTTGTACCGGTAGCAGACTGGTTAAATATTGAAATCAGATTCTACAATCATAGATACTTGGCTACTCTAGATCTTTCATGTACCTAATGTTGCGTACGTCGAATATGCAAAATGGGAGATGCATTATGTAGTGCCTATATTGTAAATTTCATGTCATCCTTTTGACTTTATGTTTGTAAGTAAGTTGGACTATGAGTTCCAATTGGGGCTTTTTGTATATGATCATTATGATGGCCTCCTTCAATTTCGATTATTGGATTATGGATAGATTTGGTATTCAAAAACTTGATGATGGGATTTGGGCTTGTGAACGTAGTGTAGAAAATTCATATATTTGAACAATTTTGAAGATGAAACTATACATAGTATGCGTATGTTAACATATGGAATTTTATACGGTATTCATATTTTGATATATCAAAATTAGTTCTTCAGGCTCGGGCCAACGTATGGTGCAGATTTTATAATCCAATAGGAATTGTACTGGTCCGATACTGGTATTATTCAAAACTGGTTAATACGATGGGATTGGGTTTGGTCAAATTGTAAAATTTGATTATGTTGCCATGTTACAGATTGTATAATCTGATAGTTTTGTTTTGTTATGGTGACTTTACTTTTTTATACTACTAACTACTCCAATTCTCTCGTATGCTTAACATTTTGTGTATGATATGTATATGGTAGAAAACTAAAAGAAATCGAAATTATGATTTAGGCCTAAATCTTTTGTTATATATTGTTTTTTTGTTTTTTGTTTTTTTGGCCAATCGGTAATGTCAATAAAGACAAGGAAGACATTTTTTTTCACCTTTTCGATTCTATTCGAGAAATTATGTCGAAATGACTTAGTAGCCAAAACTCAATAAAATCACCTTGTAGTTTATATGTAACCTCTTTGACTCTTTGACAAATAATTAAATAGTCAAAATTAAAAGTAGTGCATGATAGGGGAAATTTGTGGATATCATCCAGCTGGAGATAAGATGAGATGGCTTATTAAAAGACATGGATATTACTGGCCTTCAATCAGAAAAGATTGTAAGAGTATTGATTATGCAAAAGGTTGCCAAAAGTGTAAAAAACATGCACCTATTCAAAGGATTCCAGCCCATCAATTGCAATCGATAATAAAACATTGGCCTTTTAGAGGTTGGGCAATTGATATGATAGGGGAATTAATCCACGTACAGTCCTCATTACAACATGAATATATTGTAGTGGCAACAAATTATTTTACCAAATGGACAGAAGCAATGCCCTTCAAAGGGATTTCTCAGAAACATGCATGTAATCAATTTTCTGGAAGAATATATTTTATGTCGATTTGGTGTTCCAAAAACATTTACAGTTTGATCAAGATTCAGTTTTTAATGGAAGAGATGTTGTGAATTATGCCAATAAATATGGTATTAAGATTCTGAATTCATCTCCTTATTAATTATGCCCAAGCAAATGGGCAAGTTGAATCGACAAATAGAATTATTAAAAATACTTTGTCAAAAATTATTGAATACAATCCTAAAGAGTGGCATGATTTATTGCCAAGAGCCGTTTGGGCTTATCGATCTTCGATAAAGATAGTATTCAAGCAACTCCTTTTGAATTAGTTTATGGACATGCAACTGTTCTTCCTGTTGAAGTAAATATTCAATCTCAACGAGTTGCTAGATATTATAGTCCGTTTGATTTAAATTTTGAAGAGGCAATGTTTGGATAATTTGGAAGAATCCAGATTAGATGCCCTAAATCATATTATAACCAAGATGAAGATGGAACGACTTTATAATAAAAAGGTTCGAGAAAAATCATTTGCAGTTGGTTCGAGAAAAACCAACTTCTCCTAACAAACCCAATCCTAGCTCACAGGTGTCCCACAACCAAATCTCTTCCTTTGCAGTTTGCAAATATATATAGTTACTCCCACGTCTCCCATTCCTTTGGAAATGAAAAAGAACTACTGTCACCTCTCCACCTCCCATGTCTCCCATTCCTTAATTTTTCTAAATCTTCTTTGAGAATTGTCCAGTAAGTTTTGTTTTTATACATTGGTTTTTTTTAAATCGGTGATTAATTAAGAGCCTAAAAATGCATAGGTTTGTTGGATTGAACTAAAGGGAAGGTGATATGGAGAAACCATGGCCAATACAACATGAAGAGGAGAAGCAGGAAAAACATCAGCGAAAGGTAATGATAGAGATTCTTATTATAAAAAATCAAAAATATATAAAACTTTTCATACGTAATGATATAGTGAAGCGAAGGCTGAATTTGATGCATGAACCATAACTTTACTGCATTTGGAGTTTATAGCTATCCTTTATGTAAATATATCATTGTTCTTCAAGTGTTCATAGTGCTTCAACACTTTCTATGCATATGAGACTGTCATCATAACACCTATTCAGAATTCATCATTGTCGGACCAAGAGTTGTTTCTTTAATGTTATCATATATTTTGAATTCTTTTTTCAACTTTACTGCTCATGTTTTCGTCGATCATTTATTTACTAACTGATATTACCACCAGGATACCATAAATTGTGTTTAATGTTCAATGCTACCATTATCTTATTCTAGATATATATATATTATGCACTTATGATTTTGATCTACATGCTACATATTACGCCATGTACATATATTGAAAGTGCATGTTGATCTCGCTCGTGCATAGCACGGGTACAACACTAGTGATATGTAGTGTAGACAACTAAAAAAAAATTAGTAAATTTTGATTTAAGCCTAAATCTTTTTAGGGGATGTTTGGTGGACTTCTACCTTGCACGAATTTATTTTGACACCGGGGAGATTTGGAAGGGGATATTATGTACATGGTGATCGAAACGTTCTATCTTTCTTTTACGTGTGTAATGGATTAGTTCAGAACTACCAAATGAAGTCTGTCTCCTTTTGATTAACGAGTGATTAGACAATAAATAAAGGGTAAAAATCACTTGGACCCCTTCATCTATCACTCTTCTACACATACACCCCCTCATCTTTAAAACCCATCAACCACACCCCCCTCATCTTTCAACCTATGTGAAATGCCAAACGGCGTCAAAACAAACATGTGTTCTGACCGTAATACCCCTTCGTATATAAGGGTTGGGGAGTTAGGGTTTTTACGTTTGCAGCCCCAAAGTACGATCCCTTCTATTATCTCCTCTCTCTCTCTCTCTCTCTCTCTCTCTACGATGAACGAAAGAAAACCCTAAGTTCGATCGATCTGACCTGTAAAAATTGGTCGATTTCAAGGACAATGTTGCAATTCTAAGACGAAGAACTTAAAAACCCAGCTACAAATTCTAGAAATACGATTGGCTACGTGTCCGATTTCGAAGCAAATACGACTCTGATTTCGAAGCAAATACGGTACATTTACAAACCCTAATAAACCTTACATCTGTATATCATGCTTCGTTTGTAAAGGATTGAACGTTTTTTGGGTTTTTATTTGTTACAGACAAAGAACACAAGTTTCCAAAGAAATGGGTTTACGAATCTGTATGTGTGTGTATATATATAGTTAGTGGTGCCCTCAACACTGGTGATTTTTTTAAGTAGTAAGTCTTTTTGGAGTTTGGCCTCTGTCTCATGCTGCTTTATTTTGTTTACATCGTCTAATTAGGAAGAAAATTACATGGTTTATAGTCGGGGTTGCCATGACACTTCTTATCCAGTTTGTCGTACAACAAAAATATATGTACGTCTTGTGTAAAGTTCTATGTAATCAGTTGTGGTGGGTGCTTGTATTACTAACTTTTGTTATGCACAATGGTGTTGATGGGAAGGGTGTGGACACCATGAACACCCAACAAGCTATGCATAGAGCCCTAACGCTGGAAAATGAGGACACAGATTTTGTCGATAACCAAGCTTGGTTAACTGTTGTGCGTGAAGGGTACCTGAAAGATCCACATTACATCGATTTGGCAACAATTACAAAAGTAGAATGTGGAAATTTTGCACCTATCCCACTTGTGAGTTGCGATATACGTTGACCTTTTTACAAAATAATACACGTCATTCTAGTAAATTTTTTTTTATCTTGTCTTGTCATTTATAACATGGAATCCCTTATAACATTACCACGTGATAATTTTTTAGGTTGTCGCACTGGTCAAATCATGCATGCGTAACCAACTACGATCGCCCCAGCTACGGTTGAAGGTTAAATCCATGCTACTTTTGTTTTCATCACCCCAATCAAAATTTGGGCATGTGTTTTACTTACTTTGTTTATTCCTAAAAGGACCCCACAGGTTCTATAAGGGCCAACTGCCTCTTCAAGGAATGCGACGAGAAAGTGTTTCCAGGATTACTCAAGGCCGGTAGCTGCGTCATACTGAAGGAGGTTATTGTATGGCGAACTTCAAATAGTCCCTATTTCAATATCACCACGCCAAACGTTCTTTGCGTGATTGAGAACTCTATTTTGGATTAAGCTTTACCATTATGTTTTAGTATTAAGGTGGTTGATTGGAATTTCCACTTTTGGGCCATCTTTTGTAAGGCTAGGTTGGATGATGGATTCAGGTGTTCGCATTAATGTTTGCTATAGTTCGCTATCTCGCAATCTATGCATGAATGAAAATATCTTTCATTAGATGTGTGTTTCACATGTTTTGCAAACACGCTTTCACGTAGTTTACAAAAAAGCACGTTTGTCAATTGCGCTATGTAGTTTACATTTTAAAAAAATAAAAATAAAAATCGACGAGACACGGTATCCCCCCGCATCACAACCCTCCATTTGTCCAATATTAAACTTAAAAAAACTGGGTAAGCCAGTTGCACGTCAAAAAAGTGGAAAAAGCGTAACCAAGGTGGTTAAGCCTTCTTCTTCTTCTTCTCCGTTCTCTCTCCCTCCTGAAACTCCAGGGTTTCATCTCTCTCTCCCACTACTAATACGTTATCTCAAGTGTCATTAGTTAATGCGGTGGGTCTGGCTTGCAAATGCTTTTTCCCAATGCCGCAGGTCTTCTATGCGGCATTTTTATAATGCCGCAGGTCCTCTATGCGGCATCAAAACTTAGGTGCAAAGCTCGATCGAAATATCCGTGTATCACCATTTTCCCAATCAATTAATGACAATTTTCATATTTAATTAGCATTGGTTTGTTTTTGGATACGAATTACTTGAACTATTTGTAGTTTTTTTGTTCGTCTCGACGAGACACGGTATCCCCCCGCATCACAACCCTCCATCTGTCCAATATTAAACTTAAAAAACTGGGTAAGCCGGTTGCACGTCGAAAAAGCGAAAAAAGCTTAACCAAGGTGGTTAAGCCTTCTTCTTCTTCTTCTTCTCCGTTCTCTCTCCCTCCTGAAACTCCGGGGTATCATCTCTCTCTCTCCCACTACTAATTTGTTATGCTTCTTCCCTATGCCGCAGGTCCTCTATGCGGCATTAAAACTTAGGTGCAAAGCTCGATCGAAATATCCGTGTATCACCATTTTCCCAATCAATTAATGACAATTTTCGTATTTAATTAGCATTGGTTTGTTTTTGGATACGAATTACTTGAACTATTTCCCATCACTTTTGTTGTATCACTTAATGAAAATAAACATGGGTTAAAATTCACCCAATTAAATAATTGGAAAGCAAAGAAAAAAAAAAGGAAATCAAATTGAAAACCAAAAAAAAAAAAAAAAACTTGTTGAGGGTAATGTGGAATACCCAAGAGCACTAAATACTTGTTCCCGATGTTTTAATCTCTCTTTGTTGAGGTCTTCGTTTATGACTCGAGTTTATTCATCAAGCTTATGGTTAAGTTTTAGAAACTGAGCTTCTTACTAAAATAGAGAAATCAATATTCAAAAGAGTTTATAGTTATAATTTAGGCGTGCTCACGGTCCGGATTGGCATGAATCCAATCCTAATCCAAGTTTATATTCAAAAGAGTTTTGAAAGAAGTACTTTCTAAACTTCAACAAAATTTCTTCTTCAAGAAAACTTTAAGCAAACTTTTTGTAAAGAAATCGTTTAACACAACAAATCACTTATTTAGAAGAAACTTTTCTTCTAACTCTTTAGTAAGTACTTTCTAGAAAAAATTAGTGTTATAAATTTCTCCACACTTTATTTTTAAAAAACTTCTAGTTTTCCACCTCTTTTTCACTTCTTCTCTCTAAAGTCTAAAATTGAAAACCAATTTTCTAAGAAGTCATTTTGGCCCAAGTCTCCCAAACATCCAAAACCCAAAAATGTGAAAATGAAAATGAGAAGTAGAAAAGTGGCTCCCAAACACCCCCTACTTAATGATCTTGAAACTTTGACGACTAATTAGATTTTGTTATCCTACTTTTATATGTAAAAAATATTGGCATAATGTTTCGTCGGATTTTATAATCTAAAACAAATGTTTAGTTTCAGATTGTACCGTATGCTGAATTTATTATTTATCAGATTGTAAAATCCGCTAGTAATGTTTCCCGTAATGTTTTACCAGCACGCTACTGATACAAAGAGTACTCAGGAGTTAGAGGAGCTACTACCTTGTGTTGCACTGATATGCTACTGGTAGTACTATATTTCTCCGGTTTTTTGGATTTTTTTCGTCTTTATTCACAAAACTTTAAGTTTGGCTAATAATTTTATACTTTTTAAATTCCTCTCGTCGATACGAACCATTGTTGCCCAAAAAATCGACCAAAAACTAACAAATGAAAAAAAAATTGAATAAGGACAACAGAAAACCATTTGATTTTCTAACACTAAACGAATAAAGTGTGTGGAGAAATTGTTTGCAATAATTTTTTCTAGAAATTTTCTACTAAAGAGTAAGAAGAAAAGTTTCGTCGAAAAGAAATTTTTTAAAAGTTTAGAAAGTACTTCTTTGAAAAAGAAAGATTTTCTAAAAATTAGAGTCTAATTATTCATTTAAAATTTTGGTGTGAAAATTTTATGACAAAGATGAGTTAAGAAAGAAAGTTTACTTATTTTCTTTTAGAGAAGAAATAAGTTGGGTTTTAAAAGAAAAGGAGAGAAATTGGATTTTTTGATAGGAAATAAAGTGCAAGCTAGGCCCACGGAATAGGCTTTAAAAGATGCTGCATTTTGGACCTGCGGCATTAACTAATGACAATTGTTGAATACATCGTATTTTAGGACCCCAAAAAAATGGTTTTTTCGTTTGTCCTTATTCAAAAAAAAAAAAAAATTTTGAATTTTTCAGTTTTATGTCGATTTTTTGTAGTTTTTTTGTTCGTCTCGACGAGACACGGTATCCCCCCGCATCACAACCCTCCATCTGTCCAATATTAAACTTAAAAAAACTGGGTAAGTCAGTTGCACGTCGAAAAAGTGAAAAAAGCTTAACCAAGGTGGTTAAGCCTTCTTCTTCTTCTTCTTCTTCTCCGTTCTCTCTCCCTCCTGAAACTCCAGGGTTTCATCTCTCTCTCCCACTACTAATACGTTATCTCAAGTGTCATTAGTTAATGCAGTGGGTCTGGCTTGCAAATGCTTCTTCCCAATGCCGCATGTTAGTGATAGGTACACACCCATCTCAACCACTCCCTACCACACCCTCTCTCACATGTGTGGTGGCCCCACCACACATGTGAGAGAGGGTGTGGTGGGGAGTGGTTGAGATGGGTGTGTACCTATCTTTTTTTAAATATCGGCATAATGTTTCGTCGGATTTTATAATCTAAAACAAATGTTTCTTTTCGAATTGTACAGTATGCTGAATTTATTATTTATCAGATTGTAAAATCCGCTAGTAATGTTTCCCGTAATGTTTTACCAGTACGCTACTTATAGAAAGAGTACTCAGGAGTTAGAGGAGATACTACCTTGTCGTTGCATTGATATGCTACTGGTTTTTTTTTTAACGATAAAAAACTTTATTAATCTCTGAATGGATACAAAGATTAAAAGGGAAGAAGCATAAAGATGCTTCAGACCTGAAGAGAAACAGACAATGAGACATATTACAGAGATTCCACAATGCTTTTAAGCCTGAAAAGGAAATCATCCATGGAGAGATCATTTCTTCCAAACTTTGGTTTTACCCAAAGAGCAATTCTAGTCTTGATGAGGGTAGAGGATTCATTCCAATCAGGGACTTTCTCCTAAAAAATGAAACTATTTCTCAGGTTCCAAATTGACCACAGCATTGCCATGGGAACTACTTCCCATATCATCTTTTTGTCATTATTCAGATTCAAATCCTTCCACCATAGAAATAGATCAACAACTGTTTTGGGGGTAGCCCATTGAATACCCCACCAGTCAAGAATTTCTGACCATAGTTGCCAAACTGGACTGCAGTGTAACATGAGATGATCAACAGTTTCAAGGTGTAACGAGCAAAGCTTGCAAACGGCTGCCCCTTCATTTTGAAGGAATCCAATTCTGTGAAGGTATTCAGAAGTCTTAATTTTGCCAAGATGAACAAGCCAACAAAAGCATTGAACCCGGTACGGAGCAACATTTCTCCAAATTAGATCAAAAGCTGTATTAGAAGAAGATGCTTGAGAACTAGCCATGTTATAAAGGGATTTGACTGAGAAAGATTGAGCGGAGTTGCCATGCCACACGAGACTGTCCTCCACTTCTTCAGAAATCAAGATATTTGAGCCATCCAGAATTGTGAGAAAATCATTCATCAGATCTTGTTCCCAGTCAAAAAGACTTCTTCGCACTTGGAATTGCCAGGATTGAGATTCAGTTCTTCAAATTAAGACTTCCCTCAGAGTTTCGTTCTTGTTACAAATTATTCTAAAAATGGGTGGGAAAGCCATAGCCAGACTTTGGGAACCCAACCATGAATCCAACCAAAAAAGAGTTGATCTGCCATCTCCCACTTTGATTTTCACATTATCTAAAAAAGAAGAGTGCATCTCAGGGTTTCTTTCCCTAGTAAGCAAGATGTCCTTCCAGATGGTTGAAACCTGCCTTGACAATTCAGATTTTGGGAGCCAATCACTACCTTCTGATTTGTATTTAGACGTAATGACTTTCCTCCAAAGGCTCTCTTTTTCCATCCCGTATCTCCACCACCATTTTGTTAAAAGTGCTTCATTCATAGCCTTCAAATTTTTGATTCCCAGACCTCCATTGTTCTTCGATTGAGATATCTTAGCCCATGCCACCAAATGTAATTTTCTCTTAAGATCCGAGCCTCCCCACAAAAATTTAGATTGGATAGCGTCCAGAGTTTTTACCACACCATCAGACATTTTAAAGAGTGATAAGAAGAAAATGGGTAGGCTGCAGAGAACTGACTTGATTAGAATAATTCTGCCACCTAGAGACAAGTATCTCCTTTTCCAAGAAGCAAGCTTGTTTATGAATTTCTCAATAACAGGTTTCCAAGTGGATTTGCGTTTGGGGCTAGCACCAAGGGGTAGACCAAGATATTTGAGAGGTAATTTCTGAATTTGGCATTCCAAAGCTTGAGCAAAAAGTTGCAGCTCAATGTCAGAGACACCAATCCCACACAGAATTGTTTTGTGGAAGTTGATTCTCAGGCCTGAGATTTCCTCAAAATCACGTAGAAGTTTTTTGACAACTTGGACCTCTTCTAGTTTGGGTTTGCAAAAACTAGAGTGTCGTCGGCAAATTGTAAATGGGTGATAATTGGACTCTCATTTGTCAATGCTAGCCCACTTAGAGTTCCTTGATCAATAGCCTTTTTAAATAACCAGTTCAATCCTTCAGCAGCTATGATAAAGAGAAATGGAGATAAAGGATCTCCCTGTCGAATACCTTTCTGCATTTGAAATTCATTGCAGGGGGATCCATTAACTAACACTTGAATCCATGCAGATTGAAGGCATTCTTTCATCCATTTAATCCACTTCCTAGGAAATCCCATGAGGTTCAGCATATTCAAAATGTATTTCCAATTGACTTTGTCAAAAGCTTTCTCAAAATCCAGTTTAATGATTATGCCTTGCTTCCTTTTTTTCTTCCAATTAGCCACAATCTCATTGGCTATTAATATTCCATCTTGGATGTTTTTGCCACCCGAAAAAGCAGACTGAACATCACCAACAACCACAGGAATTGTAAATTTGATTCTGGCAGCTAACACTTTGGAAGCACTTTATACATACTACCAATGAGACAGATTGGTCTATAATGTGCTAAAGACTGAGGATTCTCAATTTTGGGAATTAAGGTAATAAAGGAAGAATTAATACCTTTTGGAAGCTTTCCATTTTTGTGAAATTCCTTGAGAAATGCCATTATATCTTCCTTCATGAAGCACCAACCTTTTTTGATACTGAGCAAGTTGAAACCATCTGGCCCAGGAGCTTTGTTGCCATCACATGATTTAATGTTGTTCCAAACTTCATCCTCATTAAACTCGGCTATTAGTTGATGGCTTAAGTTAGCATCAATGATTCCTCCCCTTCTGTCTCCAAAGGAGGGTCTAACAACCCTTGTTTCTGCATAAAGGTTTTGAAAGTGGTTGAACACATCAAGTTTTATTTGATCTGGATCTTCAATTTGCAAACCATCAACTGATATTGAGTTTATCAGATTTTTCCTTTGTCTGGCTGAGGCCATAATGTGAAAGAATCTTGTATTTTTGTCCCCCAAGAGCTGCCAATTTACTCTTGATTTCTGGTGCCACATCCTTTCAATAGTTCTGCTCAAGTTCCACATTTTTGCTTTGAGTGACTTTCTGAGAATTCTATCATCCTCAGTGATGTTCCCTTCCTCAGCCTTCAAATCTAAGTTATGAACTTCCATTTCCACTTTGTCTAACTTGTATTGAGTATTTCCAAAAACTTCTTTAGCCCAGACCTTCAGTTGTTCCTTTGTTTCTTTCAGTTTCAATCCTAGTCTCATGGTTGCCCACTTGTGATTTTGTTCCACTTGCCAAGCTTTTTCCATAATCTTCAAGCATTCCTTGTTTTCTAATCAGGCATTGAAGAATCTGAAGGGCTTAGGGCCTCAATCTCTGTCATCCTCCATAAGTAGAATTGGACAATGGTCAGAAATGGTTCTAGCAAGGCCCCACTGTTTTAGATTGAAAGATTCAAGCCATTCTGAATGTAATATGAACCTGTCAATCCTGCTCCACTTCTCTTCCTCTTGAGAATTCGACCATGTGAAATTTCTTCCAAGTAGTTGCAGATCCATGAATTCCATGTCTTCAATGAACTTATTCAGATCTCTCATTCCCCTATCTCTGTTGGAGCAGCCCTGCCTTTCATTTGAATTTCTGACTTCATTTAAATCACCGCCTAGGCACCAAGGAGATGGAAAGTGATTTCTAAGTTTGTGTAAAGATTCCCAAAGGGACCGTCTGTCAATCACTGCACAAGGACCGTAAACATTGACAAAGGTGCAGCTGAAGTTTGGTTTAAGGGTTCCACTGATAAGTAAGAAGTTTCTGTTACTGCATGATTCAATTAGATTGAACAACTCAGAATTCCAAATGCATAACAACCCCCCTGCAGTATCCTCAGCGTCCACAAACATAAAATCAAAATTACTGTGTCCCCAAATAGAGTTTATGAAGAAATTGTTTATTGATCTTTGTTTGGTTTCTTGGAGTAGTAACATATCCACTTTCCTATCCCTTAACATCTTTTTTAGTTTCCCTCTTTTTTCCTTCTTTCCCAGACCCCTGATGTTCCATGACATTATTTTCATACTTGATTACTAACAGTCCTTCTCCAATTCGTCTGTAGTCATGAATTTGCTTATTACCTCATCATCATTGCCCAAGAAGTCCTCTCCCATGATCTTTGAGACTGTCCAAGCAGCTTCTTCTTCATTGAGAATAATCCTATTCCTATTATTGATCCCTTCAGAAGAGATGGAGAGTGTTGCAGCAGCTATTGCCGTTCTGAGTACAGTACATTTGTTTCTCTTTTTTCTTCCATTTCTGGTTTTTGGAAGACCTATCAATTCATCGATGGTTTTCAGTCTCCTTTTATTTTTCACAGTCACCTTTTTCTTTATTGGGCATAACCAATCATTATGGAAAGGTAGTTCACTCCAGCTTTCTTCTTGATTCTCGTTTCCAATGCTTGCAATTCCCACTAGATTATTAACCTGGGGAAGAACATTATGGGTGGGAAGTACATCATTAATGACATTCTGGCTTTTTAGATGAGAAACACCCACCACCTCATTAATGGAATTCGAAATTCCCATCCCATTTCCTATTGGAAACTGAGAGGGTAAAGTATGATGCAGTTGGGTTTTACTCGAGTCCATCAAAATGGATTTAAAAGTGACCAACTGTAGTTCCTTCTCATTATGATTCCCCACCACTTCTTCCTTATTAATGATGCCAGGAGTTTCTTCAACTACTTCCTGGTCCTCAAATGATTTGGAATTAGTGTTATTGCTACTCTTTTCATTTTCCACATCAGCATCCAGCACATTGATATGCTCCACGTCTCTGTCACTATCCTTATTTTCATCTTCTTTCTCATTTGGATTATCATGAGCATTACTCTTGGTATTCAAAATATGCAGTAGAGGATCAAAATCTGAGTTGATGACCCTGAAGGATGTTTCCTCTTCTACTCTCACTAGTAGCTTGAACCAAGGATGTTGAATTCCACACTTCCAGAGATTTTCTGAATCTGCTCCGTTGCGATAAGAATTCTACCTTTATCATAAGACTTCTCAAGCAAAGTGTCTTCATCTACTTGAATAACATCACCCCATAAATTTCCAATGGACTTAAAATTGATGTTGGACCATCCATTAAGTGGCATTCCAAAACATGAAAGCCAAATAAATCTTTCTTCTTTGGCTGATTCTCCCGTCCACGGTTTGATTTCCTCAAACCATATATCTAACCATTTGTTCTTTAAAGATTCATCTCTGGATTCTGCATTATGGAAAGAGATTATCACATATCTACCACCAATGGCTTTAACAAACTCAACAGGGGAATGTTCCATCTTGAATACCCTTTCCAAACCCTTTGGAGAAATCAACTTGCGAATTTTGGCTACAACACTTCTAAATAACCATCCATTACCAACTGGTTGAATTTGTAAACTTTGGACATTGTGCTGAATGGTTGCTGTACCTGCTCCCCTAAAAAGTTTTGGATCTTTGTTCTTTTGGAAAATATCTGGATGCCTTATGTTGGAATTTTTCACTACCCAAACCTTTCCTTTGTTCTGAAGCTTTGATTGTGAAGAGGGATGCAGAGGCATTTTCATCTGGGCACCGTATTTTGCTATATGAACAGACAATCTTTGGCCCCATACCCAAGAGCCATTTGTATTGGTGATGGCTGAGAGAGCATCTTTCCGGCTGTAGAATCTAACAAAGCCAAATTGGTGATTTGTAACTTTACTTTTCTTGGACGGGATCAATATCTCCTTGATTTTCCCAAATTTCACAAACAGATTAAAGACCCAAATCTTTCTAACTGAGTCCGGAAGGTTGTCCACAAAGAGAGTGGTGAGAGTTTCAGCCATTGGAATTCAGAAATAGAAAGCCCAGATTTCATCAAATTGAATGAAGAAATAGTGAAAGAAAGTGGTCTATAAGCTCCCCTTACATTCCTCCGGAGATTAGTCCGGCTGAATAGGACGCGAAGCTCTCCCCTTACATCACACCAGAAATTAATCCGGTGAGATAGGACGCGGAAGACCACACCCAAGAAAGAAAGTGACCCAAAAGTAGGTCACACCCAGATGATTTCTCTTCACTCTCTAAAGCTGAAAATTAGATTTACCGCATGATAGAAATCCCTTTCTTTTACATAGAAGATTGCTCCGACATACCCATAGATAATCCGTTTCGAAAACCTTTGTGACTTGAATTCCTTTTTTTTGCTGTATTACAGAACTTCAGAAACGACCCCAAATCATAGATTGTGGCCAAAACTCAACCCATGAAAAGCGATGAGGTGCCCAGTGAAACCATCACCCCAGATCTAATCCACAGGCTTTTACTGTTGCCGGCGGTGGAGGTCAATCGAGGGATTCGGTTCACCTTAGCCTCCTAGCGGCTTCCCGGCGGTGAGCGGCCTTAGCACGGTCTAAGATTTCTTTGATATGCTACTGGTACTACTATATTTCTTCGGTTTTTTTGGATTTTTTTCGTTTTTATTCACAAAATTTTAAGTTTGGCTAATAAGTTTATACTTTTTAAATTCCTCTCGTCGAGACGAACCAAGAAACCACAAAAAATCGACCAAAAACTAACAAATGAAAAAAAAAATTGAATAAGGACAACGAAAAACCATTTGATGTTTTTCTAACAATAAAGTGTGTGGAGAAATTGTTTGCAATAATTTAAGGAGGGACAGTAGTCAATGCCTATGTTTGCCCTTGCGCAATCCCTTGTGGCTATCAGTACCACAGAGCGGTAGGTGACGTGTACGCGTACCCCTACGCGGGTCTGGTACATAAACTTGCACCTCAGCAGTCACCTCATCATGTCACTCCACCGGCACCTCAACATGCACCTCAGCATAAAGTCAACCTTCTATGTGTAACCTATGTTGAAATTTAATTTTCTTACCTACTGCCTCCACAATAAAGTTAGTAAAATCGGTAGGGGTGCTCTGAGACTCTGACAATGACCCTGGCTGCGAGGACGACCCAATACCATCGTGGACGTCCGTGGGGTGGTGAAAAATGGACTCAGCGCAATGCCAGGTGAGATGTGTAACATGGGCATTGGATGATCCTCTTGTTGTGGGTGTGGCTGTGCCACCATATCCTCCCCGTGTGTATGTCCATCATGTTGCTCTCCCTTGGCTGCCTCTACATTCGCACCAACCCCGACCTCCTCGTCAGCATGTACCTCACCATTCCCCTGATCCTCCACCCCCTCCTCCTCCTCAACCACAGCCGGCGGACTCCATACACCGTGCACAAGAGGTTCCTTCCTTAGAAATTTCGCTTGGGCAACAAAGCACATCCACCCCTGCCTCCTCACCGCCTGTACAGCCTCTGACAAGTCTGTTCTAATTAGCCTCCTGAATAGATTCATCTGCAAATTAGAAAATTTAAGATCAATTTAATGAATTTATGTTTAACTAATGTAAAAGTAACAAAGCATTATTACTCTCACCGCTTTGTCCAATGATGCACTCATTTGACTAACAAATGGCACGGTTATTCTCTTGTACCAATTGACGTACTCATCCGCATCGGGGTATGCTCCTACAATGTCGGGCTCACCTTTTGGTACAATGTGTTGGACCCTATTATCCCACCTCGCTACGTGTACTCCATGCTCATCTGCCCAATTATGCGAATGTTTCTTCATTTCCATACCGTGCAAACGGTCTCAAGCACGAGAGGGTTCTGGAGGCAATTGTCCATATCCAAACTGTCGCATGACTCTCTCGGGTTGATGCATCTCTAAGATATTGAATTTATAAGGGGCACCTTTGCCCTCCAAATATTCCTCCCAGCAGAGTAGAGTGGGGCCAGCAACTCAATCAACCCGTCGTTGTAGGGCTGCCAAATAACCTGCACAATTATTGTAGATTCAAACTTTATTGTAACAAGAATGGGTTTCATGGAAGGGAAAACCATAATGAAGGCCTACCTGAAACATCGTCCAAAAGTGTTTAAGTGGTGTTATGAGGAATATAACACATAAAGTCCTACTAACCTCATCAGGCTTTCTGCATATCCAACGAGTGCCTATAATGGCCAACAACGTGGATCGCTAGGTCGGGGGAGTGGAAATTGTCATCCCACCTGCAATGAAACCATACAAACTTAAATAAGTGATAGCATTTGTAAAATGCAAAATACAATAACTCAATATTTCACTTGGCATATACATGTAAATGCAACAATGTGAATGTAGGAAAAACATTTACCATCCAATTAGGGTAGCTCCCTGGTGAGGGGGCCGGTCCCCAACACGTCCAGGGGCAAGATATGGTAGCCTCTCTCAAGCCCATACTTGAAGCAAGACAAACAAGCGTCCTGCATCTTTACTATTTGACTCTGAAAGATGGCATAGGCCTCTATACAAGGAACCTAGCCCCGCACTACCCCAACTATACTGTCCCGCAGCTCTAAGGTCACGAAGAAGTTCCAAATAGCATAAATGAATGCGGGATGACGATTCGTTGGGCATTAACACACCCCCTATTAGCTGCATAATGTATCCACGTGCCTTCTGCTCAATCTGAACTTGCGTATCTGCCTCTTTTACTTGTCCATTAAAGTGTCCCCGTAACCATTGGAGTGTTACCTTGTTCCCTCGTCTCCTTACTGCATGTCGAAGCTCGAGACCCAATAGGTCCCGCACATTTGCTCCCAATTCAAATCCGTACTCCCTGTCACCGGTCTACCATCGACCGGGAGACCAGTTATTATTTCAACATGTTGGAGAGTCACCATCGCCTCAGCCGAAGTGAAATGGAAAGTGTGAGTCTCTGGCTGCCAACGCTCCACTAGTGCCGTCAACAATGCAAGATCTAACTGCATGTACTGCATGTTAAGTAGGCCAAAAAATCCTGCCTGTCTAACCAACTCTACAATAGGAGCCGACGGGGGATCCAATGAACGAAACACCCCTTCGCAATGCTGAATGGTGATCGTAGCAGACTCGTGTGGACCCCTCCCCTAAAATTATGAATTCTATTAAAACTTGTACATAGCAAAACATAATTTAATCTAAAAAGGGGAATTGGCACTTACATTGGCTTGCCAAACCGCACGGGAGCGATGGCCTTGCTGTTGCACAAGGACTGTGTCGTCAATGGGCCCCTGGCGTAAATCTTAGACCTCCATCATATATATAACCTGCAGTAAATGTTGTATCAGAATAATTAATATCAACCACAAATTACAAATAATTCATTCTAAATTTAACACAATTCCATTATACGTATACAAGACAAAAACTGCATATATATGTTGAAGCTTAATTCGGACACCGTACCCATCAAAAAGAGTTTAAGCATTATTTTATATAACATGCTCTGCTACATGGTAATTAAAATGCTTCTCATTTTTTTTTTTTTTTTTAAGACCTTTGGTACCATTGTCAATTGCTAAAAAAAACAGAAATGTCCACCAAGCAACAAAACTTGGAGAAAATCTATGAGTCGACCTTTTTATTTTATGATTCACCTTCTATAATTCACCTCCATCCCTAAATCCTTTAGTACGACACTTGCTCGTGCTCTCAATCCTCTCTCTATGCTCACGCGCTCAAACCTCACCCTTGCGAATATCAATACGTATGATGTTTTCGAAAGAAAATTTTGAAGTGAAGACCTAAGCACCCAAACACCCAAAACAACTTTTGTTTTTTTGTTCTTTTGTTGACTTATTGTGATTAAATGGAAATAACTAAAAAACAATTCTCGGATTTTGTGTATATGTGTAAACTGAAAATGAGTAGGATGAACTCAATGCATTTTTTGCACCAAAATAAACATATATACAACTACAATTGTTTTGTTCCTGGTACATTTTGTTTGACCACTTACTAGTTAAACAAGGGATTTGACTTGCACACTCGCATAAACTAATTCCATTAAGATGGAAAGATTATAATTCATTCCTGAACTTCACATGGAAATACACTAGTGAAATTTGTGTTTGAATAATGAACTATACTTCACAGAAATAATTGAAACAGAACAGAAATGGGACATCTACTTATTTTTGTGTAACTAGGCCATTTGTAAAGAAAAAAATTTCAACACTTTAGGATAATCAAATGAACATCACAAAAACTAGAAAGATTCACCATGTCAACACACAAGAATTATGGTAGTTATTCCACAACCTCATTCAGACATTCACATGTAATGACTTAGAACAGTGAAGTGTCTCTGATGGCCCAACTTTTATCTTATGCATTTTATCTACTTTCAGACACACAATGTCAAGTACTGATCTCAGTTGTTGAATAAGTCCGGAAAGAAAGTTCCGCAGCCATTCAGATGAAATCCCAATGAAAGACTCTCATATGAGATCCCTCTTTTATGAAAATTTACCAATATCTTGAACAAAAAGAAATAAAATTTTTGTTTTTGGTCTATTTGTAAGGAGTAAAAACTCCAAATTGGTACTCCAAATACAGGCACCCAATACCATAAGCTTAGTCCAACAAGATTTCCAAAGAAATCATCACAATTATACAACAAAGATACCATAGTGATTATGAATCACTGCCAATTGGAATCCATTACTTTGATCATAAAAAAATCGGCATCCGAGTGATTCAAGCAAAACCCTTTTCTATTTTTGGGTGAAAATTCAAGCACGACCTTAAACTCACAGATAAGCCCACTTGCAATCATTATCTATGCATGCATCTGTATAAATAAAAAAGAAGGAAAAAGAGGTGGACTTACACACACACACACACACACACACACACACACACACACAGAGGAACGCCGGCGACTAGTTGACGGGAGAGGAGAACGTCGCCGGAAGAAAGAACGGCAGAGGTCGACCAATGGCCGGAGGAATAAACGAATGCGATCACCGATCGCCCGATCGCCCAATCCCAGACGTCTGAAGGGGAGGAGGAATGAAATGTCGTACGCTTGTCCCACGGTATTCAAATTTCCAAACCCTAAGAGCATCTCCACTCTTTACCCAAATTTTTACTCAAATTTGAGTGAAAACTTGATTTGGTATGACTCATTCCAATCCTTACTCAAATTGTACGGTGGAGATATAATCCACACCATTGAATGGCAAAAGGTAAATAAAAGTGCAAAAAGAGCCTTGAAAATTTGGTTCAAGAATTGGTGATGAGCAAATTTGGTGAAATATTTGAGTAAAACCAAATTTGGTGAAGGATTTGGTGATGGAGTGGAGTGTGATTTTTGGTGTTTTTTACTCAAATTTGATTTTGGTGAAAGATTTGATGAAACGAGCCATTCAATTCAGGAATTGAATTCCTTAGAAACTTTAATGAATCAATCAAGCTTTTACTTGTATCCGATTGAGCTGGACTCTTAAAAAAATATTCTAAACAAATTGAGCGACTCCGATTACTTGTGTGGGATCCCGAATTAGGCCCCACATGAGTGTGTTAGAGCCATGTTACAGACTTTTGTTGTACATTTATCATTTTTCTTTTACAAATAGTTTCAAAACTGAAGTATTTGGTACATTTATAGATGAGATTTGATGATGAAACGATTCAAATTTTGTAAATGGAGAACGTCTAGATTAACTGCCCATTACCCATAAATTCGTCACTGGAAATAGAGGAACTATTCATAACTTCTTCATTGGAAGTGAAACGAACTGCCAATAACTTCCACATTAGAAGTATGAAATTCGAAGCCGTAAAGGCACATTAAATTTATGTCTATTCAACTTGCCCACTACATAATGTATCTCCCATTTTGCATATTCGATGTACGCAACATTAAGTACATGAAAGATCTAGAGTATCTGTTGTTGCCAAGTATCTATGATTGTAGAATATGATTTCAATGTTTAACTAGTCTACTATTGGTACAAAGGGTATGTCCGGTGTTAGAGAAGCTACTGCATTGTCGTTGGACTGGAGCAGTACTGGTGAAGATACATTTCCACTCTCATTTTATATACAATTTTCAGAATATTTAAAGCAAATTCAGATTAAAAAATGAAGCATACGGCGGGAATTAGATCTACTAGTTTCAAACAATATCATTCATGTTGAAAAAAAATCCGAATTAAGGTACATCTTTCAAACTTTAAAATCCGAACATATTGTTATAATTCAATACTGGGTATCCGAATGACGGACGACCAAAAATAAAAAATTAAAATGTGCGCCTTATGTGGTGCTTTTGCCTCCCAACGCATCATTTCCTTCCCATAGATTCAGTGGGTTGAATTTAGCCAATCGATGGTTGTTAATAGAATCACCCATCCCTTTATGGCTTTTTAGTCTACAATTAACCCATTATACCAGTGCAGTACTGGTCAACATTTGTATCGTATGTTCGAATCTGATAAATTTTACGAATGTCAGATTATAAAGTCCGATAAGAGGATACAGTTCTGGTTTTGTACCAGAACAGTAGATATTGGTGAAACGACACTACCGGATTCAAGAATATGAATTATTTTTCATAATTCGTAATTTACAAAACGAGAACAGTTTCGTGCCACCCCAGACACCATACCAAGCAACCTCTTCATTATGTACCCCCTTCAATCTGTGAGTGATCGTAACGTAACCAAAAATATGTACTATTTATTTTACACAAAAATAAGTCATCCGACCCACAGTTAACAACCATGGGTCAAAAGGGGAATTAAATATTTACATTTAGACAATAGCATATGCATTCTCCCAAAATATAAAGCTCCCCAAGGTACCCATGGGCTCCCAGATATACAGCAATCCCCCAGTTGTTGTATGTCTTCCTAGTTCCTTGTACAGAAAAAGCATGCGCAACACATGATATGCAAAAAAAGGTGTTAACCTTAAAAAAATACACTGATTGCCTCAAGTATGTTAACATAACTCCGTCAAAGACCTGCACATAAATAAGAACTGGAATAGGATTATTTTTAATGTTGGAGTCTATTTTAAATCAAGAGTATCCCCAACATATACCCATACGATAATGTTTTCTCCATAACAAACCTCTTGCTAACTTCCACGCCTTAAAATTCTCCATAACCACCTTGTCCCCCCGAGTATTACTGTTAGCAAGCAATTCCAATAACAACTTTGGCCTTTCGGCACTGTCCATCTAGAAAACCCAAACATACGTTAGACAACGAACACTATGGCACCGCAATATATTCACAATGATAATATAACTGTAAGAGCACTAACCACGTGTACACCCAAAGGATATTCATTCCCTTGCATGAATTTAATAACGACCAACCCACAATCATAGCTAAATTGGACAGATGATATTATGTTAGTAAAGCAAGGAATGACGTTTCTGCAAATAAAACAAGAATCAAGTTGCAGAAATACATGTCGTCACCATGTTGCAGGGGTTGGCTTCCAACATTAGCAATGTTGAACTTGCTTACATCAACCTGATAAAGGTCTCCATATTGCAACCGAAGCAAGCAATGTAATCTGATCATCTGAACGTGAATACAAGTAGTAAATAGTTTTAATACAAATCGTAAATTCCAATTAACGTTGACTGCACGAGTTGTGAAATACCACTTTCTTTGCCAAATTTTTGCGGCGGAAATTGGACCGCGATCCCGGCCTTGAATAAAAAAATATAAGTTATGCGGGTGTCCATGTCCACCTTGATGCAAAATCAATGGGAATTACCATCATTTGTTGGTATGTATATCTACAACCACATGTTAGCCAAATCATGCATCACGAACATTTCCAATCTTACAGTATAATTGATTTCAAAACATTAACTGGAAAGTGTTCAATATTGAATTCTTACCCATGAGCATGAGCAAATGTCAGCAGTATAATTTGTTTCTCCAAAGTAGTCTTCACACATCTCCTTCACATCCCAGGCATCAAGTTTGGTCTTGCCCAATATAATGGTCTTACCAAAAGAAAACAAAATTTAAACAAAGGGGGAAAAATGGAAATAAGGGATGCAAAGAGAGGGGAGATTAATTGTACTCACCGAAATAGTAACCGGTAAATACCAGAAAACGTGACGCCGGTCTTTATGAACAGACCTTTCAGAATTGGTCAATTGGACCGTTACCAAATTTATAATCTACAACGATGGAATCAATAAATTAACCGTTCGTAGTACTATCTTATACGCCATAGCAATGGAACTTAACTCAACTCCAAAGTAACGTAAAGGTAAATTAATTTAATAGGTGAACCATGTGGCAAAAGAATTACACTAACCTTGTCCTGTATCCAAGCAAGGGGTTTCAAGGAAGACAATTCAGACCGTGTGGCATGGAATCTTTCACGAGAAAACAAGTCCATTGTAAGGTAAAGTTCCCTACATGTAGTTCAATGTCAAATGCCGAAACTGGTACTTAACAAGGGAACAGCTTGGCAAATACATAATTACGAAAAAAATTACCCATTACATTCCAATTGAGAATTGAAAATGAATGCCGATAATAGCTTGTCGTCGTCATCTAAACGTTCTGGAGTTGAAAAGTTATGAATGTTCTCACTTCGGAGGACAAAGGACTACAAAAGAAAGAAATATACAACAAATGGAGGTTACAATTCAACTTTCTGGTTTATCAATTCAAGGGAAATGTGAATCAGTACTAGCCTTCATTCCTGGCATGACTTCCTGCACAACATTAAGTTGAGCAACCTGGGCATCTTCGTCCATATTATTCGTCGACTCGGTTCGAGGTCGACTTTTGAGGGCCTTTGCCTTTTTAACTTCGTCCTTTGTATAGGGTGCTGATAGGTAGTGGCCTCTTGTGAGCTCACCGGGCTGTCGCAAATGCGGTGGTCCGTAAGGGAGTTCAACATCATTATGAAGGTGCAAAGATCGCCTATGGTTGGAATTGGACAATTTGGATTTCCTGCCTTTACTCAACAAACCGAGCGGCTTGAAGTCGGATATTGGCGAAGGTGACCGCTGAGAGTCATCTATGTCCGCTTCTATACTCCTCTTAAGAGGAGTTTTCTCGCTTCGGAGGACAAAGGACTACAAAAGTAAGAAATATAAACAAATGGAGGTTACAATTCAACTTTCTGATTTATCAAGGGAATTGTGAATCAATACTAACCTCCATTCCTGGAATGACTTCCTACACAACATTGGGTTGAGCAACCTGGGCATCTTCGTCCATATTGTTCGTCGACTCGGTTTGAGGTCGAATTTTGACTCCGTCCTTCGTATAGTTGCTGATAGGTAGTGGCCTCTTGTGAGCTCACCGAGCTGTCGCAAAGGCGGTGGTTCGTAAGGGAGTTTAACATCATTATGAAGGTGCAAAGATCGCCTAAGGTTGGAATTGGACAATTTGAATTTCCTGTCTCTACTCAACAAACCGTGCGGCTTGAAGGCGAATATTGGCGAAGGTGACTGCTGAGAGTCATCTATGTCCACTTCTATACTCCTCTTTGCACCTGTCACAGTCCCCAATGGGCTGGGAGTTGAAGTCCGCCTACAATGCTTTACTCCCATGACGGGGGTGCGAGGCGATAGGTTACAATTCCCTTCCTCCGGGTCCTTGGAATTGTCAACCACAAGTTTTGGGGTTTTAACTGTGGTGGGAGTTGAAGTTCGACTACAATGCCTTACTCCCGTAACGGGGGTCCAAGGTGATAGGTTACCCTGGCCTTCATTCGGGTCAATCAAACTGGGTTGGGTGTTAGATAAGTACTTGCGTGTTTATTCGGGTCCACTTTTTCATCGGGTTTTAGCTGCGACTAAGAGAGCATTTGAGAGCCCAAGTAGTTCTTCATTAATACAATATTCCAAAGAGTGAGTCCTACCAAAGTTGCCAGAGTACAATTGGCATTCAACCCAACTATGTCACCGGCTCCTCTTTCAGACTCACCACGTTCGTGGCCATCCAATTTTTCTTCCACCCTCCCTTCTTCCGTTAAGAAGTGAACCACCACCCCCTCCGTGTCATAACCGTCGATATTACGAAACCGGCGCAAGATCTCCTTAGTTTCTGAATCACCCCAAGCAGCCAAACAAGGAACAGTTCAAACATAAGGGTCAACCATTTGAATTGGTGAGACTCGTTCAAAGTAGAATACCTACAGGACGACATATTAAAGTTAAAGTTACAGATGCATGATAATCATTCAACTTAAACAAATTCAATAAGTATGAAAAAAGTGTATCAATGCACGTTCACTAATAGCGTACCATAAGGAGGAATAGACACCCATTTCCTTGTACATGAACATCCCGGCGCTTCTCCCGTATACCCTTGCATAAAAAGTCAAGGGTGAGGTTTGCCCAATTCATTTTCTCCATCGTCTCAACATCAATAACGGCATGAACAAATGATTGGTTAATAGCATCCCTTGTGGTTGGGCATAAAAAAGCTCCCAAGATGTATAAGCAAAGGTAATCTTGAAAACTTGATTTGCTTCTTCCATACTCTTCAAATCTTCTCTCAAGCGGCTGAGTTTTATTGCCCCTTTTCAAATTTTAGGAAGTCACATAGATCATAAAATCTTTGCGACACTGTCTCCACAAGAGGGTTGCCTTCTGCATTAATGCCCAGCATTGGTGAACTTCGGATTTCGTAAGGAGGAATGTTCGGCCGTGAAACATAATGGAAGATGAATCGGGATCAAACTTATTCACCAACCAATCACATAGATGATGGTTTAATACCATCAACCTCAACTGTAAAACTGTAATATTCCACCCAAACCAATTTTCCGAACAACATCGCTTTGTTGGTCGCTAAAATTTTTAACTATTCCAACTATGGCCTTTAATTGAACTCGAGTTTGTACCTTTCCCTGCAAATTCAGCCAAGAGCAGCAAATTGTAAAGACCCAAAAATTTATATAAATGTTTTGCTCGAGAATAAAAAATAATAATAATAAAAAAATATATTGTGGAATAATTTTTTTTTTAAGGACGGTCTAGGTGTGAGGGCATGTAGGGGAGATAACCTAAGGTAGTGGGGTTAATTGGTTTGCATTATAAACTGGGGGGTGAAAGTGTAAATATCTAGTTATAAATGTGTGTGGTCGGCCAAAAAAAAAAAGAAAAATCTTCCTCTCCACACCGGCTCTCTCTCTCTCTCTCCCCTCTACCCCTCTCGGTTTTCTCTCTCTCTACTCCTCCCACCAAATTTCAGCCCTAAACCCATAAAAACCTCACAAATCCAAGGCTTATACACCAGGTATTCGACCCTTCAACCCAGAAAATGAATGTTCTAGCTCGTGTTTGCGCATGGGCTCGCTAGGAGACCCGTATTCAGGTGGGTTGTGTGTTGGGGAGCTAGAGTTTTCCTGAAAAAAAAAAAGAAAAGAAAAGAAAAGAAAATGGAGGCCTAGCAACCGAGGTAGGGGTTTTTCCACTTTGATTGTGTGTTTTTGGTTTGGGTTTTAAGAATAAAGTTCAGTTTTTTTATATTGTTCTTTGTTTGGGTTGAAATTCCCCGGTGAAAACCCGAAAATCTGCTCTCTATATGCTGTTGTTATGTGCCGACTGTCCGAATAGGATTGGCCATCGTCCGGACAGAAAATTTCTGTAGACTCGTGAAGTTTTGTTTTGAAACTCCGACCTTGATTGGTTCCGCAGCTATCGTTTCTCCGGCTGCGGTTTGATAGTTTACTTTTGGTACATGAAATTTGTCTAAATTCCATGTTTAATTGTTGATCCATTTCAATGCTTGTGTCTCGTCGTGGAATGACATAGGTAACGTTAGATCTTCCCTTTCGAAACGTGGTAAAGTAGAACATTGAATTATAGATCATGTTTTGGAACGAAATGAATTAATACTTGGAAGGAAATTTCAGTTCACTCGCGTGTTTTTTTATTTATTTTATAAACTATGACCTGGTTCGGTTTCCTGGTTATCGTGTTTCTACTTGTTGCTTGCTAATGTACATTTAGTATATGAAATCTTGATTGAATTTTTTATGGTTAAGCATTGGTCCACTTCATTAATTGTAACCTGTGTAAAATAACACTTGTTATCCTAGTTTTTCCCTTTTAATACATGATAACTTAGAACAGCGAATTTAGCGGACATGTTCAACGTGATGAATGACATTTGGTGGTAATATGAAGAACAATAAGATGAATTTGGAATGTAATTATTAGGGTCATAAAGAGGTTCGTAGCTAGGGAGGTTCCATGAGGCCCATATTATTTGGTATAATTAGATTGCAACCCTCTAGATGTTTGAAAGTAAATCTAATAAATAAAGTATGTGCGGAATGGATAAATGGAATAACTCGGATACGTGTGGGATACATGGGCATTCGTAGAACAAGTGAAATAATTGAGGAAATATAATGAATGGTCGAGTTAGGATTATCTGTTTTCACTTACTCACTCGAAGGAATTTATAAGGCTCAAAGACTCGAAACATTATTAGGTCACCCTTCGTGGGTGTGCGCGAAATCTTCGATAGCGTAGTTCCCTTGAAAGACCTGTGGTTGTATCTCGGAAACCTCTTTAAAATCTCATCAATTAGTTATACTCTTGTTTCGTTAATAATTCTAGAGAGATTATTGGACTCGATAGTTGGGAATACTTGTTGGACATGATATTGGCCCGAATGTAGACTTTGGGTATAATGGGACATGCGAGACACGGTTGGGTACTTGTAGGACACGCGAGAGACGGTTGGGTACTTGTGGGATACGTGGGTACCCATGGGATACATGGGCACTTGTTGGATATCCGGATATACGGGTACTTGAAGAGTACGATGGATGTATGGGTGAGATGGAAAAATGTACGGGGTCGCACATACCCGGAAAGTTTGTAGAAGAATGCACGGGACGACGAATACCCGGAATGTTACCATGCTAAGTGATTTGAAATCTTATAGAGGACTTTCAAAGTGCATTGATATTATATTAAGAACTTGTGATGTGTACTATGCGGTTTAGTGAGCAATATTACATCCAATGGGTAAAACTTCAAATAAATATTCGAGAAACGAGAATAGTGGATGTGTTAGGCATGTTATTGCCGTGAGAGGGAATCTCGGTGGTTATGATAGAGTTGTGTACTTAACTTTAGCAGCTAGGTGTAGGTGATTACTTGAAGTTATTTCCTAATTATTTGTCATTCCATGAATATGTATGTGTTTTGAGAATAAAAAGGGAACCTCTACTGGGCGAAGTGAATGCTCACCCCTTTTATTTTCAGGTGCTTACAGCGGAACATGAGTTGGTGTGCATGGAGTGTACTGCTTTTTTTTTAAAGCCTTAAAGAAATGACCAGTTTAATCATCTCATGAACTCTCTATATTTTTGATAGACAAGTTTGTAACCATAAAGCTCTCTTTTAGTTTCAGATGAATGTAATGACTTAACTTATGAATCTCATTTTTCCCATGGGGCATGGGTGCCCATTTAAATTTTAGTTGGTCAATAGATTAAGAATGTTGAATTGAGACAGGATGGGAGTGAATATGAGGAAATCACATATTTGTTTTTATCTAAAAAATGCTTACTTTTACTACTTAAAAATCGAGGGCGTGACACAAATAATTAAGTTCACATTCCAATAGTTGGTGGACTCTTGATGAACTTGTAATAGGTATATATAATCCCGCAATATTTGTACTCACTTTCCTGGGTTTCCACATAGGCAAACCTTTACGCTTGTCCTGCTCCTGTTTTGCCAAGTTCGCCATAACTTGAAGCTTTGACTTGTACTTTGCGTCCAATTTATTTTTTTTCTTCCCAACAGTTGCCCAAACTTTCTAGGTTCACCTGTACAATAGGATCCCATATGATCAATATCAAAACACCTTAAAGAGATACATCTTTTATCGCATTATAAACAGTGTAACTAGTAGGCACGAGATAGCAGTTCTTTGGTTTCCAAATCCAATCTTTATCCTTGCAAAGGATACGTAAAAGGGGAATGAAATGAAATTTTTTTCGTAATTGGCTTGAGTAGGAATCTTTTCTACCCAAACAAAAAAAATAAAAAGGCCAACTCTTACATAGAAAAAGTCCTAAACAATTGAACAAAGGGCCAATCTTACTTAGAAAAAGGCCTAAACAATTAAACCTGTGGGCCAACAATCCATCGGGTAACCAAAGCTCGATTCCAGGGCCTAAGGCTTTGTCCTTCTTTCTCTCTTTTACTCTCTCTAGTTTTGTTATTTCTGATCCATTTCTCCCCTCTCCCAATCCACAGTAGCAGAAAAATAACTACATTACTCAATTACTTTACAAAATTTGGCATTTGACAAACACAATAATAGTGCATAAGTGAACATATTTTTGTTGGAAAACTCACACAGCAGAAAGATGTTGGACACTAATTATATAACAAAACATAAATAATCATGTGCGTAGAAGATAACTAAAACTAACAACATTGTGGAGTTGTACGACCCTAACGCCGTACAGAGCTCCCAAGGAGCACAAGTACCTTAAACACTCAACAAAACTATTTTCAATTATTTCTTGAACACTTGCTAGTACACTTTCTAGTACATCTCCTCCATTGATCAACATCCTTTATATAGGACACTTAGATACATCTAGACTCCACACATTAAATCCATACATGTATCTTGACACACATACCAAGATACATTAACCTCCACATACAATGAACACTAAAGTGACTCCTCGATAACATACATGAACCATGTGTCCTAATGAATATACCATAATTAATTCTAAATTATCACTTATCTCCAAAGAAAACTAGGGCATTAGTGACTTACTTGCGAAAACTAGGGCACAGGTTTCTGCAAGGTTGAAAGATGACACAAGGATCGCGTCAAGTAGCACGCACACCGATTCAACTCCGATGGTGGCAGTTAGTGGTGGTTGTGGATGGACATGGTGATGGAGGATGTGGAAGCTGATGGAAGGGCGTCAATGGTGTGGATGGTCTACGTGGACGGAGGTGAAGATGGTCATGGCGGTGGCGGTGGGGGTTTGTGGAAGATTCGGTGGTGGAAGTGAAGGAGATTTCAGACTTCAGAGTAAAGGGAGAAGGTGAAGTCAACGAGTGAGACTCACTGACAGTGAGTGTGAGACTGAGGGATTACGTAACTTACGTATGGCCGTATGGGGATGTATGGTGGGAAAAAATTTTGGTTACCCAATGGTACCACGTGGCCATGCCGAGTACAATTTCGGCCGTCCAAAGGTGTTTGAACGGCCGAGATTGATTCCCTCTCTCTCCTCTCACCCGACCACTCTGTCTCGGACCGTTGGATTGTAATGGTACCACGTGGCCATGCCGAGTACAATCTCGGACTGTTGGATTGCATTTTGGACGGCTGAGATTGTCGAGCGGGTATAGTGAAGCACCGGAGCCCTGCGTGACATTTTAGGGGCGATCGAAACGTTCTATCTTTCTTTTACGTGTGTAATGGATTAGTTTAGAACTACCAAATGAAGTCGCATTTTGATTTTGATTAACGAGTGATCGGACAATAAATAACTAATTTACAACAATTTACGTGTGCCGATAAAGGGGCTTCCTAAAACCGATACACTATAAAATTGGTCGCAATCATTAAAACATCAATCACAACAATGCAAACGGTCTCGATCGCAAGAGATTGCCGAGCGGTCGTGTGAGTACAGTACATTACACTAAACTGCAACACCTTAGTTCATACTCCCTCCGTCCCTTTTTAAGTGAATTTTTGAAAAACGTGTAATTTGTGGTCGTAAAAAATAGTACTTCCGTAGAACATTTTAATCAATAAATTAAATATATAAACAAAAGACGAATCTCGTATTTACAATTCCGTAGAACGTTTTGGTACGAAATTGTATATAAAATGAGTTACTGAATATTAGATTTATCAATTAATTTTTATCAATTCATTTTCTTTTTATGTCTATATTTCAAATTTCAAACTTTCAAATTTTTCTTAACTTCCCTCCATTATAAGACCCAACTTCTGCCCTTGTCTCCCATTCTCTCTCACACTCTTCAACCCAGTACACTACTCTTCTTCCCCCTTCTCCCTCGTGAATGAAAACAAAAGGCGTTTGCATTCTCTGCGGCAAGTACGAGATGTTCAAACCTCATGGACTGATACCAATCCAGGTCGATGGTTTGTTAGCTGTAGGCACGAGTGCAAGGCGGGGTTCAAATGGGTGGACCCTCTGATGTGTCATAGGTCTACGTAGATCATACCTGGGCTTCTAAGGAGGGTAAACAGGATGAGGAGAGAAATGGAGGAATGGAAGGCTGCTGAGATGAAGATGAGGATGTTGTTGATTGGCACTTGGGTGATGATTGTGGAAGTGGGGGTTGGAAAATTAATGTTTTAAGTACGTATGTTTTGATGCTCTTCTTTCATTTTAATGGCAGGGTAGTATGTGGGTTTATTGGGTAGTTTTTGGTATTTTGGTTAGGTATGGTATAAGAAGGTATAATGGTAGGTATTATCTAGGGAAATATGGTTGTCATGGTTCGGGTTACTTTAATGGAACTTGTTTATCTGATAAATGACCTGTGTTTTGCATATCTCATACACCAGCAGCAATAAAACAGAGCATAAAAAATAGAGCATATCTCATACACCATTTGCAGTTTCATTCAGGATTAAAAAAAAACAATATAAAATAAAAACAGAGCCATGAAATGCAATTCCTTTTTTCGGTAAACCATGAAATGCAATTCCATTCAGCCACCAAATGGCTATACATTTCTAATTAAAGATATTTTCCTATGTGTAAATCTAATATTGTAAAGATATTATAGCTTTCAGATAAGTATCACATTTGTAATTAAAGACATTTTTTTCTTCTTAGGTATATGTTATAAGTTGAGGGGTTGTTTACGAACCCGCACGTATATTTGTGGTTTGTGGTGTTATTTACGGATGAAGTTGGGAATATAAGGCCATATTTTTAGAGGCCAACGGTCAGATTTGAATGTTTATCTTTTTCCTGTCCATATGACGAAGAGACACAATGGTCTCTGTATTTAATTGTTGAAGGTGAATCGTTGCACTTTGCACTGGAAGGAGATCTGTCCATAAATAAATGGATCGTTTCTTTCTTCCATTCCCACAAACACTTTGCTTTTTCCCAACTATTCCGGTACTCACATTCATCTTGTTTCTCACCGCTTCCATTGGTAATCGTCGCAATGATTACTATTGCTCAAGTGAGAAATATGATCAACCAAGTGGTGGCGCCTGTTCGCGTAGGGTTGAAGATGCTGGTGGGTAGGTTTAACTGTCTGTTTGAGCGCATTGATGCTCAAGTTGAAAGGATAGGTCGGATGGAGCGAGACCTGAATATACTCCAGGTTGAATTTTTTGTGGACGCATTAATGGTAATTTCGGAGTCCCAATTAGCCAAAATGCATTTTCTCGTTAATGCTAATTCCGGACTCGATTGATCTCATCTTTGCTCTCATCAACATCAATAACTTAAAGCTTTTTGCATAAAGTTTGTTGGGTTCTCCAATTTAACATATCGTAATTGAGATAATGAGAAGCATCAATAACTTTCAAAGGCCTGTCTTCACCTTTTCACTAACGGATTCTTAAATCTAAAAACAGTTTAACATATCGTATTTTAAAATCCGACAACATTTGTTTCAGATTGTAAAATCCGACATGGAATGACTTGAAGTCCAAATAACTCTTCTTTCAAAGACCTGTCTTCGTTTTTTCACTACCTTTCTTCAAGTACCAACACACAAAATGGAGAGTTCTCAAAAACTCATAAGAATGTTGGGTGAAAAACTACAAAAACTACAAAGAAGGTTGCAACTGTAGTGATTCAGGTTGCAACTATATTTAAGGAATGAAAAAGGGCATCATCATATAGTTTCATTCAATCTACCTCCTCATTGTCCTCATCAGCTTCCTGCATCTTATGTCACAGAGTTCATCTAAGCCCAAAGGAAAGGTAAAAAGGCAAATTAATTTAAGAGGTAAGTAAAATACACTGGAAAAATAGATACATTGATAAAATATTTGAGAGGATTGGGCCACAACCACAAGTCCTTAATTATCTTTGCCACCTGCAATTTCAAAGCAAAAGCTAAAATATTAGACAGAAAGAAAGAAGATGAGAAAGAAAAATAAACTATTTCAAGTTTCCAACCAGCGCAATGAATAAGAAGGAATGGTTGAACATGATGCCAACTCAAATGTGGTTCGGTATGCAAGTCATCAACTTTATTTTCTCACCTGCCAGAGTAGAAGTTACTTCTGTACCAGGAACATGTAGTCGAACTGCAAAGGTTTAGATACTGATGATGTGTTGTAGCATACCTCAGCTTTCATTTCTCTAACCAATTCAAAACATGGGAAGGCCTAGACCAAATGACAAAACAAGACACGTGAGTAATGAATGACTGCAAATATAGCAAGCAAACATAGTAGTTTAATGTGACATTATAGGGAACTAAACAAGCTTACCATTAAAGATAAGTTCCATATCCCAATCGTTAATGAACTGTTTTCAAATTATATGGTATGACTGGAGAGAGACCTAAAGCATGGCTTCCCTTAGTAGAGTGGTGGTTCAACACAACTTATCACTCAGCGACTCATTTGACCCCTTATGAAGCTGTCTATGGTCAACCACTGTTATGATATCAGAGCATTTGGTATTAGAGGATTTGGTATCGTTGGCCACCTGGTTTCTAACAGAGGGGTGTCTGCAGAGGCTACAAAAATTGAGGCCATGACTAATAGGCCTATTCCTGAAAATGTCAAACAACTAAGAGGGTTCCTTGTCCTAACTAGCTATTATAGGAGGTTTGTGGAAGGTTATGGGAAGGTTTCAACACCACTAAATCAGTTGTTGAGGAAGGATTCGTTCCACTGGACTAATGAGGCTACTTCAACTTTTCATGACAGCAGATGCCTTGTCAAGAGATGGATTGCTAAACTCATTGGTTATGATTACTCAGAATGTTGGGGATTGAGCAGTGCCTAAGTACAGCTTACCATCCACATTCTGATGGTCAAACTAAGATTGTAAACAAGTGCCTGGAAAATTACGTAAGGTGCATGTGTGGAGATTGTCCTAAACAATGGTCTACATGGCTATCATTGGTTGAGTGGTGGTATAATTCCTCCTCATATCATTCTTCTATCAAGACTACTCCCTTTTATGCAGTTTATGGACAACCACCACCTGACCACAATTTCATGAATGTTGGGGCATCTCAAGTGGCAGTTGTATAGAATTGGGCAAGGGAAAGAGCTTCTATTATAAGAATGCTCAAAGAAAATTTACAGCAAGCACAACATAGCATGAAGCACTATGTCACACCTAATCCAATTCTGCCGCAAGTAAATGATGAAGGAATGCTACTTGGATTGACTATACTGAGTTTCACTACATTAGCAGCTTTCATTTCTGTTATTTTTCTGTTATTCTTGTATTCTGTTAATTCGAACTACGTGGTTCCAATTACATTCTTCTTCGAATTAGGTTGCTCATATTGGAACCCTAGTTTTTTCAAGCTTTAGAGTTTCTAAATTGGGGATCTCTACGAGAGAGAGAGAGAGAGAGTGTGTGTGTGTGTGTGTGAGAGAGAGAGAGACCTTCGGTGGGTCTGGTTCGAATAGAGAGAAGATGTTGTTGGACGTCTGTTTCAGAGCCCCCAATCTGTACTTTCCCACAATTTCAGGGGAAAGTTGGAGTTGGTAATAGTCGTTTGTTTCAGCGCGTTCAGTGGCGGTGGTGTTTACCAGAGGTGGAGAGGGAGGCTTGTGGTGGTCTCCAGACCTGCTTGTGGTGGTCTCCAGACCTGCTTGTGGTGGTAAGCTCCCCGCCCCCCCCCCCCCCCCCCCCCTCTCTCTCTATCTGTGGTCCGAAGAGGGAATCTGATTTTTTTTCCGAATTTTTCCAAAACATTTGGGAAAATTTCCCGGGACATTTGGGAGGGGTTGTTCTCCTTTTGGAGGGATTACCTTCCTATTTGTTCAAATTTAGGAAATTATCCTGTGTAACGTTTCGCGCGGGACAAATAGAATAAAGTGTTAAAAGTGGACCCCGAGGCCCGTGTGACATTTTTTTCGACGATCGGAACTTTCAATATTTCAAATATGTTGGATTAGATCTCAACTTGCAATAATGAAGTCTATATCATTTCGATTATAGGCTGATCAGGCAAAAAATTAACTTACGTACATTGATTTGCGCATCCCGATAAAGGGCTTCCGTAAAACCGATATGCCCAAAAATTGGTCACAATCATTAAAACATCAAGCGAAACAATGCAGACGGTCTTGATCGTTATTATTATGTTGTGATTGTATGACTACAGTGCATTAGACTAATGCACAACACCTTAGTCCATATACAGTGAGATTGAACGTTTAGAGTTTAAAGGGAGTTATCGAGAAAAAATTTCTAATGATCGATCCAACCGTTCAGATTGCACATCCTATCGATTATATAATTGTCGCAAAAATAGGTGACAATCGGATGTCGAAAACCACTTCATCGGAACACATTCGGTGCTTCCACATGCTTTAAAAGGTGACAATGCGCTGCTTAGGAAATTTTCAGCAAATCAAAACCGTCCATCTCGTACAAAAGAGAGATTTATTCATTCCACTAAAAATTCATGTGAATCGGTTATGGTTACGTACTTGATCGCACTGCAACAATGCAGATTTTCATTTAAATAAAGAGCTTTTTGATCGGTAACTGTACTTCCAAAGCCAGACGAGAGCCCAAATTTTACGACGTTAACTACGTCAATAATACTAGCCAAATCAACGTCCTCGATTATTAAAATTATCCATTTAACGAGGTCCGTTACACTACTAATCGAAACAATGTATAACATCTAATTGTTGCCCAAATGTTAATCATGGTTAAGAATTAAAAAAAAAAAAACAAAAATTAAAGGATTTTCAGTTTGGTATAATTGTTATACCCTTTTAATGCAATTTGGTACAATGGTTATACCAAAAAAGAGGGGACACCGTAAGTGGTATAACAGTTATACCATAATGCGTCATATTTATACCATTTTTTTCGGTGTCCCCCTTTTATGGTATAACTGTTATACTGTTTGGGGCATAAATGGTATAACAGTTATACCCATGATTTTTGACCTGCAAAAAAGACCTGCAGTTAAGCCTATGTGGCACGTTCTGGATCATCCAATTGGGGGATATGATATCCCCGGGACACCAGAGTCATTCTCTTGTCTTAGAGAAAGTGCATGTAACATGAACGAAAAACATGAAAAGATATCCAACGAATGAGATCCATCTGTCGAATATCTTTTCATGGTCATTTTCATGTATCGTAATAAGGCTCTTTGTCTTGACGGGAGCCTATGTGACACAAGCGGTGGTTGTGAATCCGGAGTGGGCCACACCGGCCCAAAACTAAACCAGGGGATGACAGACTTAACGAAGACTGTCCGAGCCTAGTCTCTCTCCCTCTCCCTTTCTCTCTATCTCTGTGTCTTCTGGTGCAATTCTCTGTCTCTGGGTGTGTGCGACACGTGGTTATCTCCATTTCACTCCCACCCAAGCACTGAAATTCCGAAACCCTAACCACTATCGACACCCATATATCACATATCATCAGGAACCAGACCTAATCCAACTCTTCTTCTCCACCTTCGCACTCCATTTTCACCACAACCTGAAACCCCCGGAAGGAAAAAAAACCCAGATGTCTGACCTGCCGGAGGAAGTCATCGCCGACATACTCTCCCGATTACCGGTGAAACCCCTCGTTCAATTCAAGTTGGTATCCATCCCTTGGCGCTCCCTAATCGAAAGCCCCAATTTCGTCAAATTACACCTCAACCGCTCAATCGAAACCAAGTCCAATCAAACCCTGATTTTGAGAGAGGAACAACTCTACTCTGTCGACTTTGATTCGCTCGACGGACCCCTTGCCGATGCCGTAAGGCTCGATCACCATCCCTTGAGGTGTCAGGACTATGGAACTGAGGTATGGGGTTCTTGCAATGGAATACTGTGTTTGTCTAATTCGTTAGATACTGTTGTTTTATGGAACCCATCGACTCGAAAATCAAGAAGATTGCCTTATGCTGCGGTTGAGTTCCCCAACCAGCCTCGTTATTTTGTGAACCGGGTGTACGGATTCGGGTATGATAGTGTGAGTGATGACTATAAGCTTGTTAGGATTGTGGTGCTTAGAGGTAAAGAGGATGATTCTGTGCACTATGAGGTTAAGGTTTATAGCTTGGAATCGAATTCATGGCATAGGGTTGGGAAGTTCCCGCACTACCCTTATTTAAATAGAGTAGGCGGTGTACTAGCCAGTGGCAATTTGCACTGGGTTGTGAATGAAGAAACTGAGCACGGTGAGAGGAACTTGATTGTTTCTTTTGATCTCGGGTGCGAGGAATATGGGTTAGTGGCGCAACCCGAGTTCACGAATACCAAGTTTCATTTAGATGTGGAGGTATTGGGAGGATGCCTTTCGTTGATTTGCAATTATTACTTGACCAATGTTGATATATGGGTTATGAAGGAGTATGGAGTTAAGGAATCTTGGACAAAGTTGATATCCGTGCCACAACCAGGTGTATTAAGGTCTTTTCAGAATGTGAGACCCATTGGTTATTCAAAGAGAGGCGGGGAAGTGTTGTTGCAACACGGCCCTCTAAGGCTCCTTTGGTATGATCTTAAAGGGAAAATAGGCAAGAATGTTAGAATGCGTGATGTACAAGAGTTGTCACAAGTAACAATGTGCGTAGGAAGCCTTGTTTCGCTCAAAAGTCGTGGAGGTGAACGCGATCGGAAGAAGAAGCAAGAGCAAGAAGAAAGGAATATGTAAGCTATTGTCCAAGTGAACTAGTTCTTTCAATTCTAGATGTTTTTTTTTTTTTCTCTATATACAATTATTGCTATAATGCATCTTGTTGTCTGTTGTTCATTTTAGATGTACTTTGGATACTTTGTTTTTAACATAACGCAAGCTATAGTTGGGAAAAAAAGACCAACGCAATTGCGTATGTCGTTTGCAATTAATGAGTATGTATGCGTAAATCCAACTAAAACATGCACAACCAATGTTCTAAAAATCGGACCAATGAGCAAACCGGAAAAGGAGCCGGGTGGACAGTTCACCGGTTCAACCGCGGTCGAACCGGAGTTGGATAGTGATGTCATAATTACGTCAAAATATTTAAAAAATATACATGAAAGAATATAGTACATATTAAACATAATTTGTTAAATAAATTTTTTTAAATATGCGTATTTCGTTCAAAAGAAATTAGTTATATTTGGAGATTTAATAGTCACTGTAATTTGAAAATGTTTGCAACGGTTAAAGTAGTAATCTTTCGTACGTTGTAAGCATTTACAAGTATTTATTTCTGCCCATAAGTGTAAAGGTTTTTTCCTTTAAAGGGTATCCTCACCAGTGTAAGACTGTAAGTTAAGCCTGGTGGAACTGTGAGATTATTATGCTATTCTCTAGCCTTTTGTCCCACATTGCTTGGATGGATGACGACGGAGGCCTTTGATGGTATATTAATCACATGTGCATCACCACTTTAGAGTTGCTTCTGACCTTCCTGGGTCAAATGAACCACTGCCGGTTCCTCTTGTTGATGGTTCAACCGTGATTCCTCAGCGTTTTTTGCTAAATAGGCCGGTTCTCTTAAAAGAGTAGTTCCGAGGTTGGTCCAGACCAGACTTGGCTCTGGTTGGGGTTCAACCGGTTGAACCATCCGGTCCGGTCTCTAAAACAGTGAGCGTAACCTCTATGCAGTGCACTTTTTTAAAAAATAACGCGCAAGCTCTGTATAATGGAAGTATCACATAAAGAATACTCCTGTCAAGTATGTATCTCTTCTGAATCTACCAAAGCAACAGTTTGAAAACTTCCCTTGTAACCAAAAACGAAAACGCTGTAGAAGAACCTCTTTGAGTCTGTATCACCAACTCTACGTACTTAAAGTTGCCAGGGATCTGTTCGCTCCAAATGCAACTCATCAGTCACAAAGATGCCACCAACTATGCCTTTGTAGGCTTTTTAAAGCAGCAACCTCCTGCTGTACTTCATGGAAATGAATCGACGAGCCTTGCATGACCTAATAAACTCCAAAGATTAGAAATTATTCGTACTCCAGAGGTCTAGCCATGTAGTAGTGCAATAAAAGATGGTTGGAGGACAACGCTACCTTCCTAGTTCCTGTTCTTGCAACACCAAGGCTCCATTCATTTGTCAAGAAACTAGTGCAAGAAAAGTAGAAAACCATCCCCAATAAAATTACATTGAAGCAAAGTAACGGAAAATTTCATTTGATAAAAGAAATTTAAGAGAAAGTTGGAAAGTAGTTAATTAGGTAGAAATTATTGGAGAAGCAAGATTCCTTGTAAATCTTTTGCTTTTTGCAGGACATGTTGTGAGGGGTAGCTAGTCCTAGTGGGAAAGCTAATCCTAGCAGTGCAATAAAAGATGGTTGGCCGACAACGCTACCTTCCTAGTTCCTATTCTTGCAACACCAAGGCTCCGTTCATTTGTCAAGAAACTAGTGCAAGAAAAGTAGAAAACCAGCCCTGATAAAATTACATTGAAGCGAAGTAAAGGAAAATGGAAATTATTTACCTTTATTCATTCATTTGATAAAAGAAATTTAAGAGAGTTGGAAAGTAGTTTAATTAGGTAGAAATTAATGGAGATGTAAGATTCCTGCTGAATCTTGTTCTTTTTGTGGGACATGTTTTGAGTGAAAGCTAATCCTAGTGGGAAAGTTAGAGACGTGGGTCCTACAACTTTCCTGCTAACTGAACACATTAAAATGCAGGAAACTTAAACATTCCCGTCCTTTTTTTCCTGTCCCTACAACTGAACAGCGCCCAAGTAGGAACAATCTCACCCCTCTTTTCCAAGTTTTCCAAAGTCTAGATGAAATATATGGCTGTGATACAATTCATGTTGACGCCTTGGTTGAACCGCAACTGCCCAAGGAAGGCTACCCTAGGAATTCCATCTTAGCAAGCGGTGATAGGACAAATATAGTGAATACCTGTCTTTCATTGAAGTTTTGCTTTTTAACAATTATTTTCATATTGGGACAGATAGGAAGACTTGTTTTTGTTGGCAAAAAATAGATACACAATACCAAAAAATTAATGAACTGTCCAAATTTTTTTTTTTTTAAAAGTAGAATAAAACAGGGAGTAAGAAATCTATACGAGGCTACGTTGTAGGACTCCTGGCTGATGGCTACAAAATTTCAGTTGCAACTGAATCTAAACCAATAAATAGCAAAAAGAATTTAGGCACGCAAATCTCACTTTCGAATGAGCCTGAACAAAAATTGTTGCTTGTGAGGAGAAATTATTCTTTTCCATTACAATAACAATAAGTGAAAAGATTCATGTAATTGTCGGAGACTTTTTGCTGTTCCAATGACTATACACATCACTTGAAGAAAAAATCTAAGGAATAGAGGAAAGCATTCATCACAAGTTATTAGTATTTCACAAGAGGGGAACTGATTGAAGTCGAATTGCGTAACAGCACAAATAAAATATCTAGACTGTGTACTATGTGATTGATAATTTCCAAATTGGTGAACATGGAGCCAAAATAGAGTTAGCGTCTAGAGAATGGACAATGGTCCATTGTCTATGAAAAACTGTAATGAAAACTCCAAATAAGAATTTAATGAATGATACGAAAAGTCGAATAACAAAATAATTTCTAAGACCAAAACATTGAGGAGAGTAGAAAGCATTGATGACCAAAAAAATGTTCCGTTGTTGGATTATGCCAAGAAGAAGAGTTGAGAGCAACTAGAAAAAGGGATAGATGAGTTTCTATTTGTTTGTTTATTAAAGACATGGCATAGGGCTTGGCAGATTCTTAATCTCTTTAGAGATGGAGTTCTTCTCAAAAGTGACAACAAAATGTATGCGTTGTTAATATTTAAGAGTACTGCTACACATAATGCATTCAACCAAATTGGTTGGTGATGACTAGAATTCTCTGGCTTATATGTATCAACAAGTTGCTCATTTCCTGCCTCATAATTTTGGATATCTCTCAGGGGTGGTTTCCTCTCAACGGGGTTCAAACTGGTGCTATAAGCTACTGGAAGAAGAAACCGAGGAGCTATATGGTGGAGGGGTAGGTAAATAAATAAAGATGCTCCGCTTTTTATTAATATCTGTTTATGCTATTACTTTAGGAGCACGGTGCACCAATGATGTTTGTGTAGTTGATATTCTGCACATATGAATTTACATCAAGACTGATGCAATATGTCTCTCCCCCTTCTCCTGTTCTGTTGCCTCATTCGTCTTAGCAATTTTTTTTTTTTGGTTGCCAGGGTTTATGGGTGCACATGTTATAGGATGATAACGCAGTTTTCAGGCTTGAAATTGGAAGGGGATTTTTTTTTTTTCAATTAAATAGCAACTATCAATGACTTGATGAGTTTTCCTGTACATGTGACATCTGCATTCAAGATTGTGGTCTCACTTTGTAGAAAGATAATTCTTCCCTTAGTTTGGGATATTATATACTACTTATATGCCACCTGGTCCTTTGAAGGCTGGTGGTTGAGTGATTTTGGGCATGGTATACATTTTGCTTGTATCTGAGATCAGGCTATTCTTAGACCTATTTGGTATAGTTATTATTATTGTTTTCATGTTTTGTTTTCTGCTCCTTTTTCTTGTTGGTATTCCATATATGGAACCGATGAAGAAAACTTGAGAATGGCTTAATTTTCTTATCTGAGTCACTTTCTTTTCTGAACTCAGCAGAAAATTCGGAAGCTTTTCACGATGGTTTCCTGGCTCGGGTTATTACAGTAGATTTTCTAAAACAAAATTTTCCACTAAATGTGCTTTTGTTGTTCCTTTTTTTTTTTGGTTTTTCCTGTTTTCAGACAAACCAAATGGATAATTCGATTTACCCAAAAAAAATGGATAATTCTTTAAGCGGCAGCTGTTTGACACCTGACTAACATTTCAATATGTAGTGAAGATTTGGAATGGTATATTGCAATCGTTCTGATGTGTTCTGTTATTATTTCATGGCTTTTACATCCACAGGTGTGTTCTGATGTGTTGTGTTGGGTTTTGGTTTCGAAGTTTTTTGACGCTCAAGGCAAAAGCTGCTCAACCTAAGGAGGATCGCAGCCCTTTGTGCACAGAAGCTGTGACCAGCTGGAGGGGCCTCCAGCCAGTTGTTGTGGTTGTCGTATGTTTAGTACTGCTATTAGGTTAACAAACTAACTGCCTTTTCGTTGCATTTGAATAAGTGCCCGGGTTAGCAAGTAGCTGGAGCACTGATCTTGAAAAGCAGGCCCTGGGATGTAGTTGTATGTGGCCTTTGCATGACCGTCTTGTTGTAATAAAGTTCTTGTATCTATGCAAGCAGAACAGAGAGTGTTATGTGCATGCCGCTTGTTTTATTGAAGTCTATAACGGTGTACTGTCTTTTATCAATGGGAAAGGGCAACTCAGTGCATGAGGCTCCCATTCGAGCAGGGGCAGGTAGGGCTGCAAATGAGATGAGACGAGACAAGCCGAGCTGAGATTTATTGTGTTCAAGCTTGTTTATTAAGTTTCTAACGAACTCGAGCTCAGTGAAAACTTAACGAGCCGAGCTTGACCAATCTGGGCTAGGCTTGACTCGAGCTCGAGCTTGTTCAATGTGTTTAGAACGTGTTTTTAAGGGTCCACGTGAGAAATCATAAAAAAAAAAAAAAAAAAAAGATTGGGAAGGGTTTCATTCGAACAGTTTTTCATAAAAATCGTATATGTATACAGTTTTATGAAAAACTGTTCGGATGAAGTCCTTTTAGGTCATTTTTTTTTTTTTGTGATGATTTCTCATGTGGGCCCTTAAAAACACGTTTTAAACACATTGAACGGTTCAGATTATCAAAATTCAATTGGAAAATGGGAGTCTCTCACCGTAGCAAGGTGGATCTCTTATTAGAAGCTTGTTGTGTGTGTGTGTGTATATATATAGTCTCCTTCCTATCCACAACCCTTAAAGTCTTGACCTCGTCTGCACCTCATAGTTCCCAATCAAGTTTTGAAATTAAATTGTTTTCTAGAAAGCGGAAAGTCTTGCCGCCAATGTAATCAGATAACTTTTTCAAAATTTTAGAACGCACTTTAAACTTTTCAATTATTCTTCTTTTGGTCTCATTGTTTTTATTGTTAATAGTATCTCAACGGCAGAAACGAAATTATACAACTTTCTTTTGTTGAAAATCTTAAATTGGCCCTATATTTTGTGACAACCAAAAAATGAAAGTAGGACAAACTTTTTAGGACACAGAGAGTATATATATATGGACTTAAGACAACAAAAAATGTTATACTTGTGCATGTATGTATGTATGTATGTTTTATGTTGTATATCTATATACTCTACAGGAAAATAGTCTCAATTTCAAAATAATAGTGAGATTTAATAAGTTTTTGAAACGATAATGCATTAAGATATCAAATTAGAATAAGAAGTCATATTATTTTATTCCTCTAAAAAGTAAACAAGCCTTATTGAGACGAGCCTTGACGTGTTCAGACTTGTTTGTTAAGGTTTTCAACAAGCTCAAGCTTGAGCCGAGCCTCAATAAAAACTTAACGAACCAAGTTCGAATGAGCTCTTTTCGAGCCGAGCCGAGCCGAGCTCACGAATGGCTTGGTTCTTTGCAGCCCTAGGGGCAGGTATAGCAAACAATGAACAAAAATTGCTCCATATTGAATGGTTTGGTTCATTTACAGCCTTGGGAGGAGGTATAACAAACAATGAAAAAAATATTGTTCCGTAATCCGTATCGAACCGCAGCCTAACATCTTGGAATTTTGCTGTATATTTCCAAGCATTGCATGGTTGTGAGTCTTGTGACAGTTCTACAATGCTCCGGCTAACTTTTGAAATGTTTCCGAAACTTCTATTTTAGCTTGGAACAACATGCTGAACCAAAAATTGATCTTGTACTCAACATTATCCCACTTTTGAAGTGGCTATTACCGTGACTCTGAACCCAGCTCTACCAACAAATAACAGTTGCATAAAATAGAAAGTTTCGGTTCCTGGTAGAATTGGCTCAGTAGAATTTACAAAACCCCGAGGAACTTTGAACATTAAAAAGGTTAAGATTTTGGATGGCTGAAGAGAGAGAAAAAAAAAACAGAAGGGGAGAAAACAACAAACAAAAACAAAATTTAGGCCAACAATTTTCCACTTTCCAGATCCCACCAATGTCTGCACCATCTTCTGAAATACTAATGTTTTTTTTTCTGGTTCCCAGAATTTGAAACCACTAGTTCCGCACCATCCAGTGCATTATATCCTTCCTGATCACTCCCTCAAATGAACCGCCTCTGTGGCTCAAACGCTTGTATTGGATACCAGTTCCAGGCCTCATGATCGTGGCAATGGTGGGGAAGGATTTAGGCCATAAATTTCTTGGACTGAATCTTTGTAATCTCCCCGGAGTTTTCTGGTGAGATGAATAGGTGAATTGCTTTGTCATATTGCTTGCGTTCAAAAGGGGTTTTCCCATGGGAGGGACACCGATCTGAGCTGATGGCTTCATCCGGTCAAGCCAGCGGACAGCCACATTGAACACAGCACGTGTTCGTCTGTGTTGCAAAGAAATATGAAAATAGAGTATTTAGGTCCTAATATGGTAACAGTTATGAAGATAATTGCTCTAGCAGAAGCATGGATATATTTGAATTCAACTGCAGTGCCATGCTCCAAGAAAAATTGGATAGTTCTGAATATACAGGTGTCTTCACACATACGAGATTAAGAAATCAATTGAACAAGAACAACTGTAAGTCCTTTTTCGTTGCAATAGGCAGCATGCCATCCTTGACTCCTTATACGTTATGCTGCTTTCAATGTATTCTCTAACTACAAAAACAAGACAAACACACACACACACACACACATACACAGAGTTCATGCAAGAGAAGAACTGGCAACCAAGTCTGAAGGTGATAGAAAATAAAGAAAAAAATGGTTTTGCACACTGAAAACCCACTGGACTCGTGTTCGCAAAAGATCCAAAATGAATCAATACTCGCAAAAGAATCTAGAAATCAAAATAGATAAGACCTTCGACTCTTAATGTTAAGGAAGAAGGCTTCCATCCTGGTATAATTTTCCTTTGTATTAACTTATTATAGTCCTGCTCCAGCACGTATTTCAGAAACAAATTCATTCATCAGTTATAAAGCAAATGTTTCAGTTGATGATAACAAAAACCAATCTTTTGCAATTAACAGAGAAACCCCTCATTCACTAGCAATGCACAACCACCCTTTTCCCCTTGTTTACATTCTATGGAGACAACAAATATAGAATGAATCAGTAAGGTAAGGAAATCTATGCAGGAGGTAAGATATTCTCGGGCTACCATGTGTATGAAGAGGTCTTCAACGTGAAGCACAAGTTCCAGTGTGTTACGCTGCATATATTAGGTGAGCTAAAAACAAGCCCATTAGCCAGCAAAAGCAACACTTCCCACTATTGTTGGACTTCCCAAGATATTAGTTACCAATGGTTTTCGGGCGTGATTAGCAATATCATTGTTATGACATACACGAATACAATCCACAAAAAGGTAGTACTTGTCCCCCCAGATTAATCAGCCCTTCCTTCAACAAGCTACAACTAAGGTGTTTAACTTCTGTTGTTATCTTTAAGGTGTAAAATTAGCCGACTTTTGAAGCACCGCCTCTCCTAACAGCTTGCCGTATCCGTGTCTGACACTCCGGAGACACTCGACGAGCGGGGACATTTACGGGACATGCCATGTGGTGTGTCCAATAAGTTTAATTATTTTTAAGTAGGGGTACACACTGGGGACACATCAGCGACAACTGTGTCTAAATTTGGACATATAGAAACATGATAGGGATCAATGCATAATATCCAAAGCTTAGTTCGGACATATGATATTCCAAAACATGATGAAGAAAGTACAAATAAATTAAATATGATCAAATAAAAACCTCACTGAACTTGTAATATTTAAAAAGCAAAAAATAAGAATTGTAAAGATACTCTTCATTTGGTAGTTGTGAGATGGAATGTTCATATGAATAATAAACAAAATATCTATCCAAGGATATATACATAATTTTTGCCATGTCCGTGTCCCCATTTATTTAGAATTGATGTGTCCCGTGTCCATGTCCATAACGATGCTTCTTGGCCCTTTATGGCATATCCCCATAATGACTAGGAGGTTTCTTAGGTAGTTGGGAACCTTTTACAGGCAGAAAGAGTTAAGCTTGATATCTGGGAGTGAGCTAGGTACAAAGAGCTTGAAAAGCAGAAACACGTCAGTCATGTCAACAAGCCAGGATACGAACTTTTGAAGTCATTATCTATGGTTTTACTTCATTAATAATAAGAAGAAGAATATTGAATTTATTGGTCTGTTACAAAACAGGATATGACTATATGTATCATTTGAGTGCTACTACAAATGCATCATGCACCTGATTTTGAATTCGCAAAGAACATTATAAACCACGTATCAATCCACTTTCCCCTTAGGCTTGAGAAAATGGTACATGTTGGGGATTAGAGCATCCATAATGGATAGGTTAAATTTTTACATGTTAAAGTGTCCATATGGCTAAATTTAGAGATCATTTGATTTAGTTAGGGTATAGGTTAGGTAATGAGATCATGTGAAGTGTTTTGGGATATCTAAAAGGGTTCATTAGTTAAAATAAGTACCCAATATTTTTTTTTTTTTTGGTTTATTCCCAACTGCTCTTTTATCTAAATATACATATATGTAATTCCCAGAGTCCCAGCTCTCCCTTTTCTTTTCTTTTTTCTGTTCCCAACGGTTATTGCCTATATCCACCAATCGGAATTAGATGGTAGCACCATTGTTTAACTTTTCTCTTCCCACCGATAGTTTGCAAAGGAATTTTGATTTTTTTTTTTTCTCTATTCCCACGATATGAAAAATTAAAATAATACATTAAATTGTTGGAGGTCTACTCTTGAATGGCTAGAAAGGCAGCCAAATTTAGCCAACACCTTAATATTTGATAGAATTAACTCATTCACTAACCTATCCAATACAAGTTGAAAACAACCAAATACTAGCTAAAAAGTCAACATTTTGCACTAACTTGCTCCTAACTTACTATTTAACCTATGCATGGTGGATGCTCTAAGAACCTTAGCTTAACCAATTTTATTAACCCAAATATCAGGAAAACTCACATGTTGACTGTGGATGATGCTTATTTTAGGACTTTTTCATAGAAGAGGCTTCAAATTGGTTTTGTTGTTCATGGACATGAAAAACAAGAGCAGAAAACAGAACAATTACCTAAGAATATACATGATTTATGTAGTTCAGTTCAACTTAAAGCCTACGCATACAGGTGAAGAACAATATAGGAATTTCACCATGACAGACGACAATAAAACAAACCAGCAACATCTGTAACTCTCACCAAACACCCCAGTGCCACGAAAACTAACATATAGGAAAGTCCCGAAAACCGAATATACAAAGAATACCCAGTGTACATAGAAAAAAATTTGTATCGAATTAGGTCAAGATACGCAAAATAACAGGCCTGATCGGGCCCAGATTGGTGGTCAAGCAGTTCAGAAATTATTTATAAAATTATCCAGGTCAAGTTCAATACAAACCAGAACAGGCCTTTTTCAAGTTTCATCGTGATGAGCTCTATGTTGGGAATTTCTTGTTTCATAGTATAAATTGGACAGAAGCCCAACCATCACACTTAGGCTTTGTTTGGATAGATATTAATTTCAACTGCAGGGATTTGACAGATTGCTCAAATTAGATTTGATAGTTTATATAAGGATTTCAATATTGAGTTTAGGAGCTATTACCATGACTGATTTGAACTGACTAAAGAATCGGAGTGACTTGAATGCTTAATTTCAAATGTTGGTTATACAAGGATCTCATTGTATTGTAAAAGTAAAACATCTAATATTCTAACTCTAACCCACATTCTAATCTAGTTTCTCTTCTTCTACTATTTTCGCAAACTGAGAATCCCTTCTTCAATCGAAAGCCCACATCCAACCAAACGGAGCATTAATGTACTAATATTGTGCGTGAAAATTTGAAAACTAACATATCAATTGAAATCTCCTAAAGTCTTGTTATCATGCTCCAATGAATCAAAGAGGAAAGCAGACGATTGCTATGTAGAAACCCACATAAGAGAAATTGGAGATAGAGAAAAAAGGAGATGAATTAGGGGTATACCCGTGAACAAATTGACGGATTTTGGGGTGATTAGGGGTAATAAGGCGACGTTGAGTCTTCAAAGCGAGTCTGTAAGTCCGTTTCAATCCCAGGAAATACGCAGTCCCCAGTATCATTTCCCATAACACCATTCTCTCTCTCTCTCTCTCTCTCTCTCTCTCAAATCTCAATGCATGGAGTTTTTTAACGAATCCACCCGTTCTAGGCTTTTATTAATCAGTTGGGCTTTCGTTGGGCGCAAGTCAGTGATAAAGGATGAATCACCACAGACGTCATCGAGATCGCGCGTTTATGTTGAAGATGGGCCCCAGCTACTCCTAGTAGGTCCATTACTCTGGAGGGTCTGTTTGTTTATATACATTTTTTTGTTCGTTATAATAAGGCCCCGTTCCGCTAAAAAAAAAAACAGTTTTGTTTTAACTCAAAAACTATCTTACTCCACTAACAAAAAACCACTTAGTTTTTTTGCAAAATTAAAAACCAAAAAAGCCAAAAAAAAAACTAGTTAGTGGAACAAGTTAGTTTTTTTGCAAAACTAAACATACAAAAAACTAGTTTAATGGAACAAGTTAGTTTTTTTTGCAAAACAAAAAACCAAAAAATTAGTTAGTGGAACAAGTTAGTTTTTTTGCAAAACTAAAATATCAAAAAAAATTCAAAAAACCAAAAAATCAAAAAAACCAAGTTAGTGGAACACCCCCTAAGCCCCACATATAAAGGTAATACTCCTATTTGGTTATATGCCCTCTTAAAAGTAAAACTCCTACTCGGAACTCGATGATCTTCTTCAGCCTCCCCTGGTTCACTTCGATAATCAGAACCATTTTATATTTAGAGCTCGTCGAGAAATTGAACGATCTAATGCAATTTGATATGTTTTTGCAACATACTATTTGATTTGTGTATTGAAAAATGAATTATGATTCATTATTGTAGTTTATTAAGATTTACAACAGAAATATTAAACGATACACGATCGACGTGATTTTGAGCCTGGTTGATGATATTAGGTAATGATGATGCTTTTTAATAAATTGAATTTACGTTATAACACATTTAAAAACGGTGATTCTATTAACAACCCCACATTTTCTCCATGTAACCCACAAAAAACTCCTTCATTTTCATTGCTGTGTAAAGACCAAAATGGCCCCGGTGTAAACTTTTTCAACATATCGATGTTGAAACTTTTTCAACATATCGATGTTGAAACTTTTTCAACATATCGATGTTGAAACTTTTTCAACATATCGATGTTGAAACTTTTCACTTAACCAAAATTATGCAAGACAAAGTTCAGTAATAAATTGTCGACTTAAGTTATTTTTTTCATCATCATAATACCGAATTCTACGTATTACATCAACATTTGCATTCCGAAAACGATACCTGAGAAATTCACATGTTTGATTTCACAAATTTCAACTTTAAGAAGCTGAAAATATAGTTATATTTCGACATGTTATTGTCGAAAACAATAATATTTTATCCACATGTATTTAGTTCGACATTCGAAAGTTGAATATAGACATAAATTTCGACATGAGGATGTTGAAAAAAGACAAGGTCCAATTTTTGAAAATTCGACCTCCAATATAAATCAACATGTGGTTGTCGAAAATGGGTGTATATTTCGACATTCAAAGTATGAAAACTGGTCGCGATGGTTAAGGGTAGTTTGGGTAGTTTAGGTGCATTTTGTGGGTTGTATGGAGTAAATTGGTTTGAGGGAATTTTAGGTGTGGGTTAGATGAAGAAAATGGATTACATGGAGAAAATGAGGGGTTGTTAATAGAATCACCCTTTAAAAATGAAGGGAATACTATAAAGACAATTTGAAAAATATGATACTGTCCTCTGATTTATTTCTTTTTCCAAATATGAAAGGGTAATGTTACTTGTCACATGTATAAAGACAAGATGAGTGCTGTTATGAAATCAATATGGATGACCCACTTCATTTACTCTGTAGACTACTTGAAAGACTTTGCAGGCAAAAGTGTATTTGGCATAGTGTTTGTAGTTATTGCTTTGTAAACCACTTTGCCTATAAATGCTGAATCAAATTGATCAGCTTTGTAGAATTGAAAAGCAGAAAGGAATAAGAGAAGAGAAAGAAAAGAAAGAGAAAGAAAAGAATCAGACTGTAGAATTGAAAAGCAGAATGGAATAAGAGAAGAGAAAGAAAAGAATCAGACAGAAAGGTAATGAGAATCAATTCGTACTGTATTTAGTGAATTTTCTACGGTGCCCCGGCGAGGGAAAAAAATAAAAGACACCTTCGTTCCTTTCGTCGAGACAACCCAAAAACGCCTAAAACTGAAACTTGAATCGCTCCTTTCATTGATAAGCTAAAACCCATTCGTTTGACTTGCGTTGGTAACTTGTGGATCGAAGACAGGACACAATCCAGAAACTGCAACTAAACAGGGACCCTAATTTTCATCAACACATCTTTTCTTTCAGAGGATCATTTATGGAGAACCAGCCATTTTAGATTTCAAGAGACCCAATAAAAAGAGCATTGTGGGCTTCAACTAAAATTTGCAACTACTGCAAAAGCAGGAAAAAACCATGAAAACAATTTGGATGCTCTTATAAATAACGTCAATTGACCTATATTGCTATGAACATAGTGAAACTCCGAGTACTGACGTGAATGAATGAATAATCGAAATAAAACGGGCACAGCGCTTCAACTGATTGTCAAAACCCCGTTTTAAAGACCCTTTCGACCAAGATATTGAGATCATTTTTTAATAAACCTCATGAAAAATCTTTCTACTTATAAGGGCATAAACCTATACATTGTGGTTAATGGAGCCAAGCAATTTGTCATCCTCATTTGACATATCACTCATGGGAGAGAGCTGAACATTGTTCTTGGAGCTCATTTTATTCCACTCTTTTTCTACCCGAAAGAATACCCACTGAAAGCGTCGGATCATCTCTAAAGCAGTGATTGCAAACACAGTAAGATAATTATGCCGGAGATGGGCAGACAGTTTGTATGTCCAAGTACATCGCAGTACCAAATTGCTTCCTATCACCCAAAGATAAACCTACACAATTCCAAAAATAGAGAATTAGCATACATAACTTCATAAGGAACAATTAACATTAAGGTCAGAAAACAAATATTTATTACCATTAAGGTCAATCACTCTTTTTTAATTACCATTAAGGTCAGTCACTCTTTTTTTGAGTTTAGGCACTTAGACTTAGGGTATCATACGGTTTCATAGGGTTTTAGAAGTTTGGACACTTTCATATGGTTTTGAGGGTTTAGGCATTTTCATTAGGGTACCCTAGGGTTTAGGTTTATCGTGCACTTCCCTATTATAGGATTTTAGTGGTTTAGGCACTTTCATAGGGTACCCTAGGGTTTTAGACACTTTCATTAGGGCATTCTAGGGTTTAGGCACTTTCATTAGGGTACCCTAGGTTTAGGTTTAGGATACCCTAGGGTAAAGTTTTTCCAACAAACTTGAGTTCTGGGCGAGGAGGTCGTGTTTCCTGTTCCTGCGCACATGGGGTACTTATTGGTGCTTTTTAAGTTTTTTGGTGGAGTGCATGGGAAAGAGACCTCCTCTTTTGGACCGACCCGTACTTTCCTCATTTCATAAGAAACAAACTGTTTATTGCATCAGCCAATGTTTGGTTTTACTTAAAAACTCAAGCCTTCATGAGAACGTTTGGAATTGGTGAAATTTGGTCCATATTTTTCCTTTTCCATGGATTCTCCATAACTGGCCAGAAAAAAAAAAATTAGAGGTAGAAAAAAAAAAATTCATCACTAACGGAAAAATGCAGGAAAAGTTAACTCTTTAGGCATCATAAACTGAGCCTTAGTCTTTGAGGAAGATGGAAACAGGATTCTCAGTTAAACTAACTGGGAGGATAATTGAACTGAACTATCAGAACACATAAGCTATAGCCACAACCATGCTGCATATGTCTCAGTTCAAAGGTTGAATCAAGTCTTGCTCATTTGTTCGACCAGAAAGAACATTGCACTACACAAACACAGTAGGATAGAATAAGAACAATCCTTACCCATGTCCTTCCGTACAACAAGTGCGAGAAGAGATGTGGTTTGCTGAACTTGAAAATCCGAGTAAAGCCACTGATGTAATAGCAAATAGTAAAACCATGAGTACAAGATGAGAAATCTGTGACAGTGCTAAGCACGGTCTAAACGAATAAATACAAAAGCTGCGACTAATGTAAAGTGCAAAAATCTCTAGTTCTCACTATGAGTATGTGATTGCAACGTGTAGATCACCATAATGACCATTAATGTGAATTGCACTACTAATTATCTGTTTAGAAGCACTAGAACGTTAAAGCATAAAGAAAAAGGAAGAAGAAAGTTAAAAAAAAAAGTTCCAACAAAAGCAAACGAATACATAAAAACTTGCAAAAAGGCTTCCTTGCTTTTGTTTATATGGTACATACGCAACAAGTTTTCATTTCAATTGCGTGCATGAATACAAATTGATGACTACCTCATTTCTTTGACATTATGCAGTCTGAAGGACAATCCAACATACCTATGAAGTTGAAAGGACAATCCAACATACCTCAAATCCCAATCTCTGGTGATATCCCAGTAGAAAGAGTACAGAGAGTTCAAGACACTCGAAAGAAGCCACAAAGGTCGATAGATATTTGTCCATCTATCAGGGAAGACGTGATATTTAAGAGCTGAAAGAAAAATCACTGGTATGGCGGTCGAATATTTTAAAGCTGAAACCAGAAAGATATTACGTTATTAACATTACCAAGAAATGAACAGCAGGTCACATAAAAAATATAATTAAATGCACCTAAGCCTTCGGGTAACATGAACAAAGAATCAGAAAAGCGAAGAGATTACAAGCTATATCGGCAAAATAAAATAAAATAAAATAAAAAATAAAAAAAAGGACAAAGGAAAAAGACAGCAATAAATTGGCATAATGAGCCGGACTGGCAGCCTACAAATTCAAATGACCATAGTCCAGTAGTAATGGTGCATTTACAGAACATTAACTGGAACTCAGTAATTGAAACTCCATAATTTATCCAAGTTCCTAAGGTCAAACTTCCCCCATAAAGGACACGTGTTCGAGCTCCTTATGTTACCTATCAAAAACAGAAGTTTTTTCTATAACTTTTTCATAGGCAATTGGTAGAAGAATACAAGATAATTAAAGACCGCCCATGCTCCTTCATTCCACCATGTCGTTTATACCCCTTTCGAAAGATGTGCTCACAACAAATGCCAAATCAAGTTCAAACACATCAAACAAAAGATTAGCACAGCTTACAAATTCATGTCAAAAAGTGTCCATGGTCCATTTTCTTACACCGAAGAGAGGGAAACTAGACAACCTTTGGAATCTCACAACATTTCGCTTGGAATACAAGACGATAATCTATTGAATCAGAATCATCAGATCTCTTTCACAGTATCTTACTGACCACACCAAAAAGGAAATACAGTTCCAACTTGGTCTAATGTACAGGTACCTTATTAATGCTCTATTAATCTAAAGAAATTCAATGCCTATTCTCGACCTAAGAATCAAGTTTCTCACACAGAGGTAAGCATAATAGATGCTAGAGAACCTTCTCCAAAAATATTGTGAAAAGGAAAAGAAAAAAAAAAACAGAGAAAGGAAAGCAGAAGTGACCAATTTATTTACCATTAAAAAGGGTAGTCTTCTCCCCACTATCCTTATATTGTCGAAGACATTGGAAGAGACGGAAGATATAAGGCAAAACAAGAACTACAGGGATTGCAACAGAGTGGCTGCCACAAACAGAATCAGCCTCAAACCAAGCAATAGTGGCCACCTGCATATGTTCATGACCAAGAGCTTAAGTACACAAAAGCAACGTATTGGAGCAAAATCCATTTCTTACTACATCAAACAAGCGCATTGTGAAAAAAAAAAATTAAGGAGAAAATACTTCTTTCATTTTTGTTTTAAAGACGCTGAGCCACTCCATGGCAGAGCCACTTTGGACCCACCCCTTCAGGGTAAACAACAGATACATGCAACTGCCCACAAGCCCACAAGAATCAGGCATGAGCTAAATAGATGGTTTTTCCATCTTTGTGCCTCTTTTATCCAAAACTGTTGACCATAACCACAGTACCCATAACAAGTTTCCTGAGTGAGTTGAAGACAGACTCCAAAGAAAACCCATAAGCACGACGAGTAGTTTACCAGGTTCTACAATTAAGCTCTACTAATCTTCTACTCTTGGTTCCTCGAGCATTAAGAGATTAGAGGCCCAAGGATTTTCAGTTCTCATGGTATTATGACTCCTTATAGCTTAGCAAAGACAAAATTGTCTCCAACCTCAGATTCCCTGATTTCTTATTTTCCAGACCTACCAAGAGTGCATCCAAGGAAATTTAAGTTGGTGAGCACAAGTTAAGGGGGACATTTTGGGCACAAGGAAATACAGCCCATAAAGGAAGTCCTAACTCAAAAACATCTGAAAGGAATGCAACCACCAGAATCCGCTAAAGTTTTAAGATTTGAGAGGACAAATATTTAAGCTGGAGAGGAAGAGAGAGAATCTCATTCTTGGAGAATAGGACTACCACACCTGAGGTTTCGGAAATTACAGGGACGCTTCCGTGGGGTTTCTGAGATAATAGTGAACAGTGCCCACCCTTACTTTTCTAACAATATATATTATACGAGGACCTCCAAACTCCCTATAGATACCACCAAACGGACCCCGCATATAACCAAACACTGCCTTTTTCTTCCTCTCACCAACCCCACAAACTAAACCACTCCAATGAACTCATGATCTCATCTCCCCCACAAAACTAAATAATCTGCAGCACAAATGAAAAGCAAAAGCCAATACTATTTTGTCTAACACATAACATGCTGATTTAGGTGTAGTTTTACAGGAACTGCACAACACTATTTTGTCTAATACTGGCACAAAATGCCTATGTTCCGTTTGTTACTGTTTTTCACTTTTTCTAAACGAGTTCTATATAACAAGTCTGAGTGTTTCCCTATTAATGATATTGATGATAACCATATTAATGCTAGGACAACATCATTATCAATTATCAGCATATATAATAACAAGATAAAATTATGCTAGAATGACAGATAACACCATATATCGCTACATCTTCCTCCTCCTTTTTCTCTTCATTTTTTCCCGGTAACTACAAACATCAATGCATATAGCCTTGCTCTAATGTTAGATTTATACACGACCTTAAAGGCTCAAACAGTGAAGCCTTCTGCCACTGTACACTTTGCATACAATTAATTCAAACTCAGCATCTCCAATCCTTACCCACTTTTCTATCCATATTTGGGCAAAAAATTGAGTCAAAAGCTTCATTTGGATATGCCATCTCCAATGCTATACCCTTTTATCTACCCAAATGCAGTGTTTCTCAAGTTTTCCTTCCAAAATTTGGGTCAAAATGGCACATTTGTATAAGAAAGTGAAAAGAGTATTGAGAAAAAATGGGTATGGATTTGGGTCTCCCCAAATTTGGACAAGGGAAAAGGGTATGACCTTGGAGCTGACTTTTTAAGGCCTTGTTCTCCAATAGATTTTAGGTACATAAAATCTCACATTTTATGGCACTCCAATCTCAACACATAAAATGTAAAAGTCATTTTATGAGGTTTTCATAAAATCCTCCTAAAATCTATAGGAAAATTACTACATTTTATCAGTTGGGAAAACGACTCCATTTTATCACCTCTCCATAAAATGCTCATTTTATGAGATTTTCATAAAATCTACCTAAAATCTATTGGAGAACAAGGCCTAAGCCTTACTCAAATTTTGGGTATGGGTAGAAAAATGGGTAAGGATTGGAGATGCTCTCAATAATTGCACACATCATACTTCACCGCCATGCCCAAATACATAAATGGACTTCAAACAGAAAAAAACAAAGAAACAGAACATAGAATAAGAAACAGTGAGCCAGCTAGATCCCGTCGACCTCAAAAGAGGAGTAAATCTCATACTATTAACGTAATCTAGGACAAGAAAAAGATCCCCTTACCTGTCGATGGACCATTCTGCAGACTGAACGCTCCAAATCTGAAAGTACCTGCATTTAAGCTGAAAATTAAAAGCACACGAAGGAAAGGCATGGCAAGTGGAATGTCTAAATAAAAGCACACAATTCCAAGTTTCACATCATAACATCAACTTATAAGCTGAAGATATTGGAAATTGTTAAGCTAAATAGTCTCCAAGAAAATAACATACTTTTATTATGTGTTCGCATTTTAACAGCTTACAAAATTTAAATTCTTTAGCAAAAAAGTTCCATCTCCCAACCTGAAAAGTTGGGTCTAGTGTTGTTCATAAAAAAAAATCCATCTTCAAATGGATTCTTTTTATAGGATTATGTAGTCAGTAGAATGTATGTTACATGGACCTGCATGTGGGTGTCGGATGTGCATTCGTATGAGAGTCAGACCCGTGAAACCTCTAATGGAAGAGTATGCAAACTCAACAAAAAAGGACTATATTCTTATATTTCGTATCCTGTTGTGGATAAAATGGCATTTTACAGCACAAAATAACAGAAAAAGCATTTCCCCATTTCATATATATGCATCAGTTACATAATAAACTATCCACATAGTTTAATGATAGTGTTAAGTACAATTATATAACCAGTACAAGCAATCGCCCCGTGCGATGCTAGGAGCCTAGGACATTAATCACATTTATCTCTTTGTCAAAAGGTCCAAAATTGTGTATGCAAATTTTAATGATTTTATTTGAAACTTGTTTTGTTTTGTAATTTTTGACTTCACGAAAATGATAAGAAGAAAAGGATGTTAATAGACTAATTTACCAACTAAGAAAAAATGTGAATGAGACTAAAAAGAGACTCACTGGTAATGGTACAACAAAAGAAAAAACCATGACAGCTAAACAACTTGATCCATCAACTGGCCATGTGGAACAACCTCTGGAAAGGAATACCAGACCTATGATCCACTCCCTTAAGGCTAGCTAAATCTAGTGGTCATAGTCCTTTATATGGCAGGATAGTCCCACTAAACATGTGAATGAGACTAAAAAGAGACTCACTGGTAATGGTACAACATTTCAATGAATATATAACTTGTGTTGATTTGGAATATTGAGCACACTATTGCGTTAATCATCTGAGTAAAGACTTAGATAACAATTAATAGCCTCAGGATAAATACCTTTGACATGGAGGTCAAAATATCTGCTAAGAAAAAATCAGCAAATGATATTGCCTGTAAACATCAAAAAGAACATCAAGCTCAGATAAAGAATGGCACAGCCAAACAAATGCAAAGTTGAAACCACTGACAGCAACATATAAACATAGTTTTCCAAGCCCCGAACATCAAAAAGAACATCAAGCTCAGATAAAGAATGGCACAGCCAAACAAATGCAAAGTTGAAACCACTGACAGCAACATATAAAGATAGTTTTCCAAGCCCCGATTAGGATCCTTACTACTTTATCAGAATTACAAGATTAACTACCGGAAAACTTTTTCACGTCATTAAAAAAAAAGAACCCAATCGTAAAGCAAGCTAATAGCTTTACTGAGGTTCCCTTCAGTGGCATCACTGGTGGGCTGTATTGACAGATGCTAAAATGTACCTATTTAAGCCTCCTAAGCTATGAAGCACCGACACTCCTAGGAGGCGCCGTATTGCCGCATGGGACACGGCTAAATACGTATGGGACATGCCACCTGGCGTGACCCCCAAATTTTTTGAATTTTTTGACGGGGACACGGCAGGGGGCAAATTGTAATTTTTTTTTAAAAAATATTTGTGGTCAATCTGTAATTTTTTAATTTTCAGGGGTCAAATTGTAATTTTTTAAAATTTTCTGGGGTCAAACTGTAATTATCAATCTTTAAATTTTTAAGTTTTTTTAAATTTTTTTATAATATTTATATATAAATTAATATATATATATATATACCATCCGGTTCTAGTGCGGGAATCCCGTTTCCGGACCTCCATGATCCGAACATTTTTTTGACGATCCGATCCGTCCAATGTGTTCAGAAGGTGTTTTCAAGGGTCCACGCGGAAAATCTTCAAAAAAAAATACCGGGAAGGGCTTGATCCAAGCAGTTTTCGCAAAAATATATAAATACAGTTTTTGCGAAAAACTGCTTGGATCAAGCCCTTCCTGGTATTTTTTTTTGAAGATTTTCCGCATGGACCCTTGAAAACACCTTCTGAACACATTGGACGGCTCGGATTTTCCAAAAAACATTTGCAACACAAAAAACACCATTTTTTCTTATTAACGGGAGGTGTGGACTTGAACCCCACGGTATATATATATATATTGCCGTGTCCCCCGCCCTGTCCGTGTCCCTTTTTTCAAAATTGCCGTATCCATATCCGTGTCCGTGCTACATAGCTCCTAAGTTACATTTATTTTGCCCACTATATTGTTACTTGAAGAGTGTTGATGCATTTCGCGTATTTACAAGTTTCGTGGACCTCTAGACGTGAAATGAGACTTACGAAAGACTTTCGAAGGGTCGCCATGTAGATGGGAGCCTTTGGAAGTGATTCAAGTAAGGCCAAACATTAAACAATCTGAATACATGAAAGATTGGCAAAAATGCAAACAGTTTTCAACGGAGGGTCCACTTACAACCATGATTTCACATCAAAGACACTACGATTCTCAATATCAATTTCCAATAACCTTTTGTACTTTGCAATACCTATTCAAAAATGTAAAATAGGCCTTGATTTGAGTAATAACCAAGGAACTATGTGCATTTTACCGACAGTGCACAAATCTGACATGCTGAGGGTAAAAAGGTTATTCCTCTCAAAGTACAAAGGCTATGGATGTAAGACCACTTGGGTTTGAAAGTAGACTCATACAATTTTCCAATGGTTCCAAGTATCTCATCATTCCAAGTCTGGATGAAGACAGGGAAAGTCCGCGGAGTTGGGTGCTGTAACTAGTATTTTCCGTACAGACAGCCCCGTATATGCATCTGGACTCTGGACAGTTTTGCCTCAGTAAACAGCATCCAGACGGTGGTGAAGGCCAAAAATAAGATTCTGACGCCTTTTTGAAGGCCCAAATTTACAAATATAATGCAACCCTAATTGGTTTCAAGGGTTCTAAACTTTTTGAGAGGGCAAAAGAGAGAGGCAAGAGGTCCAAACTCCAAAGCAAGAGATCTATCTCCATGGCTCCCATCACCAAGGTCTTGGATCTCCGATCAATGAGTGACTAAACACCCCTTCTAGGCTGGAGATGAAGCTTCCTACCAAGTAACTTTGTACTACATAGATTTTAGGTTTCCAATTGAGATTGATTTGTACGATAAGAACCCTTTTGTTCAATGAAATTGATAACTTGCTACCTATTTCGTGTTTGCATTCTAGACAATACGGGTCATGCAATGGATTCCTTAGTTTGCAAGTTGGATTATTAAGATGGGTTATGCCCGTAAGGCGAAGCATGCTAAAGACCATTTGTGCATCGACACAGGTCGTACTTTGTGCTATAAGATAGTCTATGCAGATTGACAAATTGTGAATTTTTTCTTGGCAATTATTGATAGGGATTGCGCAAGCCCTAGCAATAATCATATTAATTTGGATAGCAAACCGGATCTATACATAGTTAGTTGACTTAGTTCTGCAATGAAAGTGGATTCAAAACCCTAGATTTTTTCTCTCTAACTTTTCAAAACCTTATTTTGGTTAATAATATTATCTTTCGTTCAATCAAACTTGAATCTCCTTTTCCTTTAAGTAATCTAGAAGTTAGTTAAAAAATTGTCGTAACTTAGCCATACAATCCCTTTATACCAGGTCTTGACTCTGGATCACTATTCCACGGAGTAGTGATAAACTCCAAGGCTTTACAAATTTATGTTAATATGGTACGACACGATTATGCAGAATCAAGTACGACAACATGTCTTGGAAGTTGGATGACAAATGAGAAGGTGATCCACAGCACCATCCAACCTGCAAGGGGTGCGACGTAATCTGAAGTCTCCAGTACAGCCACCAAGAGACTTTACAAGTGCAGGCACCCCAAACACTACCCAACTAGTATGTATCTACCTAGCTAAATAGATTCTAAAGAAATGAGTAGGAAACATTGCATGGACTTAAAAATTTGTAACAACTTAACCTGAACCAACCACATTTTCACTGAAAGAGAACAGAACTTGTCAGATCCTTAGGGCAATGAAAGAAGAGAAATAAGATTTATTTTTTCAATCTTATCTTCCAGTGACATCACTCAACTGAATGGTGAATTACAAAGCATACAAATGTATTACTTGGCAACGCCGCTAATTGTAGAGAATCACCAAGAACAATGCCTTTGATGCACAGAAAGATATGAACTTGCCTGCAATGGGAACACTATCCGCCAAAGAGTCCTCAAAAAGAAGTAGCGCGTTGACAAATAAAAAATATCAAAAGGAAATATCAGCAGCATTGCAACAGCCGCATACAGGAGCACCTACAGTGAATAAAGACACACTTAAGATGAGAAGCAAGATGATATCTTACGAGATACTATAGACGAGCTAAAAGGGGACAGTATAATTTATAGTGAACATGCACTTCATTTAGTTGAGGCACCAGGTCGATGATCTGTCACAAGATTATATAGACGAGCTAATGGTTGTAGTGAACATGCATTTCATTCAAGTGGGGCACTAGGTTGCTTTGTATTGTTATTATTATTAGGAGGCACTCCAGGAGAAGATCTGACGAAGTCAAGTTAATATCAGAAATAAACCCCAGATAAACATCCTAACGCAAACTAGAACGAAGTTCTGGAAGTTAGATAAGATAAAAAAAAAAATCAGATAAAGAAGTTGGCAAATAGATTTTGATTAAAATTAAGCCTATGAAGGAATTAGTGGGAAGATGAGGCATCTATTACACTGGTTGGGATGCAGCCAATGAAACTTCTCCATGGGAATATAGATACAGGTACGCTGTCATGCTAGTTGGGACAATGATTGTCATCCAGGTGGCACTCTGCAAAATCAAATTGAAAACATGATGAAGCCTGGCAGCATGTATGAATTGCAGACGGAATTACTAAAAACGGAAAATCCATGTTATTCTTTTTAAAAAGAAAAGGAGAAAGCATGCAATAAAGAGAAGGCCACAAGAACTGAAAAGGAGTTAACATTCCATGCTGCTAAAACAGGACCTTGCAAATGATAAAAGAAACTAGAAAAAGAAGAAGAGAAGAAAAAGAAAAAGCAAGAAAATAAAAAGAATAACAATTCCTGTAATTAAGAATCCAATTAGAGTAATTAAGAACCCATAGAGTAATTAAGAACCCAATTACTACGATTAAGAATTCGATTACTATAATTAGGAATCCAACTACTTATAGTGCCAAAAAATAATTGAATTAATTTCGCAGCAGGACAATTTTCTTTTGTTGTGAAGTACGCAGTAACATGACATGGTATGACAATGAGGATCGTCAAATTGCAAGGAGAGTGCCTAGGATTGCTACCCATGATGCAAACAAGGGTGAAGATAATTGGAAATTTGGAGACTATACATCTTTGTGGGATGGTTGTTGTAGATTATAGTTCAAGACATGTAATAGAAAGAGGGAAGTTTCCCAGTAGGAAATCAGGCAGAAAGTAAAAGACTTACAGAACTTCAAAAAGCAATTTTCTTATAAAAACAAGAATGAACTGTGCAAACAAGTTGAAGGGATAATGAAGTCTCCAATTCAAATTTCAAACACTGCTTTAAACCAAACCAAACAAAGCACTAAGTCCCAATCAATTGGGATTGGCAGAATACGTTTTTCTATTGAGCCCTGTCGAAGGCATTATTTTCTGTGATATCCAACAAACATAGATCCTTTCGAGTTTTGAACTACCACCAGCTTTCGTAAATAAATTTGAACAAAGAAATGTGATATCAGAAACCAGCTTTGCATTAAGGTTAAATTCGCTAAAATCCAGGTAACAGTTTGACATGGATTTGCTTGAATAAACCAAAAGAAATAATCAGCTACCTGAACACTGAGAAAGAAACCACTAATAAGAAGAAACTTATCAATTTATACCCACATAGTACAATATAGGGGGGAAAAATCCTCAAAGTGGAGAAAGTCACGGACATTGACCTTGCAATTTCAAATGTTTTAGCAGCCAAATTCAATACAAAAAGTGACTCAGTGAAGGAAAAACTCAGAAGAATGAATGACAGAGAGTAGAACTTCATAAAGCATTGCATAACTGTGACGACTTTCCACTAGCTGAACATCTAGGTACCTTCCATATTTCCTGGTAAGCAATATGATTTTGATCGAGCTCAAAAATTTTAGCATAATTGACATTAGCCTGGGAAAAGACCCATAAATTTACTCCCCAAAGCCAAACCATCATAGTCTGCATCACCACAACAAAACAAAATATGTTGATACAAGGGAAGAAACAGGTATATAAACCAATGGTCTTCAAGAAATGAAAAAACAGACAAAATTAACTAACCACTAGAAGAAGAGGATTATAATACAAAAATGCCTCGTACAGAAATAGATCCCGCAAGTCCACACTCATTCTCATTACAGAATCCCATCCTATCTGCAGCTTTAAATACGAGAACGATCAAAAAGTAATTTATGAAAGGAGCAAAATCAAAGGATCACACATTTCAAAACTAAATTTAATACGACATTTCAAAACTCAATTTAATACGACCAGACTGAAAGAAGAATAGATAACACATTTCAAATCTCAATTTAATACAACCAAACTGTAAGAAGAATAGATACTAACCGACCTTGGAACAGCTGAAACCCCAGATAAAAAACAAAAGTACCTGGATTGGATAAAAACCCAAATTACAGACAAAAATAAAGAAGAAATTTATATGATAGAAAGATGAATAGAGCAGCTGAACAGCTATAAAAAATGTTTAAAGTTTAAACCAAAACCAAAGGTCAACACGGAACTTAGTCCAATGCCTTGTGCCAATACTTTAGAGGAAAAATATGAAGATCACCTAACGCAAAACGATAGAGTGCGTCATCTTTCATCTGAACAGAAAAGTTGCTTTAACAGGAGCAATACACAAATTGTGCTACAGTATCTCCATCCAAAAGGGAGCAAAAACAGGAAAATAAGCACTTTCAATACATCGAAATTCTACCCCACAAAAGACTAAGAGAAGATTTTGTAAAAATGTACACGGCTTCAACATTAACGAGAGGAACAAAAGCGAAATGAGTGGTTTCAGGCTACAACTTTCTGTTTAGCATTAGCTTGACTACAGGTCAAAATACCTTGCAAAAGTTTAAAGTTGGATTGTCTATGTGAACACTGAGCCCCACGGAGGGAGTTCATGACCAGTGGGGGCACGGGCCACCCTGGATTTTTGGAGTTTTTTTTATTATATAAATACAGTTGAAAGTAATATTTTAGGTAGAAACTCCATAAATAGAAAATAATTATGTGCTTCTCGGACACCGTAAGATAGTGTCTTAAGTTTAACACCCTTCTCCATCACATGAATATGTGAGGCTCAACTCTATATGTATGATTTTCACCTAAATGTGTGATAGAGAATGATATTAGGGCACCATGTTGAAAGTGCTCCACGACCACTGAATAATTATTACTCATAAGCAAGCCTTTATTCACTCACTTTAGCCTCCAAACTCCCATGTGTTTACACAATCGTAATTACTATCTCGTCTCAAGGTGAGTCAAGTCAGACTCTTTCCATATTTTCCCTTCTTTCTCTCTTACTAATACTTCTTAAATTTCTCATCAACTACTCCAAAATTTTCTTATTTTACACGTGAAAATGATTATGGAAACTACAAATTTGTTTGAAAGATGTGATTATTTTTTAATTTTTCTTTCTTCGTAGCTACTTTAATCATAATGTGGTAGTTGAACACTTTTTTAAACAAGGATCTTGAAGAAATAGTACAAACAAAAATTAACATGTTTCTAGATTCTTAAAAAGAAAATAGATTATTGTGTGACCCTAATCCGTCAGAAAATGAGATTTAAGTTAACAAATACTTGAATTTGATACCTTCTAAATTTGACTATGCAGTTAAAGGCACAAAGGGATGCAAATTTCAATTGTTCAAAGGGATTACAATTTGAACGGGGTTGCCTTCAACTCAACAACAATAACAACAAATATGAACGGTAATAAGTACAGGTTATAAAGATGGAGAGCCATTGCAATGTGGGATTATGTGGCACAAACACTTCATTGGAGGTCACATAACAGTTACCACTGTCGGACACTTGTCTGATACTAGACACTCTTTGCACACTCTGTATATGTGTCTGATACTCAAATCCTAAGTGTCCTGTTTTTTCCCAACGTTTTTGGTTTAGACACTTAGGGGACACTATGAAAAACATGCTCCAAACAATCTCAGAAAAAAATGCTCCGAACAATCTCAGAACACTTGCAAAACAAGTCAGGGTCATTAAGCCAAATGGTAGACCCTAATTAGAACCTAGGGAAGTCTTACTTTTTGTGCGATGGATGACGGTTTAAAGATTATAGGGAAAAGTCCATTTGCCCCCTTGTGGTATAAGCCGGGTGCAGTTTACCTCCCTGACATTTAATCTTGACCAAATAACCCCGATGTGGTAAATGGATTAAAATGCATTGTCCGTAAGAACAGTCCATGTAACGAACACGCTCAATGTGCAATTAACAACGTGAAAGACCATTTCTATCCTAAACTGAAGCCAAAATATCCTTGGATAGGAAACCTACTGAATTTAATCTTCTCTTCATCCCACCACTCTGCCTCCCCTCTCCCTCCGCCAACAGCACGCACGCACCATAGCATTCTTTTTTTGCTTCCAAAGAAAACAAACCACGTTAACCCACAAAAGGGTCTTAAACTCTTTGCAAGCTCCTTGGACACTACACCTCTCCTTCTAAGCTTCCAATGTGTGTACTTTGAATATTTCAAAGATGCATTTCCATGCTTGTTCAAGTGCATTGCGAATTCAAAAATTCATTGACGACGTGATGATTTCTCATCCTTAGCTGTAATAGCTTTATATGCTTTGGGGGACCCACTTTGATCCACGGTGTTCTTGGGCCTTTTCATTCGCTCCTTAGCTGTAATGGGTTTATATGTTTTGGCATTAGACTGCATCCCGTTCTCAATGGGATTATACAAGATTACTCTAATTTTAATTATGTGACAATTTTTGGCCTTCAGATTTCCTCCATGTGACCCCATGTTGACCATTGCTGGACAGAATGATGAGGTTCAATATGATACAATCCTCGGAGGCTTACTTTAGTTGAATTGGGCTCATTCCCTAAGAAAACAACTTTGGGCACATTGGTTCCTGGTAGAAAGTATTAGGAGCTAATATATTATCTTTTAAGCATTAATTTTGTTTTCAAACCCATAACAAACAAAATATGGATCTCAGTGTCGTTACTTGTGAGTGTTGGTATATAGAGGGACAGTTTAGATTTCTCATTATTCTGTCAGCAGAATTCGACGGTGTATTTTAAACTGTATAGCATGTGGGGTTATGTGGTTGCCAGGGAGGTTAATCGAACCCAGCTTCTACCAAACGGGGAAAAATGGACTTTTACCTTGATCACAAATTTACAAGGACACATAAATGATGAAACGCTTTATATTCAAATATGTTTGAAAATGATATAATGATAAATATGATTTAAAAGATATATGGTGTTACATTTTTCCAATTAGAGCCTTATTTTCTTTTTATTCTTTTTTTGTTTTTTGATAAGTAAATAATTATATTAAAGAAAGCATTAAGGGATGCTACCCGTATACAAAAGAGAGACCACCGACAAAAAGGCCCTAATGCACCAGCATGAGAACATCAAAGATCAAACCAATCCAAAATTGGTCAAGGGAAGGATAACAATCTCCCTTGTCCCAACTATACAAGCTATTCACCAAAAAACTTTTGATTCTGAACAGAGCCTTTTCTACTCCTTCAAACATCTTTGATTTCTCTCTCGCCAAATAATCCACATCACGCAAAGAGGAATGATGACCCAAACATGTTTCCTTGTCTTTCCCACTCTTGCACCTTTCCAGGCAATTGGAAGTTCCACAGCGTTTTTTGACAAAGCCCACTGAAGACCAAACCACAACAACACCAAAGTCTATAACTCCCACGCCACTGGGCAATGTATAAGAAGGTGATCAACTGTATCCGCGTCCTTTTTGCACATACAACATCAATTTACAATGATTCTCTGCCTTAGAATCAAATTATCGATAGTAAGAATCTTTCCTTGGGCCAAAAGGTGTCTTTAGTGAGCTACATAAAGTTTTTCTCAAAAGGTGTCTCCCAACACGTCGTATCCGTCCTTTTTAAAAAAATTACGTGGTCCGTGTTGTGTCGTGTGTATGGGTTGGTGCTGTATATTAATAACATATTTTCTGGCAAAGAATCTAACGAACAATGGGTTTGTTGCAACCCAAAATGCTCAAGTCACATACCTATTCTGATATTTTCTGCAACTATACACAACTTGGAGTTCAGGAGAAACCGAATCACTACTGCTCTATTTAGGTCAATTGAACAAATTAAAGTACAGATATGAAGAAACGGCAATAATCAAGTTAAATATAGGCAAACCTTAAATCTCCACAGCGCACTCGGAGACGGCATTATTGCCACCGTGCTGCTCAAAGGACTGCTCCCGCCCTTCATTTCATTAACCTCTAACGAATGCAACAAGCCTTCCTCGCCAATATTTCCAAGCTCACCTTTACCACAAAAAAAGTCACTGAATTATGAACCCAACACAGGGTCTGAATACAAATGCAGAAACTAAAAGAATCGGAAGCACAAACACACAAAAAAGGCCAGAATCAGATGGTTCATGAACTATCACACTCCCACAACACACAAACGTACATGCGTATGATAATGTAAACTGAACAAACCACATTGGAGAAAAGTAACGGATGGTAAGACAAAAGATATGAATGAAACAAAAATAAATGCAAAGAAGTAGAAAATGTAATAGTACCAATATCAAAGACGACGGGTCTGCTTCCAGATTTGCGAAGATGTGGACTATTGCCCGATGACAAGAGGCCACCTCCAAACATAGAAAACCCTACTAGGAGATACAAGATGTGGTTCTGTTACTAAGCCTCCTGTGCTTAGAACCTGAAATGGAGAGGAAATTTTTTGAGAGATCGATCAGGAAATTGAATTCAAAAAACGCAGGTTGATTTAACGAATTGAAAACAGATCGGAACTTAACAGAGGAAGTGAGGAATTGGAGGTTGCGTAGATTGGGAGATTTGGTGACGAGATGCGTCATGTAATGCGAACCCCCGTTGTTTAGGTTAGCGGGATCTCACACTGGATCTCGTGCCGGGAGGAGAGAAAGGGAGGTTAAAGCGTGAGAACGAAGGATGCAGGCGTAGTTGCTACGACTGAATAGAGGCCTCTTTTTCTTTTTTTTTATTATTACAGTTTCAAAAAATAGGAGTATTTTTTTTTTTAAAAAAACAGGAGATAGAAAAAGATGATCTTTAAAGACCATTAATAAATACAGTATGTGTTGTTTTTTCAAGCTTTTCCGTCTTTAGAATTTTTTTTCTTTTTTTTTTGAGTTTTTGGTTATAATTTTATTTTTAGAATTTCTTTCGGTAGGAAGAACCGACAGATTAGCGCGAACCCGATAAAGAGTCAATAAATGATTAGAAAAACGTTTGATAATCCTATCCAATAAAAGCGTTTGATAATCGTATCCAATAATGTGTTCAAACACACCAAATATGGACACGAGATAAGGTGATTAGCTCCTAATCCTAGCACTCAAAGATGTTCGTTAAAAATATAAAGTTATAGAAAATGGGATTTTGAAAATGGGATTTGCGAATATAATCAATGTTTAGGTTTGGGTGGAGCAAATTTTTTCTTTAATAATAATTTCTAGATGGGGAATTACATTAGTTTGCATTATAATAGATTTTGATTTCTATTTTGATAATTTTGTCCGTACCTTACCTAGTATTCGCTAATAATATAAAAACTGTGTTAAGATTTCAACATATAATTTTTTTTTTTCTATTTGACTTGTTCTAACATATTGGAAAAAGACTTACAACTTGTAGAGGTTTTTTTTTTTTTAATTAGGATAACTATAATTTGAATTGTGCAAATAGAAACACGGTAAAGAGAGAGAGATTTAGGCCCTTATGGTGAAAGAAAATATGTTCAAAAAAAAAAAAAAGGTGAGGGTAGATCGGGCAACGTAAATTTGGTACTTGATAGGAAAATCTTTTTTATATCTTTTCGTTTATTGCACAATGACAACCTTGACCAAAATGTAATTGAACTATAGTAGATGTTATTTATATTTGTAGCTCCGCCACAAGTTAAATAATATGTTTTTCTTTATATATATATATATATATATATATATATATATATATATAGAATAAAAGAATATTGTGAATCATGAACAATTCCATGGCAGAGGTTGACTTTAGGGGAGTCATTTGTAATTGTTCTTATTTATATTTTTTGTGGCGTATGTTTTATTATAGAGAGTGAGAAAATATTGTAAATTATGATTAATAGTACTATAGTAAAGGTTGACTTTTGAGGGGGGAGAGAGAGGGGTTAAGAGATCAATATTGTTGATGCTGTAGAGACCATCGCTTGATTGGTTTGATTTCGGAGGGAGATTTCGGTAATGATTAGAGAGAAAAAAGATAGAGAAATGAGAGTACTAATTTAGAGAAATGTATTGGAAACCATGTTGTGAGAGAGGGGGGTCAAAAAGTTGTCTTATTTTCTTTATCAATCAAACAGAGAAGATTTAATACGTATAGAGGTTTTTAAAAAGTATTTATGAAAATAAAAACATTGTTTGAAAAGTGAGAGAGAGCAATCTTGTGACTCATATTTGTAGTCGTTTGAAATTTCTAAATCTCTATATCAAAACACAGATGCTTTTTAAATCTTATGATTGACATAAATCTTGACCGTTCAAAATTCTCTAGATCCTATGGCTAAGATCGAAAAATCCTAGGGCTTGAAGTATGTTGGGTGGAAAATCCAAGTCAGTCTCTTTCTATCTCCCTCACCGTTTATTCCAAATCCAAAACTGATTCCAATTTCAATATTTAAATATCTCTCTCTCTCTCTCTCTCTCTCTCTCTCTCTCTCTCTCTCTCTCTCTCTCTCTCTCTCTCTCTCTCTCAGGTGTATACCCTTTCCATGAGAGGTGCTTTGCACCCTCCCCCTGACACGCCCCACTTTTGTCGGCCCCACCCCTATTCCTCAAGTGCCCCTCCCCCTTAAACCCCGACCCAATTAGCAATTGCTCCTTCTTTTTTTCGTCCCAATTATTTTACTCGTTACTTATTTAATTTGGTTTACTCAAATAACATTTGCAAGTAAATTATTTTTTTACATTGACATTTAAATTTTACTTTTTATATTTTAATTAGTTAATTAATTTGTCTTAACAATGAATAATAATAAAAAACTTCTAAAAGTGAATAATATTACAATCACGTTTTAAAGTGAATAAATATTACAATGACGTTGACAAGTATTCAGCCCTAATCAATATTGCCTCCAAATTGTGGTCCCTGTTAGATATTTTTGGCACTTCCGGGGTTGTCCAAAACCATCATTCGTGTATGGGTAGTTTTTTTAGAGGGTAGTTGCTCGCTCGATGCTCCTCCCATTGTCTACGCCAATTTGACCACTGCGAAGTCCATCTATTTGTGCGAGAGGTAAATGCATTGCACAACATATCATGCATATTTTTTTTATAAAAAAAATAGATTATATTTCCGCTTTACCTTTCCTATATAACTCTCCGAAAATTCGCTTTCCCTATATAAATATATATGTTATCAATCAAACTATTTTCTTTTAACACACGGCAAATTCACTTGCCATTCGCATATAAATATTTTGATATCAAGCAACTGATTTTCTTTACCTTTCTGGAAAATGGTATTTTCTATATATACATATATTTACATCAAGTAAACAATCTTGTTTTTTAACTCACCGGAAATTGTATGTCCATATATAAAAGATTATATCATTGGAAGATCTCTTTTTGGAGAGAATAAAGGAAGGATTTTTTTCTTTTTTATTATGTGGAAAAGAAATAAAAGATATTTTGTTTCCCATGCACCTACCTCATCTCCTCTTTGTCACCTATGGAAAATAGCACATTTTCTTTACAGGAACAAAAGCTTTCATAGAAGAGAAAATTTGTTTATGTCCATATTTGGACTCCACGTGCAAAGAATGGAAAAATCCTTTGTCTTGGAAAGTTAGTAAACATATCCCATTATGATCCCATTTATTCTTTATGAAAATCGTCTCTCTTAAGGAGTATAAAAAGGACTTTTGGGAGGCTAGTTGTGGGACGTACGACAGAAAGCAAGAAAATAAAGACCAAAGAGAGTTTTATTGGCTGCCCATTATTTTGTTCATGCACATTTGTTTTACGAGAGAAACAAGGCAAGATTGATATTATTTTTGTGTGCATTAGTTCTTTTAAGGAGCACTTTTCATATCACATTTTTCGTCCATTTGGTGTTCATGTTTCGTGGTGCCGTATACTGCTGTGGCCGAATCTTTTGGAGATTGATTCGGAGCCGGTTGAATCCGGAGATCGGGCGTGAAGTCTGTGGTTCATCTATTGAATCTTGAAGAAGCTCTGGGAGCATCGGAGATTGGCGAGAATAGGTAAAGGCTTGGGGTAAGGTTTTTACTATTTCGCAATCTGTACTTCTTTTTTATTAATAGAATAAAGTAGTAGTGTTAGGCAGTGGTTTTGGCTTAGGGTTATTTAGGACCCTAAGTTTTTCCACGTAAATCGTGCGTTTATTGTCTCATTTTTATTTTCACAACACTACTTGTGGTTTGGTAAATTTCAATTAATCAAGACAAATAACCAATTTATTATTTAATAATTTTTAATCGGTAATTCAACTTAAAAACTGGTAATTTTTATCAAAACTCCTATTCACCCCCCTAGGAGTAAATTGAACGCTTCCGCATAATTTCAATTGGTATCAAAGCTTGGTTGCTCTGTTTAGGTTTAACCACCTGAGTTTAATCCTGGTTATAAATGGACATGAACGCACCACGAGAGGGAGCCTCAAACTCGAGACCACCTTTTTTCGACGGTAACGATTATCCGGATTATCCGTATTGGAAGGCCCGTATAACCACACATTTGAGTTCCCTAGGAATTAGAGTTTGGAGATCTGTTAGGTACGGCTATGAGGCCCCAACCATAGAAGACACTACTACTAAAAAAATGAGGGCTAAGGAGGACACTGAATGGATTTCTGGTGACAATGAGAGTTTTGAGGCAAACTCTAAGGCTTTAGGAGCCATCTATGGTGCGTTAAGCAAAACTGAGTTTAGTCGTATTTCCACGTGCACCACTGTGAAAGAGGCTTGGGATATTCTCCAAGTCACCCACGAGGGTACTAAAACTGTTAAAACTTTGAAACTCCAAATGCTTACGACCCGTTTCAAAGAATTGAGAATGCAAGAAGACGAAACTTTTGATAGTTTTATCACTAAATTGAGTGACATCGTTAATTCCTTTCATGCATTAGAAGAACCAATCTCAAATCTTAAAGTTTGTCGAAAAATGCTTAGGTCCCTTCCCGAGAGGTTTAGGGCTAAAGTAGTTGCAATCGAAGAGAATGATAAAGTGGATGATATTCTTTTTGAGGAACTTGTGGGTAAACTTCAAACTTTTGAATTGAATCACCTGTCAAAGAAAAATACATTAAAGCCTAATAAAAGCATTGCTTTGAAATCTTCTAAAGAAGAATCCTCTGTGACACAAGAGAGTGACGATGACCTTGATGAAGAAGAACTTGCTTTCTTCACTAAAAAATTCAAAAAATTTGTCAAATTCCATAAATCTTGAATTTTTCCGTCTTCAACTAGTAGGGGTAAGAATTATAATTATGGGGATAATGAAAAGAAATCTTCTATAGATGAATCCAAGAAACCCCAAGGTATACAATGTCACGAGTGTCATGGTTTTGGGCATATTCAAGCAGAGTGTGCAAACACTCTTAAAAAGAAAGAGGCCAAAGGGTACAAGGCTTCGTGGGATGACGATAGTGATGATAGTAGTGATGGGGGTTTTGAAGCCCCTAGATATTCTATGCTTGTTGCCAACATTAAGTCTCCCACATCCCCTAAAACAGTTGATCTAGATATTCTCAACTGATGAAGACTGTGAGAAGAGTGATGATGATATAGATTCTATTCAGGAGGCCTATAATCAATTGTTTAAAAAGGCTGTCAAACTAGAAAGGAAAAATAAGGAGCTCATGAGTGTCATCGAGAGAATTAGTTGTGAGAGGAATACTCTTAGTGGTGAGATTGATTCTGTAACGCCCCGAATTTTGGAAGCATTATTTTTTTTTATTTTGGTAAACCAAGCTTGAAATTAAAAGGGGTTGAGCGACTATACAGCCTACAAGGGGCATACCCCAGGGAGGACACAAAAAAAAAAAAAAAAGTGTGTGGTCCCCGGCACAACCCGCCGGGATGGGAAGATGAGAGTACAGGCACAACCCGCCAGTATAGGAATAAATGAGCAAAAAAGCATAAGCGTAGTAGATAGAAAATTGCAAACTTCTGACACAGCCCGTCAGAAATGGAAAAACAAAAAATAAGGTGCCCTTGCACAGCCCGCAAGGATAGGGATAAGTAAGGAAAATAAACCGCGTGTACTCCCCAGCACAACCCTCTGAGGTGGGGTATACAATTGCATGAAGCAATAATAGGAGTAATATGCTGTCCAACGTCACGTATATCCTCTCAGTGGTTTCCAATCTCAACAATGGCGTTCAACAATATAAAGCTCGATCCAAAGGAAATGGGCATCTAGTATTTCAGCAAGCAATAGAAACAAGGAAACCTCCCAAATCCCTGTGTTCTGCACCTCACCTAGTCTACCATACGCTCAACATCTCTAAACTAAGCTCCAATATCATCATCCATCCAAAGTTGAGATATGATTCAGAACGTCGCACTTTATGGAGGCTAAAACATAGGATGACCGCTTATGAGACCGACAACAATGAACCTGAACCCAACGAGGAGCCTCAGACTGTTCAGCATTAAGTACACTCACGGGAGCTCCTCCTAGAACCCGTGGGACACATGCCTAATCCGTCATCCGCTCCCACATGCCTAATCTAGATATCAAAGTCAGTCTATCCCAAACAAGTAGTACAAACCGAGTATATAGCACACCGAAGTCAGTCACATTATGGTTAACTTATACATAGGAAGACCTACTCTCTAGGGACCAACATCATCGCAACCCGAACCAAACGAGGAGCTACTGAGTATCGGCAATAGTACACACAAGGGAACCCCCATAGAACCCGAGGGACACATGCCTACTCTGTCGCCGCTCCACATGCCTAATCCAACTACAAAGACAGTCAAGCCCAGTCAAGAGGTAATAAGTACACCGAAATAGAACCCTTGTTGAGAAAAGGCCAACATCACACATTTATGGTTAACCCATACATAGAATGTCTGTCCCACGCAAATCCAACAACAGAGCAATTCGAATCAAGTGAGATAAGCCCCTAACATTTCGGCCAGACCCAAGGGAGCTCCCTCATAGAACCCAAGGGTAAACACATGCCTAATCTGTCACCCGCTCCCAACAACTTAATCCAAATTCCAACGTCAGCCGAACCCAACGAGAACTACAAACCACGTATAAAACAAACCGAAATAGAACCCTATGGCCAAAAGGGCTCACTGCCTATTAAAATGGAGCAGTTGTACGCATGTTTCTTCTTCCCATTGTATTGCTGAACCATAATGAAAATAAGGCCCACAATACTTACAATAAGTGGGGCCCATTACTCAGCAAAAGTAGAACAACTAGCTGACTAACTTTACCTAAAGTCAGACAACACCTCATTTTCCTTGAACAACCCATGTGCCAATGGTGAGAAATCTGTGCGCTTTAAATGTTAGAACTGAGCAACTAGCGGACCCCACAAGCCCCACTTGCTAGCTAGAGCGTGAGTTCACAGCATGGGCCCACTGAGTTCTTCTTTTTTCACGGATTGAGTTCTTCTTCTCCATCATGAAAACTCAAAATTTCCAGATTTGCCGAGTAATTTCACCGGATTACGACCGAATAACAATCTGATTCATCACAGTTCACAACTAGAATCGTAACCACAAATTACAGATCTAAACAATTAGGCCATGTTCACAGCTGGTTTAACCGTACTGCTGAACATCTCTACTACTGACTTCACCGGAGATTGACCGGAGATAACTGGGTTGAGGAGCAAACCTTAACCTTTACAAATTTCCATTAAATAACATATCTAAACAATAGAAGACATGGACTGGATCTATAGTCAAGAAGAGCTCACAAAAAACTCACCTTATAGATCACAGAGATGGATTGAAATCCGTGAAAATGGGCCTCTCACTCAGAGTTTCTAGACTGCAAAGCCATCTGGAAAAACCCATGTCTCGATTTCCTTTCTTGAACCTTCGATTTGAACAGAACCGATTCTGTATGGTTGACCACCTCCAGTTGAGCCCTTTTTATGACTCCTTGAAACCCACGACTAGCTCCTTCTGCTATGCCTCAGAGACCGATTGACTCTGGTGAGTACTCGGTTTGATGTCTAGATTATGAATTTGGGTTTTGAATCGGATGACCCATGTCTAAGATACGATCCAATGCTATGAAGCTATGTATCGATCCAGGTTGAGGTGTGATATCCCCTTTTGAACGATTCAAAGAACCTTTGTATATGTCGTCTTTGGTATAATGACCACTCCCCAGATCCCCTTTAGAGTGAACCCAGAGACCAGATTTGGTAGAATGATGGATATTAACACCAGATGTAAAGGAACCGAACAATGTCCAGTTGATTTTGTAAAAATTTGGTCGGAATTTAAGGGGAGTGCATCCTCTCTCTAATCTAGAGAGAGGAGCTCTCAACCCTATTCTCTCTTTTTTTTCCATGACATGAGTTAATCAGAATGTTTCGGAAGCATTATTTAAATTAATAAAAAGATTTATTCAAAAGAGTTTCATTTATAAAGCAACGGAAAATAACGTAAGTATCTTAAGTCGATTACAAACAGAAATAGTGCTTTGTTGGGAAATTAAATTACATTGTCCAACACAAAAATAAGAAGACTCGAGGCTTCTAGAGGTTCAAATTCAGATTCTCCTCCTCAAATTGCTCAGCAGCAAACTCCTCCGTCTGGTAATACGGCTCCTCTTCTGCACCTTCAACACCTGGCGTTATATGTCAGGGCCATAACAGCACCATGAGCGAATAATCACTCAATAGTAAACCCTACCCAAACCCATAACTTACAGATAACAGGATATATCATGCAATCGAAGTAAAGAACAATTCAATTTAATTACTAGCCTTTACTTAGTGAATTCTAGAATCTCATCCGTTGAGAAACATCCTCCCATATTAACCACTAAGTCTAGGTCATTCGTGATTCAACTCCCCCTTACTTGCCCTGACTGGGAGCCCAGATGAAAGGTCTAAGTTATCTACTTAGTCGGATTCATCAAACGCCTCACAAGGATGAATTCCCCAGGGACTGACTGTACCACTGAGCCCACGAGGAACTGACTGTAACCTCGGGAGTATATAGTCATGACTCGACTATAATACACACCACCCTTATATCACCAAAAATTCAATACGGAGTAATCACGCAATGCCATAACTTAGGGTTTTCGAATCTCTGGCCAACTGCCAATCATAATCTTTCAATTCTCTGAAATCAACCGGCTATCTACCGTTCAAAAATCCTCAACTCATCAACATCATCCGAAACCATCATTTCATTTATCCATTAACTTAACCGTCTAGGTGATTTCTAAATACGAGCACCAACCCGGGAACCTGTTTGTCCTTTCTAAGTTATCAGGAAACAATGTAAAATAGAAAACAATTATTTACAATTCACTACATAGAAACACATCTTACAAAATAAAATTCATCCAACACATGAAATATATAATAAGAGACATCATGTACAACTCATTAATTGGTAGCCTGAGGAGTCTAACAATATGCAATTTAACAGTTAACAATTTCCAAACAAATTGCTGCACGGCCTAATGAGGTTCCAGGACTAATATTTAAATAAAGCCTATAGGCTACCTGGTGTGTCATTTGATATCTTTAAGCGACTGACTATTTCTTTACTATAGTGGTTACCAAACATTTACTAACTATTATGCATGTGAACGGTGAAACATTTCGAGGAAACAAAAAATAATTCATTTATTAGCTTTTGACTTTTGTCAAAACAAAAGTTAGCTACTGATCACTTGGGTGTGTGCAATCTATATGTTTCCTTTTCCTTTTATTCAACCCTACTTAAACACAAGATTAGCAAACCCATTATCTTTTTCAAAAAAAAACATTGTTCCTCTTCTTCTTTTCTTGGCGTTAAAGCATACCATTTCCGTTCGAAAAAAAAAATAGTACCCACAGTTATACTTTAACTCTTCATTAGCAAGTCATATACATAAAAATAGATATATTTAGGGAGGTAAAATTTAACTACCTCTCCTCCGAAGACAAAGCGGTGGGCTACGGGTTTTGATGGAGGAGTTACGGGTTTGATTGAACAGTCGACTCGGTGCTATCGGGTGGCTGTTTTGGAGTGAAACGCAGTGTGTTCGGGACTAATTTTTGGACAGTTTTTGGAAGCTAAAAGGGTAGCAGGTTCTGAGAGAAGTTTTGGGGTGGTTTCGAGTCGGTTTCGGTCGGTTTAACAACTGAACAGGGACTGTTTTGCTGCGGGAAAGGAGCTGGTTTCTGGGCAGTTTTCGAAAGCTAAGAGGGGCTGGAATTTGTGGTGGTCGGTAGGGAAGAAAATAGGGTTATTCATGGTGATGATGATGTAAGTAATATTATAGTGTGGGAAGTGTTGACATGGTATAAACTAATACCTAAACTCTCTTTCTCATGCATGAAAATCTCTCTCCGTTTCACTTGGTCAAAAAGGAAAGAAAAAGAGAAATGGGTTGACATTTGTGCTCTCTTCTCTTTGCCGAAAATATTGCTCTCTCCCTCTCTGTGTTGACCCAAAAAAGGAAAGAAACAAGCAAGTGACTTTAAGGAGTACTTGGGTTGGTAGGGTAATTGGATAGGGTGAGGCCACATTTCAGGAGAAAAAGGAAAGGATGAGAGTTGCTTATAGATTATAGGGGCAGTTGGCATCAGGCTAGTTTGTTTAGGAAATCATTAGGATTTTCTTAGGTATTGCCATCAGAAGTTATTAGCAAATAGCGTGGGTAGTTGGCAAGTAGGTATATGTACACATATAAAAGGAACGTGCACTTAATTTTACACCTGAGTACTTAGTTATGTAGGTGTAATGCGCACGTAAGACCCACTCGTGCACTCACACATATAGACGCGTAAAATTTTGGAGAGAAGTTATAAAATAAATAAATAAATAAAAATGTATAACTATATGAAATGAAAATCTAAAATAAAATGTTATTAGGGAAAAAAATATTTCGGACCATTACAGATTCTAAGAACATTGAGCTTGAAAAATTAAAAATCTATAACTCTAATCTGGCAGACAAGTTTGCCAAAATAGAGAGAGAGTGTGTGGATGCCTTAAAAGCCCTTGAAGGGTCTAAGGATAGGATTCTTGAATTAGAGCATGACCTTAGGGAGGCCACTGAGGCTATAAAGCGTAATGAGTGTGGCGCAACACGTATTGCCAAGATGACACGTACATTTAGAAATAGAAGCGGCTTAGGGTTCGTTGATCCACCTTCCCTGACACCTAAGGCTAATGAGTCTGCAAAGAGAGAAATCAAGTTTGTGAAATCTGAAACTTCTAAAAATAAGATGATGAGCGATAAATCTGAACCGTCTACTGAATCTCCAACCATCACTAACAAGATTTCCAAAAGTAATCAATTTCAAAAGTTTAATCCTATGATTTGCCACTACGGTGGTGTCCAAGGTCATATTCGACCTTTTTGTTATGCACTTAGAAAAGACAATCAGAGGACAAAGGGGAATTCGTTTGTATCTCCTATTAATAAAAGTGTTCGGTATGGTCAACCCAATGTGGGGAGACCTCAAGTTGTGCGACAGTCTCCCAAAAACAATAAAAATGAGAATTTTCAAAACAAATTGGGTCAGTTGGCAATTCAAACTTCTAAACTCATCGAGGAAATAAAGAATTTGTCAACTTTGGCTAAAAATAATGGAGAGACAGATAAATTTGTTGAAACATCAACCACACACGGTCACTTCTCACGTGCGAACACTAAAACAAAACAAATTTGGAAGAGAGTCATGTAGCACACACTGCTTTTAGAGCACATGATGCTTGTGCTTGGTACTTAGACATTGGTTGTTCTAAACACATGACCGGAGATAAATCCTTATTTGCTATGCTTGAAAAATATGATGGTGGTCGTGTCACATTTGGTGATGGTAATACGGGTGAAATTGTAGGACGTGGAACTATAAACACATCCGGTATCCCTCCGTTAGATAACGTCTTATATGTTAAGGGTTTAAAGGCTAATTTGCTAAGTGTAGGACAATTTTGTGATCACTTGCATGAAGTAAAATTTTTCAAAAATAATTTCTCTATTATTGATGCCTCAGGTGTGTGTGTGGTTAAAGGTATTCGATCATTGGATAATTGTTATTGTGTTGAAACTGCAAGTCCTAGTGTGTCATCGTGTCTTGCTTGATGATGTTGAAATTTGGCACCAACGATTAACTTCAATTGATTAAGTTTGGTAACCCTAGTGTGCTGCATTGCTTATACTAGTCTAGAGTGAACATGTCTTCTAGTATTTGTTTTTCTTTTAAAAAAAAAAAAAACTCCTTTCAATTTTATTTTTGTTTTCCTTTTAGCATTTTCATGTATGTGAGTTTTAGGGTCATGATCTTACATGTTGATACTTTTTTTTGCTCCAAATAAAAATTTCATAAACATTCTTATATAAAAAAAAAATTTGGGCTTCGCATATTTTTTTGAGGATGAGTAGTCATTCATGAGACTCACGCAGATGCACATCTTTGGGACTGCATGAACGTTTCTTATTAACTCCACTCATGAGATGCATTCGGACATTCGGTGTAGCATGTTTTATGACTCTATGATCGCCACTTTTACACGTCTGGGTTAGAGAGATTTCTTAAAGAAGAAAGTTGATTCTCATGCACCTCGGTTTGTCTTGTCTTTGCCCTAGGCGATTGACTATTTTGGCCTCATAGTTGGATACAAAGTTTTATGTGTCATGCTCCGCAACAAAAAAGCAAATACATTTGTTGTGGTTGAGATAAAATGTCTATCCGGACATTCACTGAGTAACCGGATCATTCGGCTCTATCCAGTCCAAATGTTCACGTAAAAAGGTGGATAGATCTTGTGAAGACATTCGTATTGGACCACTTGCCTAGTAACCGGATCGATTCGGCTCTATCCAGTCCGGACGTTCGTGTCAAACGGCAATGGGGTAAAAGAGAATACTAAAAAAAAAACAAAAAAAAATGTTCCTTAGTTGAGGGGGAGTTTATATTTTCTTTGGGGGGACATATTTAGTATCGATGGGTGCTTAGTTTGACTTCGTTAGGGGGAGAGTGCTTGACGGTCCAATGGTACATGGGAATTGATGAATATTTGGATAGTGATCTTAATATCTTATGACGTGTCACACACTCACTTTGTCATAGATTCATCTTGTGTGTTACACTCTATTTTTGAATTCTCTCATTGAATTGGTTTAATACAAATTTGTTCATGCACTCTTGAATTTTGTCCTATTGTCTGAGCCTCATCTTTGAATACTTGTTCTTCGGATTATATGTTGCCTTGCCACTTTGTTTTATTTTATTTTTTTCAAAAAAGGGGTATCTTTTCTCATTATGGTTTCACATTTTGTGGATATAGTCTTAAATTTCATTTGATGCTTTTCTCTTATAGCCATATTGCCTATGTGATTCTTGTTTTTGCATATCATATAAGTCTCTCGTATGCTTTCTAGTTGCATGTGTCTCACCCTGATATCATCAATTCCTTTGTTTTTCCATGACAAAAGGGGGAGAATTTTCAAGTACTACTGTTTCTTTGGGGAGATATTTATAAGGGAAGAGTTTATTATATATGCTGACCCATTCAATTTTTTTTGTAACATATACTTGGTCGCATAGTTTTTGTTGAGCTGTCTTTGCAGGTATTGGAAAATCAACTCAAGCTTCATTGGATAGACCTAGTTTAGGCTAGTGTTTGTTTCCTTCAGTTGTAATTTTCAGTTTTGTGTTAGTATATTTGGTTTTGTCCCGGAAATGCCAAAGGGGGAGATTGTTAGATATTTTTGGCAATTTCCGGGGTTGTCCAAAACAATCATTCGTGTATGGGTAGTTTTTTTAGAGGGTAGTTGCTCGCTCGATGCTCCTCCCATTGTCTACGCCAATTTGACCACTGCGAAGTCCATCTATTTGTGCGAGAGGTAAATGCATTGCACAACATATCATGCATATTTTTTTTATAAAAAAAATATATTATATTTCCGCTTTATCTTTCCTATATAACTCTCCGAAAATTTGCTTTCCCTATATAAAAATATATATGTTATCAATCAAACTATTTTCTTTTAACACACCGCAAATTCGCTTGCCATTCACCTTTTAAATATTTTGATATCAAGCAACTGATTTTCTTTACCTTTCTGGAAAATGGTATTTTCTATATATACATATATTTACATCAAGTAAACAATCTTGTTTTTTAACTCACCGGAAATTGTATATCCATATATAAAAGATTATATCATTGGAAGATCTCTTTTTGGAGAGAATAAAGGAAGGATTTTTTCTTTTTTATTATGTGGAAAAGAAATAAAAGATATTTTGTTTCCCATGCACCTATCTCGTCTCCTCTTGGTCACCTATGGAAAATAGCACATTTTCTTTATAGGAACAAAAGCTTTCATAGAAGAGAAAATTTGTTTATGTCCATATTTGGACTCCACGTGCAAAGAATGGAAAAATCCTTTGTCTTGGAAAGTTAGTAAACATATCCCATTATGATCCCATTTATTCTTTATGAAAATCGTCTCTCTTAAGGAGTATAAAAAGGACTTTTGGGAGGCTAGTTGTGGGACGGCAGAAAGCAAGAAAATAAAGACCAAAGAGAGTTTTATTGGCTGCCCATTATTTTGTTCATGCACATTTGTTTTACGAGAGACAAGGCAAGATTGATATTATTTTTGTGTGTGCATTAGTTCTTTTAAGGAGCACTTTTCATATCACATTTTTCGTCCATTTGGTGTTCGTGTTTCGTGGTGCCGTATACTGTTGTGGCCGAATCTTTTGGAGATTGATTCGGAGCCGGTAGAATCCGGAGATCGGGCGTGAAGTCTGTGGTTCATCTATTGAATCTTGAAGAAGCTCTGGGAGCATCGGAGATTGGCGAGAATAGGTAAAGGCTTGGGGTAAGGTTTTTACTATTTCGCAATCTGTACTTCTTTTTTATTAATAGAATAAAGCAGTAGTGTTAGGCCGTGGTTTTGGCTTAGGATTATTTAGGACCCTAGGTTTTTCCACGTAAATCATGCGTTTATTGTCTCATTTTTTTATTTCCACAACACTACTTGTGGTTTGGTTAATTTGAATTAATCAAGATAAATAACCAGTTTATTATTTAATAATTTTTAATCGGTAATTCAACTTAAAAACTAGTAATTTTTATCAAAACTCCTATTCACCCCCCCGCTTTAGGAGTAAATTGAACGCTTCTGCATAATTTCAGTCCCGGCACGACACCCAGTACCTGGAACCACAAATCAAGACGTGTGTCATAACTTAAAGCCCTCCTTTAGCTTCATCCGACGCATTCTGGCACCACCACATTGGGATGGGTGGTACAGGGTGATGAGGGCGCAAAAAAAGTTGCACAAGGTGTGTAGACACCCCGATTTTGACCCGGGATACTTGCCAAGCGCTCCTGATGATGAGAAAACCACCCGTGAACACCTTAAGGTTAAGAAGAAGGCTTGAACTTGCCCCAAACCGCCACAAACCACCCCAAACCATTCCCAAATAACCTAAACCAACCCAAATGACCAAAATAGCCTTCAAAATACCAAAATAAACCAAAACCAACCACTGAGCTCAAACCCCCTGTTTAAGCGCTCAAGCTCTGTCCAATCTGTCGGTGGCAGAGCATCTAATGATGCGATTCCAACTGAATGGCTGCCACCCAGCCGTTTTTCTGTTGCTCGCATGCACCTGATAGACCCCAGGGTGGGCCTATATTGTCCCATTAGGCCCCCCATTTCAACAAAACCCATTTCCCCCCCCCCCCCCATTTCTCTCTATAAAAGCCACCCCTCTACATCATTTGCAGAGGTTAGACACTCTCACCAGCTCCAAGCTATTGCTCACCCTCTCTTAAACCATATTTCCAGCAACCATAAACCCATTTCACCCATTACCTCAAGCTTAATCCTCTTCCATCCATCAAACCCACTTGATCCTCAAAACCTCTCACTAGAATACACCATCATCTACTCAAGCCAACCCACACCCATCATAATCTGTCCAAAACAATCCACATTACACTTGTAAACACAGCCACAATCCAATCATCCATCAAAATCCCAAGTTCAAGCCCCAATCAAGATCAAAAGGTAGAAAACCATGTGAAAGTTACGGGTTGATACTCCTGAGGGAGACCAGTGGGTTCATGGGGGTCCTCTATACCTCTAATGGACTCATAAGGTCTTAAATATATAAGAAAACAACTTTTTGAAAACCGTAGCTTCAAACAGCTTGAGCGCTCAATGCTATCACTATGAGCGCTCAAACTATTTGAGCACCTCTCTTGTTTTTGTGGTTTCTGATCATGTTGTATCTTGGTAATATCATTATTATGGCTATTTGTTGGTTCAAAAACTCTTAAGTCAGTTTATTTTGTCTCTGATAATTGATCAATGAACCCAAAAGCCATAATAGTGTTGTTCCATGATCATCAAACCATGGATGATCATATTCCATGAAACAAACATTATTTCACTCCTTTTAACCATGATCAGAAAGTTTCAAGTTCATACCAACATCAAAGAATGGTCAGAAATCACAGAAGCTCATAACCCTTGAATGGGGCTTGAGTGCTCAATGCTAGGACTATGAGCACTCAAGCCTTGTTCAGTTTTGGAATTTGAATCTTGTTTACTTCAGTTCTGTATTCTGTCTTCAGTTTATGAAGTGTGTGTGTTGATGTTTGGCTAAGCCAACCTGATTATGAAGTGTGTGTGTGTGTGTGTGTGTGTGTGTGTGTGTATGTGTGTGTGTGCGTGTGTGAGTGTGTTGATGTTTGGCCAAGCCAACCTGATTATGAAGTGTGTGTGTGTGTGTTGATGTTTGGCTAGGCCAACCTGATCTCTTCTCCCTCTCACTCTAATCATGCTTATGTGTGGTCCAATGCTTACTCTTCACTCACGTGGACACCTCAAGTTTATTTTATTCATGTTGGTGAAATTTCAATACATTATGCATCATCATATGTCATGTTGAACTAGTTTATGGTCCAGATGAGGGCAGAATACTACAGAAACACTCAAATCCAGGAGATGGCTTAAGCGCTCAATGCATCCCTTTGAGTGCTCAAACTGTCTTCTAGTCCAATCAAATCATTCTCTTATTTCAGCTTGTTTTTGGCATTTTAAATGTTCTGCAAAGCTTCAAAGCATTGAACCTTCATTCGTTCTCTACTGTTTGCCTCATTTTGGTCCATGGAGGTTTTAAACCCATGATTATATGATTATGCCATTTTGTATAGTGATTCAAATGCTATTTTTGAGTTAACAATGGTGATTAAAACATGTTTTCATCAAGTCAGAATCATCAGAAGCATCTTAAGCATATGTGAGTGAGCAGGAGTTTGAGCGCTCAAACCCCTAGGTTGAGCGCTCAAACCCTTGGCAGGGAATCAGGTTGGTTCAATCCTGTGGTGGTTCGTGGTGTCATTTCTGATCACTTTGTTATCATTCTGTATATTCTAACATTGTTACTTGTTGTTTGAAGTTCTCGTTTGTTCATACTTGCATATCATCGCCATTCATGTAGATCCACAGAGCACAAGCATACACCGTAGCCTATTGTTGTGTTTATCATCACTATGTGGTTCCCATTCCCCATTTCTCGTACTTGTTCAAAGTTGAGTTGCATACATTTCTTGTATAATCCCACAAAAGTCAAGTAGAGACCGGTCTTCGAACCGGGCGAGGGGGGTCCCGTAAAACCCTTCCCCTCTCGTAACTGAGCTCCCGAACCTAAGATAGTATGGTATGACAGACCAGTATTCCTTATCCATTGAATGAGGCATGAGTCAATCGAGTTCGGTTCCTTGGGGACAATCCACTAAAACCCAGGTGGCGACTCCGAATCGATCGAGATCCTCCGGAGGGGCGTCCACAAAGTGATTGTTAATACAGACAATAGCTATTTCTTGGCATTGTCGGACTGGAATAGGAGAGGATCTCAAGGGCAAGTGAGTAAAATAACCTCCAGCATTCGCATCAAATGTGTGTAGTACAATGTTGTACCGTGATGCGATGACTACCCCCAAACTCATACAGTCCATCCAATTTGTATCTGGAGCCGTAGGCATCCAATAGCTCAGTGACTTTAGTACCTCATCTGCCATATTTTCTTCTGGATAAACCGCATTGTAGAGATCTCTATTCTGATTAATTTCTTGGATAAGATCATGTCATACTTGATTAGTGCTAAATTCGGGTGTATAATCGCGACTGCTGTAGGAGATGCTCTCCTCACTGGGAACATCATTCTCAAATGGCCAACCATCTGGATATATAGTAGTAGTCATCCATAATGTTCTTAAATGAATTACGAAAAAATAAAGAAAAATAGTGGGAGATGTTCTGTGAATGTAGTGGGAGAATTAGGAAAAGAAAGTGCGAAGTAGTAGAAGAATGAAGAAGTATAAATAGATAAGAAGGTAAGAAAAAAATCTGAATGAGTGGTTGTAAATGAAGATAAGAACATAAGAAGATAAGAAGATAAAAAGAAAATCTGAATGAGTGGTTGTAAATGAAGATAAGAAGATAAAAAGAAAATCTGAATGAGTGGTTGTAATTGAAGATAAGAAGATAAGAAATAATCTGAATATACGAATTAAATAAATAAGATTAAATAGTTAAGAAAAAGGGGTAAATAAACAATATATAAATAAATAAAAGAGAAAAAATAAAAAATAAAAATAAATAATTAACTAAATTAATTAAAATATATATAAAGAAAGAGAATTAAAAGATATTAGAGAAACAAGATATTAAATAATTAAATAATTAAAAAAGAGAAACAAGATATTAGAGCATATTAAAAAGATAAAAGAGATAAATAAATAAATAATGAATTAAATTAAAGAACTGAATTAAATAAATAATTAAATGAATTAAATAATTAAATTAATTTATATAAAGAAACGAAATAATATAAATAATATAAATAAAGTAAATAAAGTAATTAAAGGAAATAAAGTAATATAAATAAAGTAAATTAAGTAATATAAATGAATTAATACAAATAATATATTATAGGGTAATTAAAGGAGGGGAGGATGGGTAAAACGGTAATTTTACCTTGTCAGGGGGGTGGGGCCTAGGGCGGGGCGCATGTCAGGGCAGGGCGTAAAGAAATTTCCCCACTCCACCGCTGCTTGGTAGCACACAAATGTTTTGTTCCTCTTTCCTTTCTTTTAAATCAAAATCTATTTGGTGGTTGAGGTGCAATTTTCTTTTTCGAATCCTAGTTTTTGTTTTTCTTTGTATGATTTTTATACGAAAAATTTTCGGTCATTGATTACAACAAATCATTCTTCCCGTGGCGGTTTTATTTTAGGTGGAAACGATCTAGTGGTTGGCTTATGGAGTGATAGCGACAAGAGCAATATCTTATTCGTTGGCTGATTTTTGTAAGTTCTCTCTTATTTTGTAAGTTCTTCTATCATATTCGATTTTGATGGTGTATAATTAAATTAGTTTTGTTTAGTCATGAATGGCTTCTAACGCCCCAAAAATTGGGCACGTTAATAATAATAGTTAAATCATTTTTTTTCAAAAGTCAATTTTATTTAATCAATAGAACTTAAAAGTCTCAAATTTAATGATGGCAAGTGAATGAAATTCTCTAACTTATTACAATCCGAAAGAAATACTTCCAAAACATAGCAATGTCTAAAATAATAATTCAAACTTAGTAATAATATGACTAAAAGCAACCATAGCCATCTAGAAATAGTAAACTACTAATAGAGCCAAGCAGGGATGGAGCCAGGGGTGGCGGTAGGGGTGGTCGCCTCTGCAAGAAAATAAAATACCTCTAGATTGTATAGAAAAACAAAATTCCTATGAATTATATAGGCTCGCCCCTACAAAGTATTTCGGGAAAAAAAATCGCCCCTGCATAGTGAAATTCCTTGCTCCATCCCTGGAGCCAAGGCTCCGCTGGTGCACCTCCATCAGTCTGCTCCACCACTTCAATATATGTGAATGACTCCTCATATCCCTTGTTGCCTTTAGTACCTGGCGTAAAAGCCAAGGCCACAAAGTAGCACCATGAGTGAAAAACACTCACGCCCAAAACTACATGTTACTAAAGTATGTTCATGCAACAGTTAATGACATTTACCACATGTAACGAGAGAATTTAATAACATAAGTAGTAAGGATTCAATAAGTTAAACTACATGAATTTAACAATCTGTTTCTCAATCTCTAAGGAAGCTCACAACCCCTTATGAACATCCATTTGTTCACAACACAACATCAATTATCACCTTGCATTACATAATCCTTCGATGTCCATTATCCAATCTCGCCATCCGACATCGTCTCCCATCCACAGATATCCTAGTACGTTAGGCTCTCATACACCAAGTCCATCCTGGCATGGCATGGCTCAAGACCTGTGGCGATATCTGCATAATTGGCTCATGACCCATGTCGGAACGTCCCAACCCACAAACCCGTTTTAATATCCATCCATTTAATCTCACAAAATAATTATTGTATCAGAATTATGGTTTCATTTATCAATGTGGTCCCACAAACACATAATTTCAACGTGGTTCCAGCACGATGAAAAAAAACCCGATTAGAGGTAAGTTTCGCTATTATATGATAGTTAATAGTTAATAATTTCAATTACTAAAAATAGTAAAATGATCCCAAAAATCACGAAACTTGATGAAGGTATAGAGCGTCCAATTTGGAAAAAATTTCATATTTCATGCAAAGTCTAACAGTCGTATTAAACAAGGTCAAAATGGGTTCGAAGATACTGAGGTCTTGCTGTCCGGAAACAGCACTGAAACAATTCTTTAAAAATTCATATATTTCTGTACAAACCTCAGATCTGAATAAGTTCTTTATGAAAGTTGCTTAAAAGTTTGTAAGCTACAACTTTCGCGTTTTATGTTTTCCATGAATCTGACTCAAAGTATTCCAAAACATATAGATCAGAGGGCGGGATATCCGTACTCATTTTTCAACGTATGAACCATTTAAATTCCTATTTTACGTTAGCAACACGACTCTCTACAATATCACCGTTCTAATCATAAAGTACATCCTTTCGAATTAATAACAATGGTATTAAAAACAAGTAAGCAATATAACTAAAGTAAAAGTTAAGTTGATAGCCCTACCTTTCTTCCAAAGTTTTTAGCACGCTACGAAACGTAAGGAGATTTAATGTTGTTAAACAGTTTAGTTCTCATAATAGAATCTGTGGGAGGAGAGGTGTTATTCGCGAGGGAACCTCGGGGGATGCTGTGCATTTCCATGCACAGCACCGTGTTGTGCAGCCCCATGGCTCGGCCGCGCCGACATTTTTTCGACGATCAGAGACGTTCACCGTGTAGACCTCGTCGAGTACTATAAGTGTGCCAAAAATCAACTCGATCGGATATCTTTGAGTGCATCATCGGAACACAAATAACATGAAAAAGTGGTTTTGATCCAGTGTTTGTGTCCATTTGTGTTCCATTTCTTTTTACAAGTATTTGTGTTCCGATGACATACTTAAAGATATCCAATCGAGTTAATTTTTGGTATACTTGTAGTACTCGACGAGGTCTATGCGGTAAACGTCTCCGATCGTCCGAAAGGTGCTGGCACAGCCGCGCCATGGCTGCCTAGCACGGTGCTGTGCATGGGGATGCACAACACCCTCCCCCTCAGTCCATTCGCGAGAGAGTTATAAAAATTAAATGGTGAAATATGTAAGTATATATACCTATAAAGAAGATGTTTACCGCACGAAAGGAAGACGATCTGAGAGGGGGAGTTGGCAAGGGAGCTTGTGCTGTGAGTGGACAAAATGCAAGGAAAGTTACACTACCGTGAGTTGTAGAGATATGGGGGAAAGAAAGAATAAGGAAAAGGTAGTTATCGACCAAGGAATGAATAAGAATAGGAAAGAAAAGAGTATAATTGGAAGATTTAGTAAGGGAGGTTAATAAAACAAATAATTAGTGGAAAATAAAAAGGTATTACCTAATATTTCTATTGATTTGTTTTTCTACTCTAGTCTAGGAATAAAACATACAAGGAAAGCTAATTAGGGAATTAACTTGAATGAAAAGTATTTATGTGTACATAAAATAGACACATGTCACAATATATACATAAGTAAGTGATGTAAATTACCCTTATTAAATTAAATAATCATCCTCTTTTTGGACACCACGTAAGTTTCCATCCCATCCACTTTTCGAGGTTATGTTTTCATCCTCTTTACAGGTCATTTCCTTTTTTTACCCTTTCATTGTTATATACATACATATAAACATATAAATGCCTAAATTTATTGTGTTTCCAAAATTAGTGGATACGGATATATTGAAATGGTAGGGAGGATTCAAAACATGGATTGAGTATGTTTCCACTTATAATCGCTTTTAAATCATTATCCTTCCATTCTAAAATTAAAAACGATTTTTTTTCATCAATTCAAAGCAATACTCAAACCCAGTTATCATCATATTTGTCTTCCTCCCAATGCAATTTCACTTCACACTGGTAATCATGGTAAATTTAGTAAAACCCCAAACAAAAATAGCCACAGGTAAACACACGTGCAACATTAAACATGGTAAATGTAATACACCTCATATTATGGTGTGGACGCTCGTTTTCGCTCGGAGCAAAAAGAAATTATCAACGGGGCTTTGGTTGTGAAAAAAAGGGCGATCCGGGAAATGAAGAAAAATTTAGAGTCGCCACCCGGGGTTTAATTCTTGGAGAATGTTGGGTACCCGAGAAACCGTTTAGAAAAATAATGACTCTGGTGCCGCTGAAAAAGGGTTTGATCTGCGAAAAGTAGAGATTTGGGTTCGGGAGCCAGGTTACCCGCGGGGAAGGTTTTGTTCGAAAAATGCACCCCGCGTGCCCGAATTTTTCCGGTCTTTACTAAATTTTTGTGGGATTTTCTGAAAACATTTTATTGAAAACTTTAAAACATATAGACAGTATATCATGAAATAATGAGCTTAAAAATAGACGAGTAGCAACAATAAATCAAAATAACATACAGTCAAATACGTAAGTGCAAGAAAATTGACTAAGAGGGGGTTCAAGTGCAAGAACGTGAAGTAAAGGGGGTAAACTGCAATTTTGACTCACTGGTTTTTCAAGAAAACAGAGTATCGGATTTCAGAAAACAGAGCATCAAAAATGTTTTTCCAGTGACACCGTACGGTGTCCAAATGTACACCGCACGGTACCACAAGGATGTCATACGGTATCTCCGTGTAATGTATTTTTCAAAAAAAGTTTTCTTTTTGTCCAGTTAAAACCAACTCTGCTCTTGGTGTAAAAATCAAGTTATTTGTTGATAAAAATAGGTTTGGAAAATGGTTTTAATGAGCGAATGTACCTCGTTTTTTAGGATGGCATCCCGCGACAATAGACGACATCGCGTGATACTTACTCGAGAGGCTTGAACTTTATTGAAATATTTCCTTTTGGACCCGAGGAAGAGCTACGGAGCTCCCTTCAAGCCCTACAGAAATCCCCCTCAGAAGATTAGCCGATCAAATGAACCAAGATTTTATACCTCGAAACGAACTGAATGAGATGAAATGGACTTCGTAACCTTCTGGATCTGCAAGACAAGGTGTTTAAGGGATTTTGGCTAGGTAAATATGAGTAGGGTGAAGGGCTTTTCGACGAAAGAGGGTTACCCAGGAAATGATTTTGGTGAAGTAACAAGGGACGACAAGTTTGCTTTCTGAGGGAAATTTTTCTGGGAAATTGACCGATCGATCTCCGACCCTCCTTTCTCACGTCTTATATAGAGGAGATTTTGAGCGAGCTCATCATTTCGAAGATTCCCGTACGCCAGCGAATGTCATGATTTGCGAATATCATCATCGTTTCTGAGCTGCTGGGCGAAACCGGGAATCCTGTTGATGGGACAAGGAATGCCGTACGGCATCAAGGATATACCGTACGGTGCACATAGTGACACCGCACGGTGCAACTGGAATTTCAAGCCGTACGGTTCTGGGTTTTGGGCCGTACGATTTCAGGTGGGTTTGGGGTTTTTTGGTTCTCTTGATCCATTCAACTCAAGTATCCGTTCCAAGGTATGTTTTTGCGTATTCTTTTCATCATTGGGGACGCACAAGTCGTCAAAATTGGGGTGTCTACATATGGTAAAAAGTTAGTGTATCTCAACAAACATGGTAAATTTTACAAAACTAAATTTAGAAAAAACTCAATATGATCCATTGGCCATGATCACGGTAAAAAATAAATTAAACACTATGTTTTTATACCATATTTTTTGGTTAAATCTGATCTTATTCAACATAGTATACCTTGTGTTTACAAACTAAAAACTAATGCCTTCCATGCGCTACTAGCATTTGTCAAAATCTACCATGTTTTCTTGAAGACTTATGATAACCTAAATTTTCAAAAGGTTCATGGTAAATATTGACCCTTTGTATGGGAAAAATGACTTCTAAAAATAAAGGTTACAACACACGTGGTAATAAATAAATTAAACAACTCAATAAAATAAATACAATCAGCCATGCCAACTTTGGCACCATTGTTGTTAGTTTCCTCCACTGGCCTCGTTTTAGGTGTATTTACCGCATTTTTGTCCCTTGGAAGATTTCATTCCCCACGTTGTAAGAGGCGTGGCCGGTATTGCCTTCTTTCCCTTAATTTTTTGACCTTTGATCTCAACCGACTAGCCATTTTATTCAGTCTTGGCATATGTCCTAAAACAATAAGAGCAACCCCAATATAAGGTACACATTCACAAACAATTTGTACCATGTCTTTGAATTTGCCATGAAATCGCATGATAAAACTAACCTTGAATTATCTCCATCATATAAGTCTGGACATACTCATCAACAGTTATCAAGCACGCCAAGTTATGATAAAATAATATCTTTACCATCAAATATGAAAGCACAAATTGTGAGGAAACCAGCCATTATATAAATTCGGATATGGTAAATTTTTTATACAGATAGTCCTTATGATAAATCTAATCGAATATGATAATTTTTTTCCCCATTGACAACCATTTAGATAAATCTACCACAACAGCAAAAACCAATTCAAATATGGTCCATCATAAACTATTCGAATATCAAAATTCTACCATAATCAGTAAACATGTTATATTATTTGTGTCTCAACATCGTTCCCAAAACCCGATTCAAACCCAGTCGAAAAATTCCCAACCCAATCAAAACCACGAAAATCCCAACCCAGCCAAAAAAACCCCATCATGACACCCTCACCATGAACCTCCAATTGAACCGAAAATCCAACCAATCAAGAAAAATTAGAAGAATCGGAGCAAAATAAATTGCATGCGACAAACAATTAATTTAGAAATCAAATAAAGAGGAAAAAACAAAATTTGGATAGTTAGATGCACACGCAAATTCAAGTAAGCCATGTTGAATCGCCTTCTTCTCGTTCGTTTAAGTTTTGTGTTGTAGTGGACGATGGCAGGATGGTGTTTGTACCATATTTGGACCGCTCCTATCAAGGAGATCTGGTCCAAATAGTAAGGAGACATCATCGATATCTTCTGCCATATCAGCACGATATCTCCTAGGAGATGTAAGAATATTTTCTAACATGTGGCGACGATATCTCCTGACACGTGGCGACGATGTCTCCTAGTACGGATATCTCCTGATATGTGGCGATATGTGAGTGCATCTGTAATTATTTCAAATACATGAACCTTAAATCAAGGAAAGTGGGTGGTTGTTGTCACGTGAGATAAATCCCTCCAAGGAATTAGTTACCACTTTTTATGGGAAGTGGCTAGTAAACTGATTCCTATTTTTAAGGAGATATGGATGAGGCTATGGTAAGTGGTCCCACTTTTGGCACATGTTGTGGTAGTTATGAAAGTGGTGGGACATTTGGCGGCCTAGAATTTAATTTCAGGAGCAATTAAAAGTGGGCAGAAGATGTGCTTAGTGGATCCGAAATCTCCTGAACTATTCATAGGCAAATGATCCCTATAAATACAAGTCATTGATAGGCGCGCGAAATTCGTGAATTTAAGCGCCTAGGTAGGGTAGAATTAGCGCGTTAGACGTGCGGTTAATCCTCATTTTCCATTTAATGCGTGCACGTGGTTGGATTTTGTGTTTGTGCTTAATTTGCAGGAAATTGAGATATTTTGGCGTTAATGAGAGGTACTTGGAAAGGCCGTGACGGAACGTGAGAGTAAGCAAGGCTGTGGAGACTTAAGTGGTGAAGTTAATTTCTCGAGGGAAGCAATTTGGATCGTCGTGAGCGCTACAAGGGATTTGGTATAGCGCTAAAAAATGGCACAACAGAGGTCGAAATCTGATCAGAACCTTCGCGAGCGCTACACCTAATAGCGCTACCAATATGCGTCAAAGTCAACGGTCAACAGAGAGGTCAACGGTCAAAATGGCTGTAAGGGGTGCGGTAGCGCTACACCAAAAGTGGTGTAGCGCTCTACCTAGGGCTTAACTTTGCCTTGTAATGGTGGCGTTTTGGGTATTCGGGCGAGGAAATTCCGATTTGTTTTAGGATTTTAATTGTAAATTAAAGGGGATTACTATAAAAAAAACCCTCTTAACACTGGAGATTAGGGTTCCACAATTCATAATTTAGGTTCTATTTGCTTAACTTTGGCTGCTGTTTTCAGGATTATTTCAGATTCAAGTTTAATTCAAGTTCTTCAGGATTTCCAGTTTTGATTTCTTGTTCTTCGCATCCGTTCTTCCCTGCAAATATTTGGTATCGTGTTTTATTTATTCCAATTGTTTGAAGCATGTTTAGATCTAGGGTTAATATTATTGTTGCGTTTAACAGAATCATGAGTGAGTAATTCTGTAGAGTGCGGCCGCGGGGCGAAGGCGCCCCGTGGCTAGTTTGATTGATGTTTTTACCTCGGGTTCGAATTAATTTAATTTTTAAGCAATTTTAGAAGACGAAAACTCTTCTAACAAACAAAACCCAGGCATCGCCGGAATTCGAATGCGCACGGAATCTGGTGACAGGTGGTGCGCATTTGTTAGGGATCCTTTTTCCTATTCTAAAATCAATAAATTGAATAATTGTGGCCCGAGTAAACATTGGTTAGGCTAGTTGCGGACGCCGGGTTCCCACGGCTGTACTCTCCTTTTCAAATCCATATTTAGTTAATTTAGTTTGGTAATTTAGTTAATTAATCTCGTTAAACAAGGGGTGGCTACCTAAGAGCCAAGATAAATTGTGAACCCGTCATCTTTGAGTCCTGCACACGTTCGTCCGTCTCTGTGGTTCGACTCCGGTACTTCCGGATATTATGCTACATCGGTCGAGAGTCCTACGCTTGGGACGCGTCTTTATTTTTAGTCACCCGGTCGGTTAAGCAGTCATTGTGCAACATTTCAAAGGTCCACGCACCAAAAGCTCACAACAACATGTAATTTTGTTATTAGTATCATCTCCTAACTATCTAGTTAGTCGACTTCCCTTTTCTTTCTTTCTCAACCATGTCTATCCCTTCTCATCTCCTATTTTCTTCTATGTAATTTTAGGTTTTCTTTTGTTGTTGAAGTCCTTGTTCAAGGCATCCGAATCATATTACTTTAGTTCCTCTTTATAAAGTATCACAACGCTTGAAGGAGGTTTTCAGATCAGGCGCATTTATCATCTTTACATTTGGAGATCTCATATCTACTGGCCTGCCCTCACGCTCACTCAACACTACTTAGTGTTGGCTCTACAATTTCTCCTGTCCCTTGAGAAATTCGTGCCAACAGATGGGGATGGCGATAAACCCGGAGAAGGAATAATGAGTTGGGATTGAATTATTGCCGTATTTAGAGGTGCTAGTTTTGAATAGTTCATCCACGCTCGAAAGCAAAGCCTTCTCACGAAAAGTATATAAACGACTAATAAAATCAAATCCATAAATTAAGCTTGCCTTATAACATCACATCCCCAAAGCATGTAAAGTACCAATAAATCACGAAAATTGTTAAAAACAAGGGTAATTTTGGAATTATTTTTATTTCGGGATGACAACATAACTCCAAAAAACCGCAGGGATGAATACATAACCCATACTAGCTTGGAGGATCATTATTTAAGTACCCCTAGTACTATCTTTTAGACCCGTATAGACAAGATCTTTAGCATAAAAAAATAGTTGAACTAAACGCATGCATAATCAAAATATTTTTGGGACAAGCATCACACAATTTATTTTGTCTATCTAACCACCAATGCACCATCAACTTAATTTTTTTTATAATATTAACGTCTTAGAAAAAAAAGATTCGATCATTTGAGATTTGGAGGCGCGACGGCCCTAGGAGCCAGGGCCGGCCCAGGCCCAAGGCCCACAAGGCCTGGGCCTAGGGCACTCCAAAAGGGCTGATTTTTTGGGCACTCCAACATTTTTTACAAATGGGCTAGACTAGGACTCTTTTTTTACCCAAATAAAGGAAAAAAAAATTCATTATTAGTTACAAAATAGCCCAAACCATTGTTACCCAATCTAAAAAAAAAAGTCCAAAGATAACTTTAAAAAAAACTTTAAAAAAAAAAGGCCCAACATGGATTTTGTTTGTGAAATCCATGTTGAATGTATCCCGAAATCAAATCTGTATTGTATCCTAGCAAAGTTTTTTTTGATGCCATAATAATGGAATTTTCTTTGCCGATGAATTCATTTTTCGATGCCATGATAAAATGACTTGGTAGAAGAGGTGGATTATACAAGTGTAATTGATACTTTTGCTTCTAAAAACGCAACACGAGTAATATTTAAGTGATAATCGTGCGTTATATATGTATTTGGAGACTTTGTGTTTTGACATTTTTTGTTATTATATGATGATTAGTAGAACTTTATAGTGTCTTGGCTTTGTCGTATTGTGATCGTTACTGGAAAAAACAAATTAAGTGTTATACTCTTAGAGCACATTTTTTAGGCCAGGCCTAGGGCACTCCAAACCCTTAGGCCGGCCCTGCTAGGAGCATCTCCAATCTTGACCCATTTTAAGACCCAAATTTAACATTTGGGCAAAAACCTAAAAAACCCATCTTCCATGCATGACCCAAATCCTTCCCCACTTTGGGTTTTACCCATTTCTTGGCTCAAATTGGGGACAATCTAAACTCCTTCTCATTTTTCCAACGGCTCTCTCTACTTCATTCATTAATGACTTCTGTTTTTCTCTGCAAAACCAATGACTTGATGCAAAAACAGAGCTTTCGTTTCTCTGCAAAATCAAAAACAATTTATTCAGGGTAAAGCATTTCCCAAGGTGGAGGATGAACCTCTTTGTAGAGCTTATTATTTGGCTACCTCATAGGACCCAATTACATGTACTAATCAGACTATGGCGAATTTCTGGGAGCGTGTAAGATTATGTTTCTCTTCCCATACATATGTGGAATGCAATAGAGCCAATGTTCTTTTCAAAAAACAATAAAAATAAAAACAGAACCACTGTTCTTTATTGAAACGTTGGCCAAAAATTCAAAAATCAGTGAGCAAATTTTGTGCTTCTCTTGGCCAAGTAAAAAGAAGGCTTTAATATGGAATAAGAGAAAAGGAGAAGGTAATTGCAGAATATTTTGAAGGCTCGATTGTCTAATAATTGTTTGGTGATAGGAATATGATATCAGTTGTTTGATGGGAGATGGAATTAGGAGGGAAATGATCTCTCCAACATAAATACCGTGACGCTTTTGTAGGATAAGACATGATTGAGAGGGAATTACTTCGCAAAAGGGAAATTGAGAGGGAAAAAAATGGAAGGAGACGCAATTGGGGAAAATGTTCTTGAAAATATTGCACATCTCTCTAATTATTAATATTTTTTCTCAAAATATTCTTCTCAAAACTCTTAACCAAATACAGCAACGCGTGTCACTGGTTTTTTTTTTAAATAGATCGAATGATTGTGTCACTTCTATCCCCTCCATCGTCGTCCAATATTCTGCTCGTCATTGTTCCTTAACTCTCCTCCAACATCTTCAGTTTGCTTCTGGATTTTCTTTGAACCCTCTCATCCCACACCAGAATTCTCTTTCCCTTTCTCTACACACTCGAAAAACAAATTCATTAGGGATTGAGAAATACTATGAGCTTTCAAGATCTCGAAGCGGGTCGTCCGCTGAATTCCAGGCGAGACCCGACCCAAGACTCGAGCCAAGCCGTTGCTTCGGGTGTTTTTCAGATCAACACCGCCGTCTCCACGTTTCAGAGACTCGTCAATACCCTTGGAACCCCCAAGGACACGCCCGAGCTACGGGAGAAGCTGTGAGTGACCGTGATCTTTTTTCTACTTGTTCTCAATTTTGTAACCATGATTGAATTGATTGTTTATTTGTGTTTTAAAGCAGTTGGGTCAATTAGGTTTTACTTAAGATCTGAATTATGCGATCAATTTTGGCGTAGTGTGATAGGCAAACTGGTTCTGGGTAGTTTTAAACACTCACGGTTATGGGTACTAAAGTGATCCGAAGCACAAGAGAGCGTGGAATTCGAGTGGTTCAAGCAATGTGGGCTACATTACTGGTTGCTGCATTTTTTCACCATGACAAACAAAAATACAAGATTATATTGGAGTTTCCATACGCTACCATATATAGCTAGGTGATCAAAGCCCATCAGGCTCCTAGGTAATCAGAGTGCATCAGGCTTCACATTGAAAACTGTTCTTTGCATCCTTCTTTGGTTATGGGCCTTCTAGGTTGCCTTTGGCCTTAGCTATTTGGGAGACGGGTGGGGGTGGGTGGATAGGGGAAAAGGGGCGGTGTGTGTCAATTTACAGAAATGGAGTGACAATAGTTGTTGAGGGAGAGGGGTTGACTGGGTGACTGGTTAGCTGGGGAGGAGAAGATGAAGATGGTCAGGGGTGGCTCCAGGATTTTCTTCCAACGTTGACAAAAATACATAGCATGTCTATGATGAGAAGTTGTATGCAAAAAAAAAAGAAAAGAAAAAACTCTTACTAGGCAAACATTTTGGTTCAAATTTATTGGGCTAGGGCGCTAGGCTTGTTTTGTTTTGTTGAGCTATAACATTTTGGTTCAAATTTAGTTGGAATTCTATTTATTTTAACATTGCATGAGTAACCCAGCGCTGACAATACTAAAGAAAATTTATTTTATATCTAAATTATTTATTTATTTTTTTCAGTTCAATTTTTGAACCCAACGAGGTCGCTTGAACTCGCTGGTATCATAGTAGCTTCCCCCATGAAGATGGTTAGGTATTAGTTCCATAGTACGATGGAAGATTAAGATGCTAAGTTCATGTTTGTCCTTTTGCATTAAAATTTAACTGGCTAAATCTCTTTTATTAGGCATGGTTTAGAATTTTCATCACTATAGTAATCTACACTCTGCAGACAAACCACAAGGTGATAATTAGGATTTTTCTATGCTAACAATTATGCTTGATACTACATCATTTCCTTTATATTCGTGCTTTTTTTGTTCCCGTGTTCTTTTTCTAGTTTTTGTGTTCTATTTAGAATGCGGGAAAGACTGGAAATGAAATTAGTTTTGGATCTCTCATTTGGGTTGTCCTCGTACCTTGCTCAACTGCAGGCACAAGACAAGGTTACATGTTGGCCAATTGGTTAAGGACACCTCAGCTAAACTTAAGCAAGCTAGTGAAACTGATCATCGGACTGAAGTCAGTGTAAGTTCGTTCTCTCTCTCTCCCTGTCTCTCTCTCTCTCAATTTTGCTTGTGCATATTGACATTATCTTGTTCATAAAGGTTCTTATGTTTTATCCTTTCTATCGTATCTGACTTCTCTGGCCTCCATTTGAGATATATTTTGAAATAACCCTTCTCTCTTGCTCAATTTTACTTTTGCATGTTGCCATTATCTTGTTCATAAAGGTTTTGTTTTATCCTTTCTATTGTATCCGACTTCGCTGGCCTCCATTTGAGATATATTTGGAAAACTTAGTAAGGTTCTTTACAAGACCCTTTTACGAATCTCTCAGTGTTCCTCTCGGGGATTTATATCCTCTAAATGCAGGCCAGCAAGAAGATTACAGATGCTAAACTTGCAAAAGATTTTCAAGCAGTTTTGAAAGAGTTTCAGAAGGCCCAGCGGCTTGCAGCTGAAAGGGAGACAGCATATACTCCTTTTGTTCCCCAAGCAGTTCTTCCTTCAAGGTAGTTATTGGAGGAGGATTTAGCCTTAACGGAAACAAAATTTGAAACTTCTGAGACATACAGACATATTGCTTACTTGCACTTCAAAATGAAAACTTCCATTCGTCCAAGTTGCTTATGTTGTGGCTGCACTTATATTGATGTACAGCTATACAGCAAGTGAGATTGATGTACGCTCAGATAAGAGTCCAGAACAACGCGCTCTTCTTGTTGAATCTAGAATGTGAGTTTTATTAATTTCACTCTCTCTAATTATCGATCTAAGTAGTGTATCTTGGATTCTGTAGCTAACAACACTTTTGCTTCTACATAGATGCACTTTTGCTTTCGTTAAAAGTATCGTATTGCAAATAAATAGGTGTAAACTAATAGATTGTCTGGGGATGAGCATACTGTAGCACCATTGTATATCAAACTGGGCATTCTTAGTTGTTGACGATCCCCAAGTCCTCCATCAGCCTCATTTTGACTCATTTCTTTAGCTCAGAAATGCTGGACAAGTTGATGAGAACTGCATGAAAGCATGTCGAAGGGTTGCAGAAGATGAGTTGCAGATATACTTGAAATCATGGCTCTGCAGTGATTATGGGGGTGTGGATCTACAAAGCTAGCAAGGCTTCACAGGAGGATCTTAGTGCGAGGATGGGGGCTTCAGCAGATAAAAGGATATATTTGAGAGAATGTTGTGGATGAGTAACTAGATGACGAGAAAACTCTGAAAATACGTTTGTTTCATGCATATTGGGATACGATAATTTTTTGGTACTCTGTTTATGTTGCGTTACCAAGTTCCTTTAAGCTGCCCTGCCGGGTTCAGACCACCCAAAATCTCAATTTCCTATTGTGATGTAAGATAGTCCCCTGACTCCCCTTAGCGTCTTTTTGCAATATTGTGACACAGACAAGAGGTTTTACTGCTGGACAATGAGATTGCCTTCAACGAGGCTATCATTGAAGAAAGAGAGCAGGGAATTCACGAAATCCAGCAGCAAATTGGGGAAGTGAATGAGATTTTTAAAGACCTTGCTGTGCTTGTCCATGAACAAGGGACTATGATTGGTAAGCCAGACACATGCCACTTTCCATAACTGCATAATACCACTTCTGTACATGATGTTGTATGCCACTAATATTGAAAATTGCTTTCAGATGACATTGGTGCCAATATTGAAGGCGCTCAAGCTGCGACGTCACAGGGGAAATCCCAACTTTCCCAAGCAGCAAAGACCCAAAAATCAAACTCGTCTCTGGTAATTTACAACAAGTTGTGGCCTTCACTCCCATTTTGCTAAAACAACTAGGCTAGGATTCTAGGAATGAGGTGCTTGTTCTTGCAGGTTTTACTTTGGAAGGACCCACTTGAACTATCTTATGAGTGGCCTTTACTATGGGAAACTATTATTTTTGTTAAAGGTTTTTACTTTTGAGGTTTGGAAAGGCGAGATGGTGCATTCATTCCACACACACGGAATTGATTAGGTCACTTATGAGGTTACGTCAATGAGAAGGGCCTTCAGTTGATTGTATCAGTGCTTAGGTGGAGTGGATTTCGTTCTGGGAGTTCTATAGTAGATGAAATATACACCAGCCATTCTATGGGTCTCTTCCTTTGTGCTTATGGCATCAGCACTCCCTTCCTCAGCATCCATTACTTCAGTACATTAATTTGAAAGCAACATTTCTTCCCATTATCTTGTCAGGTGCCCCTACTGAGATGTGCCCATTGGAGCATTCTCCTGAAATATTGACTTTACAGAAGTTTATGATAGGGTTTGCGGTGCCATTAGTTATAGCATTGGGTTGCTGACTATAGATATCTGACAACCGTTTCATCAATCCATAAAGATTCTGTAATTGGATGGTCAAAGGTTTTAGTTCTTGCCATCATGTTGCTTATAATAAAAAAAAAGCCATGCCCACTTGTTTGGATTCACTTTATCGTTGGGCCATTGCAGCCATTGAGTATACGCTAAACATCCATTTCTGTCTAACCAGCTTCCAGTGATTTAACTGAGTGGATGGTTTTTCTTGTAATTCAGTCTTGAATATTTATCACTATGACTGAAATTTCATGGAACTTTTGCTAACCTTTTGCTTTCAATGCAGACCTGCTTGCTGTTGGTCATATTTGGCATCGTGATTCTCATTGTGGTCATAGTACTTGTGGCTTGATCAGTGATTTAGCTCAATTTGATGTTAACAGTGACCCAGATTCTACCCCAGAACAAGATTAGATCTCTTGGTTGGTAGATTATTGGTTCATGTCGTGTAACCAAAGCGTATGCTGGGTATCATTGCTGGCTCAACTGTGTCCACTTGGAGTCCAAATTAGTCAGAGGTTTCTTTAATTTCTTGTGACATTAAGCTGTTTTTTTGTCCAAAGGGCTGGGGTCCGGGCTGTGTTGGTTTTTGTAAATTCAGTGTTTGGGTTTTGTGGGTTTGGCACTTCTTGTATCTGATTCTATAAATGTTTGTTCCCGACCCAAAAAGATTTCAAAAAATGTTATTCTTTTGGGGGTTCTCCTCGCAGGTCTGTTGAAATGGGAATGTTTGAATGTCTCTTTCTCTCTCTGAAAAAGACAGAATCAATTGAAGAGCTGATACATCAATTAGCTGGTGGATCTCCGAGGAATAAGTACATAAATTATGTCACTACAGATGTCTGAATATCTGGCTAACAAACAGATGCCGGTACAACGAAAAGAGTTGATACAAACATTTGTGTCTATTAGAGAGGCTGTGCTCCCTTAACAACACAGAGCCCTCCCCTTTCTCTCTCGAAAAGCTTCCGACCCAAGAACAAACCCTAGCTGCCGCCGCTCTGGAGTGGAGGCCGTGTGCCTCACACCGGATTTTACGATTCCGGACTCCCCTCCTCTCCTTCCTTTGCTTCCTTTACCCTTTTAGCTTTTATCCACATAATAAAGCCTCTCCGAGGAGGCCGCTGTCGTTTGCCGTTGCCTCCAGCCTTTATGTATCCAAGCAGATGACCTCTGTGTGGCATAGCTTCGAAGCCGTCCAGTGCCCGTCGGTGACCATTGCATGACCCCGTCGACCTCGGCAATCACATGCATGCCTGTTGTTTTCGTTTTCCACCAGGCTGCTCCCAGCTTCCTTTTTCCCCCTCCCCGCCGACTGTCTGCCCTCTCTCCCTCTCCTTTCCCTGCTGAACAGCCCTCCCCCTTCGGTTCGCCCCTTCCCCGGTTATTCGGCTGGCCCGGTCGGATTTCCCCCTTCATTTCTACCCCTCCCTCCCCCATCTGATCGGATTTGTTTCTGTTTTTCCTGTTTCTATTTTCCTCTCCCGATTGGATCGACTCCTCCTTCCCCAGTCGATCCAATCAGGGTTTTGTTTGCATGTGTGTGTTGTTTTGGTTGTGTTGGTCTTGCAGAGGGCTTGCACGGGCTATTTTGGACTTCTGAAGTGGTTCTGGTTTGTTCTTGCCTTTCAAGGAGACGAGTCGTTTTTTCTTGGCAGTGGATCCTTCCAATGGGCATCTGTGCTTGGCCCTTTCGAAACTGGTGGCATTCGACAACAGTGCTTTCTTTGAGATGCTCCTAGTTAGTTTATTTATGTTCTTAGTTACTTTTGTGCTTTTCGCACACACATTGTCACACTATGCTCTGCTCTTTGGCCTTTTGGTGGCCATCGCTAGTCGTCGGTGCTCATTGTCTATTGTTGGTCATCTTATCTTCTGGTGATAGCAAAGTTTTATGTGATGACATTACGGTGTGTTTTTGTTTGGTTAGGTATCATTGTGTTCCGTTCTGTAAGCCGGAAGCTAAGACATGACAGATTAGCTTCTCTTTGGTCTTCACTTGTCGCCGACGCCTTCCCCCATGTAATGGCGATAAAACATTGGATTAATAAAAAATTTCTCCCTATTGGCCAAAAAAAAGAAAAAAAAAAAAAAGCAGCTGAAACAAAGGTAACAACAAAAACAATTTCATTGTGTTCCTTATTTCCACATGGTAAATCCCAGGCTTATACTAGTTTGGGATTCTTCAGAACCATTACCGGTTAGGATAAATAAGCAACTGTGATTATATGGTTTCCCTTCAATATTGCACCTTACGAATACGTTGGGTCCACCAAATCCAACTCTTGAAAAGACAAGTTATTAAGATGCTGCAAAAAATAAAATAAAATAAAATAAAATAAAAAATTGACATATAGTTTTTTTAGGGAATAATTTCAGGAAAAGCACCTAAGCTTTTCCCAAAATCACAAATAGACACTTGACCTTTTTACTTTGTCAAATAAACATGTGGACTTTCTTAAAACTCATCAATTTCACCCGTCAATAACTTCCGTCAAATAAACTAACGGATCTGTTTGATGGTCCCACCTGAGGCCCACCCGAGCTTACGTGGATGTAATACTTGGTTGTTTGGCGCCAAAAACTAATTAGGTCCCACATGACATCAGCATGTATATGTGTTAACCTAATCCCTATCCTCAAAATCGATTTGGGGTTCTCAATTCAGGGGTAGAGTTTAGGAGAGAGTTTGGGGTTTTTTTTTGTAGTGTCTCTATAATCCAAATTCCTTGCTCCACGTTTTGAATCGAAGCAAATACACTGGGATTTGGGAAGAAATTCCACAATAGCGTGGCGTTTGAGGGAGGCAGATGGTGGGCCTCTAAGCTACGGCAAAACTCTATAAAAAGATTCTTCACACGTTTTACACAGATGTCCACATGCACACACAGAGGACCACATTCATTTGTCTTCAATCTTTTAACACCTACCATTCTTTGTCTTCACTTTTCCCACAAACCCATGAATAATTTGTGTGTTTTTTTTTTTCCTTTTCCTTTGTTTATTCAGTCGAATCTTTGTACGTATAGTAATGATTAAAGTAATATGTTTGCCATATTTAATCTTGGTTACGAGTATAATATTGTTTTTTCCATTGCACCTTTCAACAGATGCATCCTCTGGACACTTTACCATAAGGATGTTCTATGGGAGTATGTTGGGATTTGAAGCTTTAAAATCATACTTAGGGGTTAGCCTATTTTTACTATTGTCACATTTATGAAATGTCCGTAATTGAACTTTGCACTATGGTTCGTCAGGTGGAGAGATTTCATTCCATTGATTTCTACACCATGGTTGGTGGGGAGTTTAGAATATTAGAATCATGGGTTTGGGTACATTGCTGAATGCATACAGGGAGGTTAATGTTTATACTTTGAAGGATAAGGATGTGGATATCCATGTGGGGACCTAAGAAAGCCAAGTTGGGAAAACATGAATGCATCTAGGCCTAACAAGTCACAACCCAAAACCAAAGTACCTAGGCCCAACAATTCATAGCTCAAATGGAAAGCACCTAGGCCAAAAACCATGGGGACACCTACAATAGATTTGGCCCAGTCCCAAGCTAGTAATGCTAAGATCCTACAGCCCAAAAGCAATGCAACTAGGTCCAATACCATGGGGACACCTAGTAATGCCAATATCCCACAACCTAACATGGGTAAGGGTAAGGCTGCAACAAGTAATTATCTTGTTGATGTGCAAGTAGATGAAGAGGATGATTATGAGCTAGACTCTGATGATGAGGAAGTTTTTTAGGATAGTGATTATGGGTTGACTGATGATGACTATTTGGTAAAAAATATTAGCCCAGAAGTAGAGTTTGATGGACTAGGGAACAATAGTGCAAACAACGATGTAGATTATGCTACAGTGGTGAATGTGTTGGCTGACATAGATGGTATAGATGAATCATCTAATGAGTTAGTAAGTATGTCTAGTTCATCAAATGAGGATGGTGGTTCTAAGAAGAAGAAAATGAAACACAAAGTATTCAATGAGAAAACATATATGGAAAATCCTGTCTTCAAAGTGGGAATAGAGTTCAATACCATGATCAATTTAGGGAAGCTGTTAAGGAGCATTCTATAAAGTGGGGAAAGAAGGTTAAGTTTCTAAAGAACGATAGAGAAAGTTAGGACCATTTGCAAGGGCAAGAAAGGGTGTCCTTGGCTGATTTATGCCTCTTATGTACCTGATGATGAGTGTACATGGTGAAGATGCATAACAGTGAACATACCTGCACCAGTTCATTCCACGTGCCATGGATTATTTGACCCACATTCCCCACAGATTTTGATGCTGCAAATTGAGTACCAATACAACATATGTATTTAGGACCCAAGCTTGGGAAAGAGCAAGCCACACGTAGATTAAAAGAAGCCATGTGTTGACACGGGATTTTGCCCCACCCCTATTCATCAAAACAAATCGACGACGTCGACGCTTGCAGGAAAGAGACGTCGAATCATCAAAAGTCAGAAAACAGCCTTACTGAGTAAAATACGCAATTCATGGTAAAGGAAAATTGGCACGGTACAAAGTACTGATGCCTCGGTAAGTCAAATATCAATTTTGAAGCATCGAATAATATCTAACATTTGTATGTGCATAGCTTGGATGACAAGCATGCCATTTCAGGAGGCCATAGTCCTCCCCCCTTTATTTTGACAAAAATAAGCTCCCGAAAGCTCATTCTGGGCCAGTCGGCCAACTATATCTTCAGGATTTTCAGTCGAGCATCAAGACCATTAGATGTACTGATTCTAACATTTTAGAGTGATTGATTCAGGACACGTCAAGATCGGAGGACGTTTGACCGTTGAGCTGTCACCCCACTATATCCTTCACCTGGTAAATAGGGATGGTAATGGGTAGGGTATGGATCGGGAGACTCTACTAGTACTCCACCCCCGATCCCCAATTGGAAATTTGTTCAACATCCCCACCTCCATACCCAGAAGGGATAATTGGCAATCCACCATACTCGCCTCCCATTGGGGATCAGGTATGTTCAGGTAATCCATATCCAAACTAATTGAAAAAGAGAGAACGGAGAACGATAAGATTTAACCAAAAATAATTTATCTTTCATATAGTCAAAAACAAATTCAACCACTTAAAACAAAATAGTAGAATAGAAGGTAACAAACAAGTACTGTTCACAAAGATTATATCAAATTTTCACAAATACCATCATGAACTTTTTTTCAACACTTAATAAAATATATTTTTTAAGCGGAACTTTTATATAATAGACACAAAGTATACATGTCTGCATATTTATATACACACGCACACGTATACGTTTATATACTATTCACGCATATTAGTACAATCATGTAATATATATATATATATATATATACAATTTGGAACGGGGCGGGTACGGGTATTCGGAAGTGGGTATCACAAAATTATACCCGCTCCATGTTTAACCGGGGATTTTTTAATTTCTACCATACCCACTCATATTGGATGAAAAATTAGATAATATCTGCCTCCAAATAGGCGGGGCAGGAAGGATACCCATCGACTTTGGGGGAACTTGCCATCACTACTGGTAAAAACAGGCGAACATGGCTAGAAGACCCAGGTTTTGTCTATACAACTCCAAATAATACCAAATTTCATATTTAAGTTTAACGTGATGAAAATAAGTCTCACATCAAGTTTCGGGGGATTTCGAGCCCATTTGCTATTTTCGGGGAGACTACTCTTTTCGAGACGACCGATTCCATGATCATGGACATTGGGACCCAATTTTGAAATTTAAATTATTTATAATTTATTTCTAACCATATTAAAGTTCCCTGCAAAATTTCAGGTCAATCGGACTTCGTATGGTCATCCGATCGCTTATCACGCTCCAATCCAATCGAGAGCCAAACGATAACATTTCTCTATCTTCGGAGCATAATTTGGAAAAATGGATGCGGCCATGATGCTCAGAGCTCCTCAAAACCCTAAGGATACCTCCCTGGATGTTTTTGGATTGAAGGACTGCACATAAACACGGTCGAGTCGGGATTGCACAGGGCAAAGTAGTGCAAATCCCTAGGCTTCTACAGAATAGGTGCCTAGGGGGTTGTGCCCAATGGTGGGCTGCCACGTGGCAGAATCCTAAAGATTGCCCTAAGGGCTCCCCCATTTTCTATAAATAGGACCCTTGGCCTTCATTTTTCACACAAACACATTCACTTTTCACACACGCTGAGTTCGATTCGCAAAGGGATGAGCTTATCCCATCGCGAGTCCAAACTCAGAAATCACTAGCTTAGGCGGTAGCTCTTTCGAGAAGAAACTCTGGTAGCCAGAGTTGCGCTGAAGCTTTGCCGAATTCGAATTCCCCAGGTCAAATCTCGGGATATCTATACTACGCAGAAGCTTTGCCGTTTTTTCTCCGAGAAGAATAACCGGTGGTCAGGGCTACACGGAAGTGCTGCCGGTTTTTCTCTAGAAGTCTTTTGGTCATAATAAACCCAAACACCCTAGTCTCTTGGTCATAATAGACTGTAACACCTATGCCTGCCATTACTCTGTTCGAGTGCCGATTCAGATCTCCAGTCTTGTCGTTACTCTATCCGAGCGCCGACTCAGATCTTCAGTCCTGCCATTACTCTATCCAAGTACCGGCTTAGAATCATCTAGTACTGTCGTCACTCTGTACGAGTGCTAGTCAAAATCAACCATTTCTGCCGGAGGCTATAGTCGATTTTTCCGGACGATATTATCCGATTTCCAGCGAAAGCTCTGTCCGATTCTCTACTCGGGGTTTGAGCCGGGAATCTGTAAGTAAATAAATTTTAAATACCAATAACTACCTTATTACTTTCAGCATGTAGTAGCAATATTTAGAATTGTGTCGGTCCGACTACTACCCATGGGCCGGGCTCGCGTCCAAATTTGGATGTTGTAATACTGCATATTTATATTCAAATAATTTGTGTCAATAAAATTAATAATAATATAGACGTACACTGTCGCAGTGCATGACAATAGTTTCGTTGAGGTTTGAGGCGACGAATATTGGAAAGACTGACAAAACGGCGTGCGCGTCGAAGCAAGGCTTGACATGTCTCCTTATACCGCTGCCTCACTACTGGGTCTTTTCCGATACTTTCTAAGATCGCTTACCTTAACTTGACTAGCCGTCCGAGCATTTCGTACAAAACCCCAAACAATAAAAGCATCAAGATTAATTCAATAAAACCAGACATATTTTCATAAATCGGATCGAGGTCCGAACTACGCAGTGACCTGATTCCCCCAAGTATGGGATACGTAGGCAGCCCGATGAGAGTTTGGTCACAATAAAAGTAAAATATTTTTTCCCAACATGATAAATATTATATCCGCCTTCGGGCACCCAGTTACAGTATTATTTATACTGTATTTTGTGTGCATTTTCAGATAATTTCATGCATGCCCAGGAGTCGTAGGGTCCGTCTTGACTTTGTTCCGGACCCGCAATTAGCTTCTTCTCCAAATTACCAAAATACCCCTGTCAGTCTCTTTGGTCTAAATTCCCTAAAAGAGAAAGTTAGAAGTGCACTAGGGTCTGTTTCGAGTATCCTCCGATCCGAGAGTAAGCTCCATGTCTAAATAACTAAAATACCCCTATGTTATACCCAGAATCAGCTCCATGTCCAAATTACCAAAATACCCCTATGTCATACCCAATGTCATTTCAGCCTACAGAATTGATCCGGAAGCTACCTAAGGCCCACCGACAGTTATCCGGACCTCCAAAATCAAAATTTACCAATTTTTACTGAAAATTCCCTCAAACCTCAAATACCTATTTTCAACAGGTAAATCTTACATGGGACGACCCGGGACCCGCCAGAGACCATTTTTTAGCTCCAAGCTGCAAAATATATCTTTTTACAAAAAAGTCAACCGAGTCAATTGTGCTCACTTTTACTGTGTAATACTATACCGGCTATATACCAGGGATTACCGGACACCTCGGGTCGAGTGAGGGGGGGTGCCATAACACCTTTCCCCTCTCGTAACCTAGCTCCTGAACCTAAGATGTTATGGTGACAACAGACTAGTATTTAAAACCTTATCCAAAACGAGGCACGAGTCATTCAAGTTCGTTTCCTCGGGTGCAAACCTCAAACCCGGATGGCAACTCCAAATTGAATTCTCCGGAGGGGTGTCCACTCCTATCTTTAGTAAAGGGAAGTCCATGTGATAGTCCCCAATGAATTGGACTGATTGTAATAAACCCGAAAGTTCAGGTAGACTCTATAATGCACCCAAACAAGAAATTTGTTAACTTTATTTATATCTTACCTTGTATGTTAAGAGTAAGTAACCTGTGTCACTTGTTTCCAATAATGGTATGGCAATAAAGTTTCATTACCAAAATTGAGTTCCAACAAATGCCCCACTTAGTGGGCCCCATCTTCATGTATCGTATGAATGTTGGTAGTACATTAGAAGATATTCAGTTCCCAAATTTGGTTAGAATATAATTAATGTTTACATTAAGGGTTGAAGGCGTTCACATTCGAAACGTATAAGAAAAGAAGACATTGAAACATGACAAGGATTATTCTAACACCCTACAGGTCATTTCCTACGCTACAATGGAAGTTTCTGAGAAGCAATTTTCAAATATCTTCCACATTCCACCAATGGAAAGAGATTAGTAATGCCAGCTAAGATTTATCTATTTATTTTTCAAGCTCCACAGGGCCACAACGATTATTTCCATCGAGATACTTATAACTTGCTTGGGACTAGGGGAGCATGTTATAAACTAGAGGATAGAAAAACTTAGGCTTACAGACGCAAGTTTTTGCTTTTTAGATCTGAAATCCAGGTTCTCTCTTCGTTTCTCCAAGTTGTTGCAAATCTCTCTCTCTCTCTCTCTCTCTCTCTCTCTATCTATCTATCTATCTATCTATCTATCTATCTATCTATCTATCTATCTATCTATCTATCTAGACACACACACGTTTATGTGTGTAACCTCATCAATTGTGCGCTACTCCTCTTAAGGAAGCAAGTTTTTCTATTCTCTGCTAATCAACCATTTTGTAGCCAGATTATATACTCCAGAAAGAACCGGCTGGATGTCTGAAAGGGGTGGACCCATGTCTGCTGATGAGAATGAAATCTCATATTCGCTGAGAGGAAGGCTTGAAGTGTAAGGCCCATGTTGAATTTTCGTCAACTTTTTTTTGTAGAGCACTTTTGTTTTTTTGGCTTCGTATATCCTATTGGGAAGGGTGTTATCGTCGTCATGTTCATTGTATATTCACATCAACAGAAACAAAATGGTTGTTGTCTTGATAACATTGAATGTTGTCTTAGCTACTTTGTAAACGAGTTCACCCTTTTTTCTTTCTTTGGTTTTATTTAGGGTACTATCTGCTACAACTTGGTTCAATTACTTGGATCAGTCTTTGAATGGGAAAGGAATTTCTTGCGGTCATATATAGATTAACTGGCCTCTCATTGCGTGTGTGTATGCTAATAGTTTTCTTCTTGCTAATTAAGATATTTTGAGGAATGCCAACATCCAAATGAAAGGCAACGACTTCAATTGGGAAGGGAACTGGGACTCACACCTACACAGATCAAGTTCTGGTTTCAGAATAAGAGAACTCTAGTGAAGGTGCTCTATGAATTTCTTATTTCTGTTTGTGAGAATTTAAGTTGTTATCTTTGATTTCACTGCCGACCTCAATGATGGAATGTGTTTCTTCATGGGGAGCATTTTAGGCACAGAATGAGAGGCTTAAGAGCCATGCTCTTCGGGCAGAGAACAAAAGGCTTAAGCAAGAGAACCTTGCCATTGGAGATATATTGAAGGTGGAGTCCTTATGTGCACCATGCAAGGGTCAATCCTTTATCAAAGAAAAGCAGCAATCTATGCTAGAGCACCTACAGGAGGAAAATGCCAAACTAAATGAAAAGGTTGATTTAATTTTTGTTTTTTACTCTTTCGAACAAATGTCTTCTTTACTCTGATTTATAAGGCTCCCCATATTTGCAGCATGAAAAACTCTGGAACCTTGTTGTCGAAATGGGCATTTCGGGTTCAAATGCCCACCCACTTGCCATTGGACATTCATGGGATGCATCAATAGGAGGTTTCCTTGGACAAAGAATGGGAGTGCTTTCATTTGATCATAATATTTGCTCCATAAGTTTTAGCGATCCCAACTTTTTGTGCCATTTGAAGGAGATGAAAGAATCTAACAAATTAGGAATCACTGTTGTCAATGCTTTTAATGAATTGGTTAGCCTTTTGTCCATTGAGCCTCTATGGATTAAGGACCCTACTAACGGGAGATATGCTATTCATCGTGACAACTATGGAAAGTCCTTCCCAAGGATTAATCACCTTAAAGGTTCAAGTGCTCGATTCGAGTCATCAAAAGAGAACGGCATCGTAAGAATGAATGGGCCGCAATTGGTTAGCATATTAATGGACTCGGTTAGTTCTAGTATCTCATTGCTATTGAATCTTATATTATAGCCAAGTCCCTGTTCTCTGTAAACCACTAGTTAAATTTTGCAGACTAAAAGAGCAAAGTTTTTCCCTACAATCATCACAAAAGGAAAGACAATTGAAGAACTTGACCCTCAATCAGGAAGCTTGAGCGGTTCATTAAAACTAGTAAGTGGTCACCAAAATGTTCATAATTCTCTCTTCTTCATGAAGTATGTTCTTGGAAAATTTGTTAGTGGGACCATAAGCGGTTGATGCTTGCAGGTACATGAAAAAATGCATGTGCTTTCACCTCTGGTGGAGCCACGAGAATTCTACTTCCTTCGTTACTGCGAACAAATCAGTGAAGGTGCATGGATAATAGTAGATGTATCTCAAGACTCCTTCAATGAGAGCCAACAATCCCCTTTTCGCTTTTGGAGGTTGCCTTCCGGATGTTATATCAAAGATTTGTCAAATGGGTGCTCCAAGGTGATGATTTTGTAATCTATTAATTTTAGTTTTGGGAAAATTTCACTTACCTCCCTTGAGTTTTTTGACAAATACATAGACCTCCCTTATATTTTATGAAATTCCTTTGCCCTCCCTTACTTTCAAACTATTTGCTAGATCCCCCCTGCCGTACTTAAGGCTAACGGTGTTAACTTTTTGAGTAAAATGACTGTCGTACCCTTAGTATATATTCTCCACCATTAAAAAAACTATTTTTTTTAAAAGAGTTAAAAAAAAGTTTTTTCAAAAAAATTAAAGCGTTTTTTCATTTTCTTTAAAAGCAGCTTTTAAACAAAAAGTATGGAATAGAATTTTTTTTCAAAAAAAAAAAAAAAACTTTTTAAAATTGTTTTGTTGAAAATAGTTTTGTGGGGAAAAAAAACTAAATACGAAAGTGTTGAAAACATTTTTTTGGATAAAAACTAGTTTTTGGAAAAGTTTTTAAAAACAATTTTGAAAACTTTTTTTTTTTAAATAACGGTTTTCCAAAAACTAGTTTTTTATCCAAAAAAATGTTTTCAAATTCTTTGTATTTCAAAAAACTATTTTAAAAAAATTAAATTTTTTTTCCCTTCAAAAAACTATTTTCAACATAATTTTTTTGAAAAAGTAGTTTTTTGAAAAAAGAAACTGTTTTTAAAAATAAAAAATGGTTTAATTTTTTTGAAATTTTTTTTAACTCTATTTTTTTAAAAACGGATTTTTGTAGGGTGGATAATATATACTAAGGGTACTACAGTCATTTCACGCATAAAGTTAACAATGTTAGCCTTAAAGTAACGGCAGGGGGGAATCTGACAATTAGTTTGAAAAGTAAGGTAAGCCAGTGGAATTTCTGAAAGTGTATGGGAGGTCTCTGTATTTGTCAGAAACCTCAGGAGAGGTAAGTGAAATTTACCCATTAGTTTTTGATAGTTCATACACCGATATACGTAATACTTGAAAATAAAAATCCAGGGGATAATTTTGCATATCTCCCACGAGTCATCTTTGCAACAATGTTTTTTTTCTTGTTGATGAAGAGAATAAATTGGCTTCCCTCACTAGTTCTACATAGTAATATCGTATTTCTACATGTTTGTAGTGTTAGATCTTCCTTCCATGATGAGTTCTTCATCCATGGAGGGCTAGTTGTTTATGGCTAAGTCGTAGGGTGATCTCCATCCTATGGCTTGGGTGAATCAAGTTCTTCTCACTTTCTGTTTTCATAGTTATCCAATTTTATACCTTTGATTCTAAAAGTTTTTAAGTCTTTGCATATGTGTCAACAATGATCTTGGCACAAATAATACTTAGATCAATGTCACTCTAAGGTTTGATAAACTTCTAAATGAACTTTGATCATTCCAAACACCATTTAGTATTTAAATATGATTTTCATCGCTAAAATCTTCCTATTGAGAGCATAGTCGAACCTGTTCTCAATTGTGTAATATGTGAGAAGGATTGATTTGCCTTGTTTTGGATGGTGTGAATCCTTGGACCTTGCCTCTTTATTTAAATACTTGCAATCCTATCTTTGATTAAGTTAGAAGCCACTTAATGTCACCAAATCCATCACCAAAGGTTCCAAATGCTAAAATCCCGTAAATCCGTTCTTTCGAAGATGTTCCATTAGTTAGATCTTGAACTTTTTGAATCCCGAGTTATATGTAATCGACTACCTAGCTAGTTCCTACGCGTCGACAAGCCAGTGCTACGAGCAACCAACGGGGATAAGTAGTAGTACGTCATTACAAATTCTAATTGGAGTTGGTAAGTTGGTGGAGGTTGGTCAGGTGAACATCGTTGGATTATGGTCAGTGAGGATGAAAGAGAGAAAAAGTGAAACGTTCTAACACAAGCAGTGGTGGTGGTAATGGATCGTCTCAGAGCGAGCAGATAGTTATTGGGGGAGGTGGAGGCCGAGATAAAGAATTATGGACAATTGAGCCCCTACAGAAATGGCTTATTTTCCTTTTGTCCCTTGATTTACTCAATAATTGAAATGTTCATTATCAATTGGACCAAATTAATACATGTCATAGATTGAAGGAAAAATTTGATGCGATTGAAACTAAGGTCGGGCTAGGTCGGGTTTGGCCCAGGCCTCACCCTAACCTAACCGATCGATGCTGTTGGGTTGGGAAACTAGTCACCCAATATTGAGACTGAACAACTAATCGAACTCGACCGAGTTGACGTTGCCAGTTGGGTCGGTTCGACGGGTTGGCTTAACAGAGAATAAAAATCGTATATCTAAACTTCTGATCTTCCATTTGGAACACAGATATGTGAGAAGTTGAATAGAAGAGAAAATAAAAAATACACCAAACCACCATCACCGCCGTTTGGCATATTTCCTTGATAATTGTCTCTACCTCCATCCCGTATTTCAACCAGTGGAGGCTTCACCGTCGTTTATACCCAGAGTTGAAGTGGATGGGTACCTCCATTAGAGAGAGAGGGGACGTGTGAAAGAGAAATATCATCAGCTCCCAATGCAAAGAAAAGTGTAAAGTAATGTGAAAGGAAAAGGTAAGTCTGACTTTTCTTTTGGAAAACGATAAGAAATGCGCAAGACATTCTGACTACCCTGTATATAGAGCTCATCTTCATCTAGATCGGGTTAGGCAGGTGAGCAGAACTTTGCAAACGGCTCCAACTGACCACCCAGAATTTTTACACATTCTGAACACGATTTCGACCATTCAGTGCATGTAATGCGACCGTAGCTGCCCGGGTCAGGTCGGATTATGCGACTTATTCTGATATCAGCGTTGGAAATCTGGTTTTCAAAGTGTGTTATGGCATCGTCTCTTCTGAATTCTGGAATACAAAAACAATTCGAGTATTGTAACAATGCTTTCCTAAACCCCCACCAGATCGTGTGATCCGAGTTACAAAAAATCCATCTTCAAGATACAACGAAACTAAACACTCGATCCTTTTTGTCTGTGTTTGCACAAACGAAGACAACCAGAATATCCACTAAGCAAATGTAAAAGAAACAAGATATATCAGTATGAGCAACCCACTACGGAATTTTTGGCGTAAAGAATGACTTTACAAATGGCTTATTTATAGACTTATAGGTATTATGTGTGAAAGGTTATGTCTTTAGTCAGTGTAGCAGCTAGGAATCGATGTCAAAGGGGCCCGGATTATGAAAGAAATCTTGGTTCGATAATCTTTTCAAGACTAAATATAGCCATTTGAGTTTTAATATGTCGGTTTTGATAAATTAAAAATTAATCTCGAGTTTTGTGTTTGTCATATGACTCGATGAACGCAATATCACAATCGTAATGGATAATTCGCCATAATTAAGTGCTCTCAAAATAAAAATTGTTCATACTTTTTAATAATTTTTTAAGAATTTGTATAAAAAAAATATGTAAAATATATTCCAAAATATGAAGGGGCCCCTATATAGCTCTGCTTCCATCTTTAATAGACACACATTGGAATGATCATGGCTTTTCAAAAGACTGTAATTAGGAAGGGTCATGTCTTTTGAAGACAGATAACTAATGAACACCATACCTTTGTAATTGTAGGCACTCTTTTGTGAAGAGCCATGTCAAGAGACATAATTAAATTAGGAAGGGTCATGCCTCTTGGGGGCACCCCATGTTTTATATCCTTTTCTAACAATCACATCCCTTCCAAATAAACACATCCCAATCTAATGGGTGTTTTAACCATTCAATAAAGTCACAACTCATGTGAAAAGGTGTTGCAACCTTCACATAAACCTCTCACAATATCTTTTCAAAAAACCCCAAACCAAAACCCATTTATTATTTTGAAAATCTCTAAGAATTACAGGCCGGTACAGCCCACCCTCACAATTGACATCCAAGTACAAGCCGCACATCACAATGCACGTGCAGGTACAACCTGTATTGTAGCTTCCGTCTCTCTCTCTCTCTCTCCCTCCCTCCTCAACTCCCCAAACCGTATGAAAGTGCCTAAATATTAGGGTACCCAATGAAAGTACATAAACCTAAACCCTAGGGTACCCTATGAAAGTGCCTAAACCACTAAAACCCTATAATAGGAAAGTGCACCCTAAAACCTAAATCCTAGGGTACCCTATAAAAGTGCCTAAACTTAAACCCTGGGGTACCCTATGAAAGTGCCTAAACTAATAAAACCCTATAATAGGAAAGTGCACCCTAAATCTAAACCACAAAAAAGAGTGACTTGCCTTAATGGTAATTAAAAAAAAGTGACTTGCCTTAATGGTAATTAGATGTCTATTTTCTAGACCTAGAGGTAAAAACATATTTTATTCTCTCTTCGTCTCTTTTTAAATGTGTTGCTTTGTAAATCCAACTTATTAAAGAAACATTATCATCACACCTCTCATATCAACTTTTATCTACACTTTACACCTCTCACATCAACTTTTACCTCTACTTTCCAAAATTATCCTCTACTTTTACCCCTTAACTCTCTACGTATTAACTTTTCAAAATACACACTTATTATGGCATAACCCAAAATGTTATACTCTACTTTTATTTAGGGACGGGGAGGTATTTACTTCTCCGAAATGCAATGCAAGATGAAATACACACTTGTTTTTAGTTTTTAAATTTTAAATAACAAATTCACTAATAAAATCCTTTTGACTATAAATAAACTAAAATAATTTTTTTCCACTCAACACAATTTGATTGAAAAAGGTTTCTAACAAGTACTGTTGCAAATAATAGTATCTTACAATTAAAGTTAAAAATATGATTAATTAGAGAAAACAAACTGTTTGAGTGGTATTTCGTTATGGTTGATCCATTTTTCTACTGGTGCAATAATTTTTAATAGTTTACTATATTTAAATTACGAAGCTAAAATACCACGTTTAATCTTTTACAATGTATTAGCTACCTACATTGTTTTCGGTTGTAAGTTAACCTTTAAGTTTGTACCCTGGAGGCAGGGAGGCTGCTGTGTACATTTAAATGACATAGTTTTGTGGGCAACCCAAGTGGTTTGCCAAATGCGATCTTGTGGGACCCATTTTCGGGTCCCATACAAACGATCCGAACTGTTAAATAATTTTAAAATAATTATTCAAGTGGTCTTTAAAAAAATCAGGCCCATTGGATATTTTTACGTAATTGATCTAATTCGTTTGATTTTCATTAAGAATTCAGGACCCTGTAGTTTAAAAGAATCTTCAAGAAAAGTTATAAAAATGTGCGCTCGGTAATCCATTGATCTAAACCATAGGTATTCTAGGGCTTATTGAGAAGAGCATCCAGTAAAAAAAATTATCTTGTTCAGACATCGATATGTATCAAAAAACTAAAAATATGTTATATATATATAGCTCCGCTTCTAGTCCGGACTCTGGACTTCCGGACCTCCACGTTCCCGATATTTTTTTGACGATCCGAACCATCCAATGTGTTTAAAAGGTGTTTTTAAGGGTCCCCACGAGAAATCATCAAAAAAAATACTGGGAAGACCTTGATCCGAGCAGTTTTTCACAAAAACTGATTTTGCAAAAAACAATTTTTAAAACATTCAAAACACCAAAAATCCTCCAGTCAGGGCTCCCTCACAAAAAAAAGTGCGGGAAAACAGTTGTGGGCCGTTGGATCCTATGCCCTTCGCGCGATCCAACGGCTAACAACTGTTTCCCGCACTTTTTTTTTTGTGAGGGAGCCCTCATAGGAAACTTCTTGCATATATATATATATATATATATAGAGTCCCCTTCCTATCCAAACCCCTATTTACGGACCTAACGTCCGGACCTCCACCTTCCCGATTTTTTTTTGAAAATCCGAACCGTTAGATGTGTTTAAAACGTGATTTTAAGGTCCAACGCGAAGATTTGGCAAAAACAAATACCCGGAAGGGCTTGATCGGGGCAGTTTTTCACAAAAACGCTATAAAAACAGTTTTATGAAAACTGCCCCGATCAAGCCCTTCCGGGTATTTTTTTTTGCCAAATCTTCGCGTTGGACCTTAAAATCACGTTTTAAACACATCTAACGGTTCGGATTTTCAAAAAAAAATTTGGAAGGTGGAGGTCCGGACGAAATAAAATCCGGGAGTTTGGATTGGAAGTTTTGTGTATATATATATATATATATATATATATATATATATAGAGAGAGAGAGAGAGAGAGAGAGAGAGAGTGTGTGTGTGTGTGTGTGTGTGTGTGAGAGAGAGAGAGAGAGAGGGAGGTGTATGTACATATACATATACATATACATGTATATACGTGTATATGTGTGTGTGTGTGTGTTGTACGTATGCTGTAAGTATCTATATGTATACACAACACACACACACATATATAGCTAATAGTATTCACCTTTTTGGGCGTAATTTCTAGTATAGGTCAGGAACGGCTTCCCATCATCATTGGAACGCGTTTCTTTCGATTTTCAGCCTCTGAAACGCGTATCTTGCCAAGATATGTGGGCTAGCCCGAAGTTTCCTGTAACTAAGGTTGGAGCTAGATTAATCAGCTCTTTCTACACTTATTTTTTGCATGATGGCCTTTAGCCAAGATAGACTTTTGTTGTAACAACAACGTAAACGCAATTTCATCACTCGTGTTGTTTGCCTCTTGCAGTAGGAGTGTAGTAGTTTCTAATAACTTCTGAGTGTTAATTCTTAGACTTCCTATTGTCATCGTACTACTGTTAGACAAGTATTCCATTATAGTGGTATGGATATTGTTGGGTGCTTCATTTGGAACCGACTATGCACTTCCATGATCTTCTTTCTAATTTTCACTGACCATAACTTTTTGCTGCTGTTACTATCTGGTAGGTTACTTGGGTGGAACATGTTCAAGTTGATGACAAGGCCCTGACTCATCCTCTTTATAGGGATTTCATTTTCCGTGGTTTAGCATATGGAGCAGAGCGATGGCTTCTCACACTTCGGAGAATGTGTGAAAAATATGCATTTGGGATGGGGAGAACTGCTGTCAGTCAAGAAAATGGTGGGGGTAGTCTTGCTGACAACTTCGACTCTCATAACAGATTATTTCTTTCTTTTTCCTGTAGCTATATATGTTCATCATATATCATATATGTATGTCCATAATAACCGTCTTTTGGTATGATTGTAATGCTATTTGTCCAGTGATAAGTACACCTGAAGGCAGGAGAAGCATAATGAACCTTACACATAGGATGGTCAAGAACTTCTGTGCAAATTTAACCATGGAAAGCAAACTGGACATCCCTCGGCTAGCTGAACCGAATAGATATGGAATTCAATTCTCTATATGTAAGAGCACAGGACTAGGTAAATCCTATGGCTTGATTATGAGTGCTACTACCTCCCTCTGGCTCCCGTTGCCACATCAAGCATTATTTGATTTCCTCAGTAATGCAAAGATGCGATCCCAGGTTTGCGACATTTGAATTATTTTTCTCATTTGAATGTTACATCTGACTCTTGTTAAAATGTGACGAATTATGAGAAATCAAGCATTATTTTTTTTCTTTTTGTCACCAGTGGGATGCAATGGGTAAGGGAAAACCGTTCCAAGAGATTGCAAGAATCTCCTATGGAGATCATCCCGGAAATCATATATCCATTATCCAGGTAATATTTTTTCAATTTCCCTCTTTTTACTGCATTGAGTATGTGGAAGTCACTTCGCTTGAAAGGTTTTGTTGACTTGGCTCATTGTGATTTTCTTTTTTCAAAACGAGCATAAAGATATTTATTGCTTAAAGCACTTACTTTCAAGAAATGTCACTCATGTCATTTTGGATGAGATATGTATATTGTGATCATGTCTATACAGTATACATGAGATATTTTCTACTATTAATGCAGAAAATACACACAAAAATAATTCACTGTAATCACTTGGATGACAAAATATTGGAAGTGCTTTTCAAAAGTCATTTTTCAAATTCTGAATAATGTGCTTTACGATCTGTTACTGTGGCTCATAATTCATGAAACGCCAGTGCCAAATGCCACTTTGTTCTGGAAGGTTTTTCCGTACAAACAACTTGAACTTGAAATTGTGTTGGAAGTTGGAACGGTTACTAAGTTTTGTTTACATTTTGTTTGCCAAGCAGCCTTTGATTCCTTGTGAGTACAATACTCTGGTGCTTCAGGAGAGCTGTGTCGACCCCCAGGGAGCAATAGTAGTCTACGCTCCCTTTTACATGCAATCTGTAGAAATGGCAGCAAGTGGTGCAGACTCTTCCAGCATACCTATTCTTCCATCAGGGTTTACGATCTCCAGTGACGGCCATCCTCACACCGGAGCTCATGGAGCTTCAAGCAGCACTTCTACTACAAACCCCATGTCCAGTGGTTCACTTCTCTCAGTCTATTTCCAGACTTTAACAGGTGATGCCTCAGATTCTAAGCATGTCGACATGGACTTGGTGACTGATCTCAGTGCTCTCGTCTGCTCAACGATCCAGAATATTACCTCTGGTGTGAACTGCTTCGGCTTGGATTGACCTAGTAGCAGTACTTTTAAGTGTGATGGTGTAATTGTGAGAAGAGTTCTCATTTTTCTTTTCCGTTTCGTTTTTGGTTAGTCTGTGTTTGGATTGTTGAGTTCAAGAGATACTTATGTTAGGGAAAGGAAAGGTACATGATAAAGTAAGAAAATATTTTTACAAAACTAAATTAGGTCTTGTTTTCGCAATTATTTTCCTTTCCCTTGGTTAATATCTCCAAAAATCCATCATCCAAACTCAGCTTAACAGAATGGTTGGTCAAGTACTGAGGGTCAAATTTAAATCCAACGGAACATTTATTGCTACTTATTATGGTTTAATCATTCATGGTTGCTTGGATAAAGGTTTTCTTTTTTTTGTGCTCGCGTGTTAGCATCCTCTCGTATGTTGTTCTCTCTTTTTTTTAGCATGAAATTATTGAAGTTGGGTGCTTATCTGCCTTCTGATATGAACGTCCCTATGATTTTTATCAAGAACTGCACATTTTTGGAATCTGTCCAGGTAGCTCAAAAACCTCACTTGACACTAAAAAAGTATGCATGAGAGAGCCAAGCATGGAAAGGGATGTAAGCAGGATTCCCACTTGTAGGAAATTTGCAGCATATGTGCTTGAACTTCCATATAGTACCTGAAAGAGGAAAAAAAGAAAAAAGAGATGATGGTTTCATATGCCTCTGCAATTACTAGAATGCTGCTTGCGAGACTCTCTATAGTGACCTGATTGGCTGATTGGTTATTTTCTTTACCTTATTCTCATCAGAATGATACAGAATCAGAATTTTGCATCTCTCTTTGGAAAAAAAAACATTTATGAACAGAAGTGAAGCCCAGTCCAAAATTCTTTCTCCCACTGAAATTCCTCCTTTGCAACAGAAAGCAAGCATGCAACCTTGAATTTTATTGTCCAGTTAAGGAGAGAAAATTGGTCCAAAAACTTTTATTATGCAATAGTCTGGTCATTAGAATACTTCTTTTGTATGTCGATGTTTCTATGCTTCTATCATTCCATTTTCCCACACTGAACCGTTTAAACTTATTGTAATGGGCCGAAATCTAGCAACCCAAATGGGTCTTGGTTGGTGAGCCCGGAAGGGTTTGGGCCCAAACAAATCTCCAGGCCAGCCAAGGAAGAGAATATCATGGGCTTACCAAGCTTTGGCCCATTCGAGACAAACGGGTGTCTCGGCCGACAATCTGTAAGCCGGACGAGTCATCCGAGACGGTTCATACCCGAGGTGATTTGGAGGGATGATCCTGGATTTCGGTGACGTCTCCTGTGACGCCACCCGAGGCGGTTAACGCTCATAACAAACTTGGGAAGGCACATGTGCATGCTACAGCTGTCCATACATCAGCATGACGTATACCGAGCGGTTATGCCACGTGTCATTGTTGTATTGGAGAACGCATGCATGCGAGACTTGTGAGGCCGGTTCGTGATGCTCGGTGACGTCATCCAAGCCGAAATGACGGGCTTGCCCCTGTACTTGGGAAGCCTATATAAACGAAACGAAAATGCCCTAAGGAAGGGGGGACTTTCTCTTTCTACTTTTACTCTCTCAATACCTTTCTTCTCTCTGATCTCTCACTAGATCGTCGGAGTGCCTTCCCTGGCCACATTCCGGCCAGGTTAGGTGCTAATGGCGTGTGCTAAGTGTGCAGGGGTTCCAGAGAGGAGAACACGCTACCAACTTGCCGCTCACTCGGATCAGGAACCACCAAAGAGGGCTCATCGGATTTTTGAGTACACCACACTTAGTAGTCTCCGTTGGAGAGAGAGAGAGAGAGAGAGGATTTAATTTACCGAAGCAATTGGTAATTGTATGGGAAGGAGAACCAGCTTCAAATCGTGGTACGCCAGTTTGTTAGTAGTCACTCCTAGATTAGTCATCCATCTATCCCTCCTCCGGTGTTTAAGAGGGGATGCAGAGGGGATATACACCCGGGTGACATACCTATTCCCTAGTTATGGGTTGATTTTAGTACCTGGTGAACTCATTTGCTAAAATCAGGTTGTTGCTAAAATCAAACGGAAAACTCAGCTTAGTGATAGGGGAAGGGTGTCACTAACTAGTCCGAGTTGGACATTTATCAATTTACCCCACTTTTTCTATTATTTTGCTCATGTAATACATATTTTTGATTGAAAAAGATAACATCAAGCATTAAAATTATTTTTCTCCCTTTAGGTTACTGTTTTTGTTAAGTATTCTTTTATTTACCTTTCAGCATTATGTTGTTGTTTCCATTATCCCCTTATTCAATGAAACAAAGAGCCAAAACACCTTTTCACAATACGCAAAAACATCTTTGTAATGGTTTTGCAAGAAAAAACAATTAAGAGTCAAAACACTAAGTCTGCCAAAAACGAAATTCAAACGTTAATTTCTCACCTAAGCAAAAATCATTACTTCAAAAAATCACAGCGGCAACTAAAAAAAAAGATGGGCAGTAAATATTAAAAAGAAGAATGAAAGAAATGTGTGAGTGTCTGTGGTTAATGTGTCATATTATTCTACTTTGGGAAATTTGAATTAATCATTGAGGAAAAAGGCAGATTTTATCATTAAGAGTTTGCGCAACTTTGACGATCCCCAGGAAACAAAGAAAAAAGGAAAACCACCATGTTAGGACTACAACCACGTGACTAACCCAAAGCACTAATACATAGTATTTTTTTCTACCGGTTATTTGGGCTACTATATTTGTCCATAATTGAGAAAAATCAACTTGCACATCCATCGCATATGCCCGGCCTAAAAATTTCACGCATGTACCAGGCCTAAAAATTTCGAACGAGTTAACGAATATAACTGGAGCCCAAAATCGAGTAGGTTGGTGCATTTAACCGTGCCCAACTCGTTCCTGTATTTTTTCACTTTTGTTTGGCGAAATTCCTCCAGAGAGAAAATAGCAGAGGAGGAGATGAGTAACAGCTCACTGTCATCGTCGCCGGCTCGTTCCTCAATTTCGACCACCGCAATCGCAGGTGCAAACGTTTCCTCTGCTCTCACCGTCGACGACTTCCATTTCCCCCCAGATCTCATCTCCATACAAGATCGTATGGACGAGGCTCTTCAGGGTTAGTAGTACTCTCTTTCAATTTCATCACATTATCTCCAATTCTAAACTCTTCTTCTCTGGGTTTTATTTTCGAATTTGACCTTCTGGGTCTGTATTAGGCTTTCTAATTAATTCACATTTCCATATTGGGTCTCTTAGATTTGCCGGATTAGATATGGGTGTCCCGCCGGCTTTACGTACACCTCGAATTTCTCCTCAACGAATAAGCGCTTGGGCCAACAAAATCCTACCTAATGGAGAGATAGTTGGAGAGGTGAAAAACCCCTCTACCTTTCATTACAAAACCAATAAACTGCAAAAAGATGGATTGTTTTGTGAAAGAACTTTTGGGCCTATAAAAGTGAAATTCTTGCTTTTGGAAATTCTCGAGGAATCGGAGATGAAAATGAAAACACAAGATTCACCCAATCCCACTGTCCACTAGTGAGAGTCCGATAAAAGGAAGGACAAAGGCCCGTGTGGAGTGGCCCCATAGGGGTTTATGTCACTTTGGAGGCTGCGAACCTCAGACCTTAGACTGGAGCAACCAAGTCCCAAGTACCTTAGGAGGAAGCAAACCTAAGTACCAAGTATTGAACATCATGCCAACCCGTGGGTTTATTAGATATGGGATTCAATTGTCAATCTTATGAAACTGCATTTCCAGGTCCGAATGGGAGTGATGGATGGACAGTTGGTTTAGGAATCAATTAATCTCGCAAAGTATGTGTATTCAATATCTTGGAATGTTGCATTGCGAATTCCTTAATAAAAGGATTACTCATCCAATAGCACGGCCTCAGGGTTTCCAAGTATTGTTAAAAAAAACTACTGAGCTAGAAGAAGTATATGCTCACATAAGTTCTACGGCATAAGAAAAGATACAAGAAGTATGCTTCTACCTAGCTTGTTGATCAAAACATGAAGGAAAGATTCTACCTAGCTTATACAATGGGTATCGCTAGCTAATTTCAGCAAAATTCTTTTAGGCTCTGTTTGTTTCGACGTAAAATATTCAACAACGTAACGTATTTTCTATGTAAAACAATTTTGCAAAGAAAAAATTTGTTTTTATTTTGCTGTGTTTTGGTAGCCATTGGAAAATATTTTCCATAATAAAAATGAAACACAGGGTCTGGGACAACATAGCAAATACAATCTATCAAAATATATAAGTACAAATATGTTACTGTAGGGCGTAAGGTATGCGTAAACCTATATAGAGAGAACCTTGGAGAATAAGAACAGTCCAAAATGCAAGTTGTTGGGCCCGGAGTGTCCCCATGGATTTGGTTATACAATGTCACTCCTTGCAGCCGCTCTAAAAACAGAATTGTGGGTGTGATGTCGAATGCCATAAATGACTTAATTGAAGCCCTCCCTAACACCAATTGGTTTTAGGAGAGATGGTGAAAAAACGGTCCTACAAGTGGTATCAGAGCCAAGAGGTCGTGACTTCGAATCGTGCTAGCATCATTGTGATGGAGGGATTGTTGGGCCCGGTGTGCCCCCATGAATTTGGTTACACAATGTCACTCCTTGCGACCGCTCTAAAAACAGACTTGTGGAGGCGATGTCGAATTCCATAAAAAACTTAATTGAAGCCATTCATACCACCAATTGGTTTTAGGAGAGACAGTGGAAAAGCGGTCCGACACAAGTGAAAGTGATTGAATTTCTGCACCTTAATAAATGAACCTCTCTCTCTCTCTCTCTCTCTCTCTGGGGTTGCCGATAATGGGGGAAACACTCTCCCTGACCATCCCTGTTGATAATGGGAAGGATCCATTGTCCATTCAATGGTCTAGATCCTGGTAAAACAACTTTTGGGTAATTTGGTATGAAATCATTTGTGCTCATATGATTGAAAATGGTTCAGTTCAAAAAATATTTTACGTTCTTTAGTCTAACCAAACAATGGAAGATGGCGAAAATATTTTACATTGAAACATATGGAGTCTAAGTTCCTTAGTTTTGAGGAAAAAAGATTTGTAGCACTAGTTTGTGATTTTGCTTGAAATTTGGTGAGCTCAGTTGTTATCACTCAAACACGTAGCACGCCTGAATATAACTGGGTTGACTGGGTAAAATTTGTTATTGGATATACAAATAACAAGCTTTTAAAGAGAGAGAACAAAACCATGTAAAAAAAAAAATCATCCATTGAAAAGTGATTTTAGTTTGTTTTGCAGTTCTGAAAAGTGATTTGATGGCTGCACTCAACAAGGAGGTCAAATCCTTGGATGAAGATAGTTGGATGTTTGATGGACCTCGGTCCCGTATTAACCTTGTATCAAAACCAGGTAAGTTATTCAACTATAAAATGCTGCTCTTTGGCTTAACTTTGTGTGTGTTCTTGTTTCTTCTCTCAGTTAAAAAATTGAGACCCAAGAGGTACGCAGCCTGCCAGCCTCACAAATCACATTCCTCTTGGAAGAGCACTTCAGATGAAGATCTATATAGCTATTTAGGATCCCATTCAGAGTTCACTGGGGAAAACATTTTGAATTGTCAGGACCCCCCTCCAAGTTGAAGATTGGTTATTAGGTTCCATCTTTTTCCTGAACCGAAACTCAAGCTGTATTATTGGTTTGGAGAGTTAGTTTTAGGTGGATAAAGGAGGCGCATACCAGGTAAACAAAACCTGTGTTGACCTTCTCCGTTTTGTTTTTAAAGTTCAAGCTACTGAATGCCAGATGATGGACGTGAAAGCTCCAAAGAGGAGAAATACTTGGGAACCAAAGCTATGTCTTGAGGTTGTAAGATGACAAAACTCGAGGATCTAAGAAAATAGGGTGAATTAGGTGATTTAATTTTATGTGAGCATGGTTTCAACAATACATATGTCAACATCCATGCGAGTTAAGTGACTACGAATGGCATCAGACACGGTTTGGTTTGCCACTGTATAGTTACTTCATGGCATGTAAAGCAATTAGCTCCATTTAAAGGTTTAAAACCTTTGGGACATCTGCATCATTAAAAGAAGAGAAGCAATGATGAAGTAATTGAACCCTTTGAATGACCAGCATACACTCCTTTCAATTAGTCTTCGGTAGCGCTACACTCAGGCCTAATGACTCGTTAGTCCCTTCGCTCGCTTGTCAAAACTTCTTTAGTGTTGTTTTGTACTTTTGTTAAGGAAGCAGTGTTCGGTATCTGACCCTCAGGGGAGGAAGTTCTCTAGTAGTCGAAGTTCCCTTTCTCCGACTGTAAGTGAGCTCACCTCCCCAATCTGTAATTCTTTCATTTCTAACCCTTGAAAGATGGTTCTTCTCAACTACAATTTGAATACCCTGAGCTGTTTCGTTATAAAGACTCTCCATCATGAGCCATGTAGGCAATGAAGGTTTATTCAAAATACCACAACGTGCAATATGGTTACTCAAATACAAGGCTCCAGAAGCACCTTAGCTCATTACCAAAATTGGTGGCACATACTTTCTGTAATCTTCTCTTTTAAATTTCTTCTACTTGTTTATTCTAATTCAAACTGTTAGATAAAACCTTGTTTTCCCATGTTTTGTTATCCCTACTAATCAGCAGTCGTGGTCCTTGGCCCACAAAACAAGTAACTGCTTCATTCAAGTATTCAACATCTATGTTTGGGCACACAAATCTCATAATACTTTTCAGTTATTTTCATCTCTGATACACCAGTACTCCAAATAGATAGGGTCTGTATCAGAATCTTCATAGGTGTCCCCTTGACTATTTTTCGTAGTATTATTCTATATCAGTGTGGCCCATTTCGCTAATGTTTTGTATAGTTAGGACTTGAGGGATATAAACCCTTCGTCGACCAATTTATAAAGGTTCTACAAAATTAGACGAATATCAAATAAAATAATTAGATGCTTGTTTTCAGCCCCAGGTTATAATTGTCATCTCATGCAGCTAACTCATTTGTTTAGTTCTATGGAAGTCTCATTTTTTACTCTGTTTTTTTTTTTTTTTTTTGTTGCTTGCTCTTATGATTATTTGTTTTTCAGGTGGTGTTTTCCATAACCGTGCGGATACCACAAAGCATCATAAATTTGCCCCCTCGAAATGATTGAGAATTCGTAACTGATTGTGCAGCATGCATTCCCTGCGAGCTATTTAGAGCTGCTTCATTTGACCATCCAAGAAACCATCTAAGAGGTTTCTGTTTTAGAGACGGAGGCACCTGGTCTACTCTAAAACTGTACATGTATTTATGCGTATTGTGATTTGCGACACATATTTATGAGTAATTTGACAATTCTGGTGATTAGAGGAAATCTTAGAACGCCGAAACTTAACTTCTGTTGTTAATTATATCACTGATACGGCTTGGGCCAGAGCTTATGGCTATTAATTTGTCGTTTGGTCCCCCAGATTGTTATGCTAAACTGCAGAGTTCCTTACGTGAAGCAACTGAAATTGCACTGAAGATCTTATAAAATTTTGGAGATTGGGATGATTCATGGAGCTATATATTGTCTGAATGCTTATTTATATAATGGCAGTTTCATACTGCCCCAAAGAAGATTTTTGCACCCGCCTGTCCAGACAAAAGATCCCATTAAAGTTCCTAATTATACCCATTGGAAACAATTCATATTTTTCGTAGGAATGGAGGGTGTGCAGCTTGGCCCTTGTTGGGGAAGTAGAGCTCTTGCTTGAACGAAGAGCTTATAGATGAGCCCGGATAAAAGAAAGAAAAAAAAACTTGGATGAGCAACGCCTTGGAGGAACCAGAATGTTAGTTCATTGACTATAAAGCCCAAAACACAGTTTTTCTATCCCCTCTATAATGGGCGGCACCGCCAGGCAGATCTTCCAATATGGCATTCTAACACCTCCAATCCAAGGGACCAAAAGTCTGGAAACCCATTGGGACAATCTATTCCACACTTTGGATCGATTCTTTCAAATCTTTCATGGTTTGTTTCGTTTATGGATTAGAGCATGAAATCCGATCACAAATTTCATGAAGATCGTAGTTCCTATGTTCTTATGCACGAATAATAATAAGGGTCCGTTTTTTGAGAGGACATAGTAAATGAGTCTTTATTGTAATAAGGACATCAACTTTTTCCTTAATGCCAAAAGGATAAATCACCTACACATTCCAAAAATGCTTCCACTCGTCGATGAAAGTGCCTAAACCCCCAAACCTAATGAAAGTGCATAAACCTAAACCTCAAGGTACCCTATGAAAGTGCCTAAGACCCTAGGGTACCCTATGAAAGTGCCTAAAATCCTAGGGTATTCCAAAAAAGTGCCTAAAACACTAAAACCCTATAATTGAAAAGTGCACCCTAAACCTAAACCTTAGGGTACCCTATGAAAGTACCTAAAACACTAGGGTACCCTGTGAAAGTGCCTAAACAACTAAAACCTTATAATTAGAAAGTGCACCCTAAGTGCCTAAACCTAAAATGCCTAAATACGCTATAATCTACCCCAAATAGCCTGACCCATTAAAATTGAACCCCAAAATTAAACTCACCTTAGTTTGTCCCACCCAACAATTACTTTACATCAGTGAGAGAGGAAAGAGAGGAGAGAGAATGAAAGTGACGTGCGTAGAGAGAGAGAGAGAGAGAGAGAGAGAGAGAGAGAGAGAGAGAGAGAGAGAGAATTAAGCTTGGGTTGATAAGCTCATCTGAAAGTGACGTGCACGAAGATATAATTACTTCCACCATTTCCTTCAGTGATGTCTTGTTGCTTCTGGCAGGGATCGTCAGCTTGAAAGTGACGGGTGCTACAGAAAATGGAAGTGACGTGCGGGAGTTGGGCGCAGCAAGTGTCGTGCTCTCTCTCTCTCTCTCTCTTTTTCAGTGCATAAAGGAGGCGCCCAAGAGAGTTCATTAAGGGTATTTTTGTCTAGTGTTATCCTTGAGTCATCAAAAAAATTTCATCAATGTATTGGAAGCATTAAAATAAATTAAACTGGACTAAACACCATTAAAGCCTCAAACTTGGCCTTTAGACCAATTTCTGTGTTAGCTCAACTTGGTCAGATCCCCCGCCCCTAGTCCTGGATGCACTCGCCAATCTGTATAACCTGGATTAGGCTCACCATTTTTGACAAAAACAAGAGATCTCCAGAAACACCGCATAAAGTTACAACGCGCCATCATCTTCCCAAGCTAAAATTAATGTACAGGAACCACGATGTGGCTCTTTATCGACCCTAACTGGAGTGTTCTAGTTCCTGCCAGAAGCGGAGAAGAGCCCAATTCATGTAAATCAAAACTCGACCCTCTTTTAATCAGAAGATGTTACCACAGTAGAAAAGTATAAATGTCAATTGCTTTGAAAAGCACATGCCCAGAAATCTTAAGCTCATAGAACCGTGTTATGCATCATCTCTTATGTAACTCTGTATTTGGAACCACTCTAACCTCATTGTCTTTACAAGTAAGCTTTCTGCTTGTTAAGAACATCAGTATAGGTAATGCTATTGTAATCACAGGCTACCACCAAGATAGGATGTCAAGAAAGTACAGAAGTCAGGGAGAAGAGAGAGTTCTAAAACCTAGAATGAGGTCCGACAATATGTGCAAAAAAAGTCGGGACAAAGGTTACAAAAAAGGTATTATTTCAGAAACGCATTGTAATTACTCATTACTTTCTGGGATTTACCGCGGGTGATGCAAGACAGAGAACGTATATTTTGGTGCCATAAGGTCAGACTTTTTCAGTATCAGAACCAAGAAGGCCCATCTGCTCCGTAAGATGTTCCACATGTTGAGTATTGTGCCAAACATTCTCCATCAACTTGGCTTGGTTTCCTTCTTCCACTGAAGTTGAATCCACCACCTCCATATCAAAAGGTTGTTGGCTTGGGAAAAGGAACTGGCCCCAAAAGGGATCTAGCTCTTCACCCAGCAAGGAACCGTTCCACTCCAATTCATAATCAATAGACAAATCTCCATTCTCTGGGGAAATTTCGTCATTCACACGCAATAAACTTGAATCAGTAAACGAACCAATTTCTGTCTGAGATGATATGTTGCCTTTCCCACTCATGTCACTGTTGCTTTCTGAAACCATTTCTTGGAGTGAAGAGAGCTGAGGAACACCTAAAATTGTCTGTGGAAGAGCAGCAGATGGCAATTCTTGGGCTCCAACTGGTAGGCTGGATGTAACCATTTCACATTGACTTGAAGTACAGGAAGTTGCCGGAAAATAAGACTGCCCAGAAGTCAGTGGGACCTCCTGAAGAGTCACTCCTGAGATAGGACCTCCTGAAGAGTCACTCCTGACTCCTGAGGTACAGCGTAAAGAAATATCATTATCTAACACATTGGGTGAGGAAGCATCCAAGAAAGTATTGGCATCATTGTTCAAACTTTCCAGCTGAGTTTTAGAAGTGTCTGTTATAATGAGCTGACTAAGCATTGCTTGTGCTGCCTGATTCATCAATGGCCGATACTTCACTATCTGTCCGTCGGCAGGCCCTTCCTGCTGAATCCTCCGTTTTTTGCTTCCTTCGGATATTATTTGCCTGTTGCTCTCATTTAGATGCTGCTGCTGCACAAACTGCGCCAAAAAGCCAGGGCTATTTACTGCCTTTGCAAGGAAAGACATCATCTGTTGTTGCCGCTGCTCCATCCCTTGTAGCCGTTGCACCATTGCTTGCATATGACCATCAGTGGCCTGTTGCTGCTGCCTCAATCTCACGATTTCTTGCATGAGGATATTTTTGTCCCTCTTTAGTCTCTCAACCTCTTCCCCTATCCCGAATTTCCCCACCTCAACACAGGCTCCAACAGATGACTTTTGCACGTGTGGTTGCTCAGGTGGTTGGTTGCTAGGCCCATGGGTAGGTTTCCGCCTAGGGATAGTTCTGAGAAGGTGCTTTTGACCTCTCAGAAATCCCTCATTTGCAAACTCCCAACTGTCTGGATCGACCTTCCTGAAACCCTGCTTGTCCAAAGTGCCCAAAAGTGGGGGAGAGAAAGAAAAGAAAAAGTATTGGGCAAAATAGGAAAAGGAACCATTACTCATCCATCATATGAACAGATATAAGTCGTACAATGTGGCTCCCCCCTTGTGTATCAAAATAGAGTGTCAATATTTGTAGTGCTTGATGAAAGGGAGAATAAATCTTAACAAACACACTTTAAAATGTTAGCAGATAAAAGAAAAAGAGACATGAAGATTGTTTTGCTAAAAGCCTCTACATCATCTAGAGTTTGTTCACAAGCAACAAGAATTTGTGCCAACTTTGGCAATCCTAGGTCAATCATTTCGATACCTTCACGTTGGTATATTATAAGCCCCATTAACCAAGAGCTTTTGATTCGATTCTCAATGCCATAAAATAAAATAAAAAAACAAAAAAAAAAAAAAATAACGCTTGAGACCAGTCAGATCAGAAATGGCCACCAAAACAGTTTTCTGAAATCCAACTGGCAGAGCAGTTCAAGAATTGAGTATGCCTATTATGAGGGACCAAAGACAAAAAATCCAAAAAGAAACGAACAAACAAGGACCTCAATTGGAGCCTGACTAATGGTAAGAAAATACATACCCATGAGAGTATCTTGAGCAAAGATGAGTGCAACAGGGCAACAAACCATAAAACCAAAAACTAAAAGAGTGGGGAAAAAATGGAGGGCGAACCTTGGTGGCTAATGAGCCGAGTTCTGCTTCCTCTGACAATTTTATCTATGGAAAAATCTACAACTATTGAGCCTGCTGCTACATCTGTAAGAGCGCTCAAATAACCAGGCATCCCCAATTGATAGATCTAGCAACCCTTAAAGAGCTTGAGCCTTTAAGAAATCTGTTGTAGTTTCAATACACTCCAAGACACAATATTTTGATGCAATTCATTGTACAATAAACATGCTCAAATATAGGTTAGGAAGGACAGGATCCCATAGCTCCTCCCCCACAACCCAAACTCAAATTCTTTCTTTCGGACCGGTAACACCTGTTTGACTCTACCGTACTTCTTACTCCATGCATGCAGACGAGGGAACAAGAATCCACTGTGCCCAAACAAATTGATGGGAGCTACTACCCCAACAAGCCAATCACGGAACCCGGAATACAACGTCCCAACTCTCGAAGCTTTCATCCCACCACCTAGAATTATCTCTTTTACTAAACAATGATCTCCACTTAGGCCTGAATCCTTTACTCTCAAGGTAAAAATAAAAGAGACCCTAATTAACGTCGTTAAGAACTTCTACTGTGCACACAAGTGGGATCTTATTTTGCAAAAAGTGAAATGGTAAAGATGAACCTATTTGTGCCTAGAGGGGTAAATAGGAATAGGATGAAGTGCTATTGTGAACCTGTAGATGTAAAATAGTTGTCAATTTAGGATGAAGTGCATCACTGGGGAATGCACTCCACATTTAAGAGAGAGCAGAATATGTTCTCTTAAATCAAGTTCTCCAATAGCTGCTAACAAAGTAAGCACGGTGAAGTGCATCACTGGCCAAAGCACCCTGCATCTAAGAGAAGCAGAATACACTCTCTTTAAATCGAATTTTCCAAAAGCTGCAAAAACAGTAAGAACCATTCACAAAAAATCGCAAGATTTTAAACCCTAAAGGCTAAAAACTATGCCCCGAGGGGCATCATAGCAGTGTATTAAGCAACATAATAACAAACATTACTGAAGGCAAGTGAAACCCAACCCTAGTGTACCAGAATGGTTCCATAAAATCGAGTACGTCAAGGAGTTAGTTTTCTCAAATTTCTTCAGATAGCATCTTAGATCATAAAAAACATTAGCTTGCAATTCATTTCCGGCTTTTCTACAAAGAAAACCGTTGCTTATTTTCCAGAGTGAGCCATATTCGGGCCATAGCACAACTAAACTTACATGGTCATCAACATTCAAAATTTTGCAAACTGATAAGTTCCAAATTCCAATAGAGTTGTATGGCGTGTCAAACAAGGTATTGTTCACCTACCCATGAAAGTTGCGGATCCAGCTAAGGCTATTACAACTAAGGGTACTTATGGTACTTTTTACAGATTTGTAGCCCTAAACCCCAAACTAAAGACTTGTTGACTGTAGCCAAAGGCAACTGCTGCAACTTTGATGACCGACGTATCATCATTTTTACTCATCCTACCATGCATTATTTGGTGCTCATGTCACGTCATCTTGTGTGTTTGTAATTTTGATTACTTCATGCATTCGTAGACTACAATCTGTTGGGTTTGTGAAACGTAATTGATGATGTAAACACTCGGTTATAAATACTGTTATATGCAGCCGATATAACTTGTACTCCATTCTTCATTCGATACATAGTCAAAACCAGTTTTGAGCAATTGATATACTTTGGGCTGTGTCTTGCATTCTCTATTCCGTTTCTTGACTGGTCTACATGCGTTGGGTGTTTGTTGGTTTGGCCAATTTCTCAACACAACCTACTCTAGTTCAACTACATACGCATAATTATGATAACTCATATTCACAATTCCAACGCCGCCAAAGCCATCACAAATATCAGAAAACTCCTATGATTATAAACAACAATTAGAAACAAATTCTAAAAAATTGAATTGGAGAACCAAACTTCATACACGAGAACATAATAGCAAGGAATTCATACGTAAGTGTTCAATTGGCGGACGAAGCTGGAGAAATTATTGTGCTTGAAGTACTTAGGCAAGAGGTCCCTAGCAAATTCCGGCGGGTCCCGCACAACGAAGCTGTTATTCGTTGGGCTCCACGAGACGATTTTATCACTCGACGGATCGTCCACCATGTCGTAGGTCTTGACGAGAAACGGCGGCGGAGCATTTGGGTTGGGAATCGGCGCCGGTGCCGGAGGCATCAAAGGAGGAGGCGGAATCCCGTCGTCCGCGGCGATGCTTCCGCCGTTCTCTGGGTCCATGGATAACACTTTTTTCTTGTTTCTTTTTGTTCCAGTTTTAACTATTACTGTACTATACTATTTTTCTGGTTTCCTGGAGTTGAGAGAAATGGTGATTGCTAGGGTTTCGAGGAAGGTGATGCTATAGCCATTAGTGGGGATGAACCAAAACCCTAGTTATGGCTATAGCGCCGATATGTACAGAGAAAATAATGGTTAGCGAAGGTGGTTCATGGTTGTGCGGTCAGGAGAGGACAGAGGTTGAAAGTTGTGGGTTTTTTTTTTTTTTTTTTTTACACGAACCTATGTTAAAGTTTAAAAAGTGTGTTGAAATTTGTGAAAAATGTATAAAAGTAAATGAGAGTGTATTGAAAAATGTAAAAAGTGCACTAAGGTGCGTGTTTTTTTTTTTTTTTCCTGTGTTTATTGTGAGCCCATAGCAAGACCATTTTTATTATAGAGGGATATAATATTCTCTCCGTTCGTATTTGTTGGTCCATTTTTAACATTCGTGTCATGTTTTCAACCTTCTACATCTTTCAATTTCATAATGAATTTCATGATTATAAATATTTCACATAATAAAACTAATTGAGAGAGATCAAATAAGATACGTATTGCATATTTTTTGAAATTTGTAGTAAAGGATATCCACGATTTTTTTAAAGTGTATGGAATAATGAAAGTGTACTAACAAACACGGACGGACTGAGTAACTGAAACGAATGGGCACATATCTATTGTTGTGTTTGGAAGGAGCTTTTAAATGCACACTGATGCGTCTCAGTACACCCTCAGATCATGTTGTGTAATATAATGCATGTTTTCATTATTTTAAAAATGTCACATTTTTTCCAATAACGTACCGGTCCTTGTGTTATACGGTACCCCACCTAGTTTGCAACACGCCAAATGCTCGTTCATCCTTCCTAGAAGCCTCTTGTCTTTTAGCAAACAATGATGGCTATTTACCTCATACTTAACAGGAGGCGTTTTACATGAATGGGAGCATTTTTTTTTTTTTAGCCGAAAGAGAGAATTTCATTTCACACGAAATGCTGTTACAAACTACCGGATAAAAATACAATAGAATAATAACAACGCATAGACGAGAAGAACATAAAACAGATACCAAAACCAGAGCCGGCCCTGGGGTAAGCCCAACAATGCCCCGGGCTTGGGCAACCCACCCTCCGTGGGGCAACCAAAAAATATATATATAATTGCCTGAGTATGTAATAACTTTTTTAGTTAGCGACAGGTGACATGGGAGTGTTCCACTAACAAAAAACTGTTTTTTTCAAAAATCGAGACAGGTCATTCTCTCACAATACATCACATAAAAAACCATGAAAAACCAATTTTTTCAAAAACCACCTTAGTGGAACATCCCCTGAGAAAGAATGGCCCAGCGGCAAAGGACTCACTCTCCGTCCTTCTGACGTAAGTTCGAGTTGCGGGGGCTCCTGCGTTAGTATTACTTTTTTTTTTTTACTCCTTTTAGCCGGAAGGTGATAAGCTAGCCGCCCATGAAGCATATTCCATTCCTGGTTCAATTTCAGCTGTTTTTGGATAGGCTATATATAGAGCTGGACTCATGCATTTTCAGCTCTTTATTTTGCTTCGTGCACAAAGAGTTTTTTGGTATATGGTGCGCTTATTGTTTGACTCATTCGTTATGTATTTTTATGATGGTAATTAAGATTTTTTTTTTGTTCAAGCTACAAATAGGGATGTACGGCTATATTCTATCCCCCAAATAGTTATGCATGTTTTAAACACTTTTTTCTTCTTTTTTTTTTCATATTAGCAACGTTTTTTTCCTGTTTGAGTTAAGATTTTTCTTGACAACCACACCAAAATTTCTCATGCTAGCTTAAGCTTCCCAACTAGATTTTGTTTTAGAGTTTTTCCCTCAAACCCTCATATTTTCATCCTTTTAGTTTTTGCAATCTCAAATTAATTGAATTTTGGTGCATCCATATTAAGTACTCTCTTGATTGTTCTTGATTAGATTGTTCAGAAGACCAATTCAATTTTAGGGGCTCCAATTAATAATTATAATGTTTGAAACCTTACAGTTTTGCTATTATTTTATAAATTCTTGGTACAACATAAGAAAATTTCAATTTGTAGGGGTGTCATCGCTCCCATTTTCCTTGGATTAAAATTGGGAATGGCACAAGAAGAACGTACCTAGAGGTATAATAGTAGTAGTGGTGAATGTGGCGGCGATAGTGGTGGTAGTATCAGATTCTCAAAAAAAATTGAAGGACAATTTGAGATTTTCGTGAATGAAATTCGGAGAAAGAGCAAATCAAAGTAATCTTGTTCACATCAAATATGCTTCTTTACCACTGCGTTTCCCTTTCTCATAATAGAAAAATCTAGCAACGAAAAAATGCTATGGGCCTAAGAGCACGTATTTAGTATGCTTATAATAAAACAGAGGGAGGTTTCCGTGTAACTTTTTTTTTTTTTACTTGTATATTTTTTTTTTCATGACTTAATGGTAAGGGGCAACTAAGTTTGGGCTCAGGCTGGGGCAACCCAAACATTAGGGCCGGCCCTGACAAAAACAAATAAAGGATATTTATCCCGCGAGAGCTTGCTTCGGCTGTCAGATGTCCATGAACAATATACGCTGTCAATGCGCTATTAAGCCGGTAGCTCCACGAATGATGAAACTTCCATGCAGAAACTGTCCGATAATGAGAGCATTGAATATGGGCGAATGATCTAGAACATTTATATCATTATGTGAAACCTAAGGATAATATAACCCTCATGGAAAAATTATATTTCTTCCTCCCAGTACATGCAATATAAAGAGCCAAGCATGCCCGGCCGGGAAACCTCTGTCCACCCCTTCATGAAGTAGACGTGCAATATTACGTATCACAGCTGTCATTTTTTGTATAGAAGAGCACCCCAAACGTCCAAGACAATCCTTCTTTCGGACAAAGTAGTTGTTGTAGGGGAGGTCAGCGCAAGACCCCCGTTGACCAAAGTCAACATTGACCCACCATTGAGATCATGACAAGTGTCACCCAGGTGGCGCGATGTCCGCGCGACATGTGGCACTCTTCGCGGAGGGATCCGCGCGAGGGGCCCACTGACGCAGGCACAAGCCTCCGCGCGGGGGGGCCACTAGCGCGGGACCCTCTTGCGCAAGGCGCCTCCACGACGCGCACCCCAAGCCCAGTAAGGGCGGTGCTTGAACAACCATGGGCCATCCGAACAAGACAACCCATGGTCCAGATGACTAGCGCGGCCCAGAACGTGGGCGAGAATGCGAGAAGCTAGTCTAATTTAGCCCAGGTAATTATACCTACTGCGGTCAGGTAGGACCCCGGGGGCCCCCTGAGGCTTGGCTGTGGTATAGGCGCGACCGAACAGGTCACAACCTTGCCCTAACGGGAATAAGGGAAATTTAGTAGCTTGGTGGCTATAAAGAACAGGAGGATCGCTGTACGGGGAAATGACTCGTCACTGCGCGGGTCAGCAGTCACCCGTACGGTCAGGTTGTACGGAAAGGACACGTGTTATCATATTATAGGATGATAGCCTGACACCTGATCATTGGTCCAAGGTGCCTATATATATGAGACATTCCCTTTCAGTGCCCAGAGGTTGGTGAAAATCCTAGCAGAGCACATGCCATCCTAGAGAGAGAAAAGGGTAATCATTGAGTGGGAGGAGAACATTCTCTCTAGTGAAATCTTGCCCCATCTCCTAGGCCATCAAGGGTATCACGGATTAGACTGAGAGTAATCCACTGCCTTAGTTCTTTCTGTGCACACCTGCTCTGTTCTTCACCCTTCTTCTAGACCACCTTACTCCCTTTCTTACTTTGTCTTTACTGTTGACTATCCATACCTCTCCAGCTCCTCACATTTGGCTAAAAGCAAGAACCATCACCTACATTCAGGCGACTCTGCTGGGGAGATTGTTTAATTGATGGTAAACACGAGAAGTGGTCTACAAACTTCAGGTATGGCAGAACCAGCAAATCACGCTAACCTCGTTCTTGACGGTCCACCGCTGATAGAGGATGCAACATCCAGCCAAACGGGAAACGAAGCAGGAGGAAACCAAGGAGCTCCAGCCATGGACATAATCCACGCCATGCAAGCTGGAATCACACAAATGCAAACCACTCAGACGCAGTTACTCGCCGCCATAGCTGGCCTCACAGAGGTCATCACAGCTGCCTTACCTAGAGCCCAACCAACGATGGTGACTCAGCAGACCCATGCTAAGGGGGGAGTCCAACTACCTGTACTTCCACGGGCTGAACAGGCTCATGGAACTCAGGGGGTGGCACCTTTAGTTGGTGGCTCTGGTACCCAAGCCCTTGTTCAGCCAGTGATTCATGTTCATCCTGCCTTGCCAGAGAACCCTGGTCTGCAAACCACAAGAACGAGTTCCGTACACCAGAGGGCGGCACTGGGAGAGAACGCCGGGCCACATGTTGTGACCCTGGCAGAAGTACAGGCTCTGCTGTAAAGAGAAAAGACAAAAACAACGTTTCCCTCCCTCCCTAGCCCAAATATTCAACCACCATACCCCATGGCTATCCTTCAAATGCCATATCCATAAGGGTACACCCCACCAAAGTTCACCAAATTTGATGGCAAAGAGGGTAACACTCAGGAGCACGTGGTGCGGTTCATTGAAACCCTATGGGCCTTTTCTGGAGACACAAATCTCAGGTTAAGTGAATTTTCCAAGTCTTTAACCAACAGGGCATACACGTGGTATGTCAACCTCACCCCCTACTCTATCATATCATGGGAGGACATGGTTAGTCGCTTCTACGCCAAATTCTTTCAAACACGTGAGAAGATAACTAGTCTATCCCTCGTCAAAGAAACTCAGGGCCCCAGTGAGGATATCATCGACTATATCAAGCGATTCCAGGACCGCGTAGTTGATTGCCTTGAGCCAGTAGAGGAAGAATATCTGGTGGACATTTGTACAGCAGGACTCCTGCGCGAGTATCAACCATTCTTGGTTAATGTCAAGATTCACACATTTGCTGCGTTATTAGAAGCAGCATACAAGCTGCGCCACACTGTAAAGCCACCTGTGCGAGAAGGCTGGAAGCCTAGAAAGTCACACTCTGTTGCCGCAGCTGCAACTTCCACTCTGTCTTCGCACAAGTCGCAAGGGGGAAGAAGCAGCGGCGAAAACGGCAACGGGCGTGGCGGATGGAATGGAAATGGTAATGGGCGCGGCGATTGGAAGAAACAAAAAGTATACAAAGAGAGCGCAGCGGCTCCGGACTACCCCTGCAGTATCGAGGAAGTAAAAGCATTAGTCAAGGAGTGGATCGTAGATGGTGGCCTTACACTACCGGATATCAAGATCGCGCCATCACGCACAGACAGAGAAAGCCCTAACTATTGCATGTTCCACCGACACACCAAGCACCCCACTAGCGAATGCTGGACCTTGAAAGGGATTTTCAAGAAGAAGCTAGACAACGAGTTGAGAAACAATACCAAGGTACAGGACGTGCGCACGCATCCCTATCCCGAGCATGGGACGGCCAACATGGCTGAATGCTTTGAATTCATACGTGAAATGGAGGAAAATGATTATGATTATGATTATGATTATGAGTATGACCATGATTATGATTACGAGGAGGTGTATATGACATCTTTCTACGATGAGCTCGATGATATTGCAGGATATGATACTCCAATGGTGGCCACTCCCGATCCAGAGAGTGGGGTCAAAATCTTACAGAACAACACAAAGTTCATATAGTTCTATAATGGAATGGGATTCACGCCCAACGCAAGATTCCTAATGACAAAGGCTATTTTGGCTATCGCACAAGAAGGCCACGAAGCATGTGCCGCACAAGGAGGATCACTCCCTAGAACGATCAAAGATGAGTCGAACGCGATCTCATTCTCTGACTCTGATAGAAGGATTCTGCACCCACACAATAGGCCCCTATATGTCACGGCACGAGTCCATGGCGTGGAGCTAAAGTGAGCCTTCATGGATGGTGGAGCATCCATCAATATCATGCCAAGGTCCACCTTACAGAAGGTGGGAATCCCGGAGGACCGGATAGTGAAGTCGCTGATAGGAATCACTGGGTTCCAAGGAGACAGGAAGGAATCCCTGGGGTATGTTATCGTGGATCTCGCAGTCGGACCTATCTGCACTGCCACTAAATTCCACATTATTGACGCACAAACGAACTACCACATAATATTAGGTCGCAGTTGGATGCATCGTTTCGCGATCATCCCATCCAGCTACCATCAGTGCCTAAAGGCGATTTGGGCTGGAAAGAAAGTCACGGTTGCGGCGTCCGAAAGGCCATTCGAGGTAAGCGAAGCTCACCTGTCTGATTCGGTATACTTCACTGAGATGGAGGAAACACTAAGCACGGTGGTGGCAAAGCCGTTCGGAGTTAAATTGCCCAAATGGGAAGATATCAAAGACGAAGGAGAGGTCTCCGCAAGCAAGCGGGAACCATTTGCAGAAAGCGCTTCCTGGCCAAGGAAGATTACCAAAGTCAAAGAGGGAGGAAAGACTGTGTACTGCTTGTGACGAGGCGGCGGGCCGAATGTCTCAAAGGAGGCGTCTGACCCGCGGTGCCTAGAGGCAACAGGAGCAGAAGAAGACGAGATGGTTAAACCCGAGCCAACCCCAGAATGTATGTAGGATGGCCCTAAGCCGCAGCCCGAGATATTGGAGGAAGTCAACCTCAAAGAAGGAGAGGGCACTCTGAGGCCTGTCTTCGTCAGCGTGGCACCAGAAAGTGGCATGAAAATGAGGCTCATCCAATTGTTGCAGCAATACAACGATGTATTCGCTTGGCATTATGAGAAAATGCCAGGGCTAGACACTAGGTTGGTGGCACACCATCTGAATGTCTTCCCAAATTCTAAGCCGGTCAAACAGGGTGTGCGCAAGTATCAGCCAGAGTTGGAAGAGAGGATCAAAGAGGAAGTTGAGAAATTAAGGAAAGCCGGATTCATCCAGCCTATACAATATCCGCTATGGCTGGCAAACATCGTACCCGTGAAGAAGAAGAACGACTAGATACGTGTGTGTGTCGACTTCCGCGACCTCAACAAGGCCTGCCTGAACGATGAATTTCCTTTACCACATATTGATACATTGGTTGATTCCACGTCGGGACACCAGATGTTCTCCTTTATGAACGGTTTTAGTGGCTATAATCAGATTAAGATGGGGACGGAGGACGCGGAAAAGACAGCTTTCAGAACACCGTTGGGCAACTTCTATTACACCGTTATGCCCTTTGGCCTCAAGAATGCTGGCGCAACATACCAGCGCACGATGACGACAATCTTTCACGATATGTTGCACCACATTGTAGAAGACTATGTGGATGACCTCGTGGTAAAATCAAAGGAGAAGTTCGATCACTTGGATCACTTGGAAACAGTGTTTACAAGGTGTAGGAAATTCAACATGAGAATGAACCCATTAAAGTGTGCCTTCAGTGTCGCGTCAGGGAAGTTCCTGGGATTCCTGGTCCATAGGCATGGGATAGAGGCAGATGATGCGAAGATAAAATCCATTACCGAAATGCCGCCCCCGCACTCCCAGCGGACACTCAAGAAGTTCTTAGGGCGGGTTTCCTATCTGCACAGGTTTATCCCTGCGCTGGCAGAAATCTCAGCACCTTTTAGTGACTTGTTGAAGGGAAGAGCAAAATTTGAATGGCTCGCGGAGCACCAGTTCGCATTTGAAAGAATCAAGGCTGTCTTGACCTCTCCGCAGACCATGATCACACCACAAAAGGGCAAACCCCTCGTCCTGTACCTGACGTCCACCCCGAGATCCATTGGGGCCCTGCTCGTGCAGGAAATTGATGGCACGGAAAGGCCGGTATACTACATTAGCAGGAAAGTGCAGGGAGCAGAAGAGCGTTACATGCCAGTGGAGCGACATTGCCTAACGTTGGTTTTTACCACGCAGAAGCTGCGTCACTACTTCTTGTCTTTCAAAATCCATCTCGTCACGAAGAGCGATCCAGTACTCTATCAGCTATCGCGGGCAGCCCTTACGGGGAGAGTGGCCCGTTGGCTTTTAGCTCTGGCTGAATTCAAAATATTATGCATCACTCCTAAGGCGTTTAAATGTCAAGCACTTGCTGATTTGCTAGCACAATTCCCTAGTGGACAGTGCGAACCAGTCCAGGAAGAGTTACCAGGAGATGGTTTCGAAGCATTAGCGGCCGCGTCAATCACTTGGACGCTAAGCTTCGATGGGGCCGCCAGAGGTGGCGCAGGAGGTTTCGGGATAGTCCTCACTTGCACAGACGGCCATCAAGAAAATCTCGCATACAAGTTGTCTTTCCAATGTTCAAACAATGAAGCAGAATACGAGGTTTTGATCTTGGGGCTCCTAGCAGCTATTGCAAAAGAAATAAAGACCCTCAAAATTGCGGGGGATTCAAAACTGGTAATTTTACAAATAGAGGGCGTCTACACACTTAAAGAGCCTACTCTTGCTTCATATAGAGCCACGGTACAGAGGCTGATGCAGCATTTTGATAAAGTGGAAATCATTCACAAACCTAGATCAGATAACAGGTTCCCTAATGCACTTGCCACACTTGGAGCGAAGGTTGAGTTCAATGAAGAAAAGATAGCCATAGAAATCGTCAAGAAGACAGGACCATCAATCACCGATGAAATGAGCAGAGAACAAGCTGTCGAGAAGTGGCAAGAAAGGTTGATGAAACAGTTAGCTACCGGACAGGGCGACGTCCCTCTGTCAGAATTGGCACAAATTACCATGATTGGGAAGATGTTATATTTCCGCGGCCCTCAAGGGTGGCTCGCACGATGCGTCGGGCTTCAGGAGTCCAAGACTAGGTTGTGTCAGATCCATGATACAACCTGTGGAGAAAACGACATTTCTCTTTACCAGAGGGTTCAGAGACAAGGCTATTATTGGCCTAGCATGAAAGCAGATGCCGCAGATATATTAAGGAAAAGCGAGAGATGCACCCTAGCCATCCCAGTGCAGGAATGCTGTTTCTCAGTGGAACAGGACTGGAGACAGAAATATATTGACTTCCTATAGGAGGGCGTGCTACCCGTTGAGAAGGAATATAGAAGGCAATTTAAGATGTCCGCTAGTCGATTCTTCATAAAAAATGGAAGTCTGTACAGGAGAGCCTTGGACCAAACCCCTTTACAGTGTTTGTCCAACGAAGAAGCTGAGGAAGTGTTGTACAAAGCTCATGAGCTAGAGCATCAGTGCGGGCAAAAACTATACGAGCACATTATCCATTTGGGATATTACTGGCCGCGGATGGAGTCTGATGCCAAAGCACACGTACGTCGGTGTCGCGTATGCCAAAAGTTTGGAAATCTAGTTCACGCGCCAGCAGTGGAACTTCAAGCAATCCGCGCGCCATGCCCCTTCCATACTTGGGCGATGGCCCTTGTTGGACCTATCTCACCACACTCACGCAAACATCAGTGGATTCTGGCAGCCACTGAAGTCAGTACTAAGTGGGTGGAGGCAGTGCCGTTAAAAAAAGCGACTGGCGCGGTAGTTGCCCAGTTCATCAAAGAAAACATCATATGCAGGTTTGGCATACCAAAGGTGATCCTGTCAGATAATGGGACCCCGTTCATTAACAAGGATGTGGGTGAGCTACTCCAATCTTATTCTGTGAAACACCAGACTTCAACGCCGTATTACCCCAGGGGAATGGCCAAACTAAAGCCACAAACAAGTCCTTAGTGCGGATTCTGAGCAAACTGCTAGATGAAAAGGGGGGGAACATGGTCAGACCACCTGATCACGACACTCTGGGCATATCGCTCAGCAAAGAGAAAGGCAACGCGCACTAGCCCCTTCAACCTAGTCTATGGAGCGGAGACCGTACTCCCAGTCGAGTTAAGCATGCCCTCCGCGCGGTTGGCTCTGTCAACAGAAGTCACCGCCGCAGAGAGGCGCGTGGATCTGGAAGCCTTGGAGGAAAGGCGAGAACTCGTCGCGGAACATCAGGCCAAGTATTGGGAGTCGGTGTCAAAGTTCTACAACAAGAGTGTAGTTCCGCGAGAATTCAAGGTTGGAGATCTGGTCTGGAAGTCAACCACAGACGTGATGAGAAATGTCAAGCTCCCCAAATTCACTCCAAGATAGGAGGGGCCGTATCAGGTCATTAATGCAGGGACAAGTGGCCACTACAGGCTGTCCAGAGTCTCGGATGGGTTTCTAACAGGACCGATCAATATCAAGTTCATGAAGAAATATTACCCTTGAATGAAAAAAAATGTTTTGTTTAGGTCCTCAAAGACTACTTTTTGTTTCGTAATTTCCTTCTGCTATTTTGGAAAGATAATGAGATGTCTGGTTACTCATGAGAGATTACGAGTAAAGATTCCATTTCATGCAAAAACAAGTTATAGTGAATGGATTATTCAGAGGAATTGTATTAACCATAAAAGCACATGTGCGGGAATGGATTATAAAACGAGTGTATTATAAGCGAAAATCCCCTTACATTCAAAGCACTCCCATAACTGAGAAAAGAAAAGTCATTGCGGGGGGTCACAGAACAAGCCCTTGGAGACCGGATCATTCTTCCCAAATATTTCCCCGCCAGCAGCTTCAAATTCCGCCTTCTCGCGCAGAATGGCCTCCAGTTCGGCCTGTCTATCTCTCAAATCTGCTTCCCTTTGAGCAAGGGCAGCGCGCGTAAGATCCACTCTTTCCTGGGCCCGGTCAACTCTCTCTGCTTCACTTCAACCCGGAGCGAAATCTTGAAGGCCCGACGAGAGCTATGCATGCGCTCCATGTGAGCAATGAGTCGACCAACCTCCAATCCTCCCAAGTTCTGAAGGTCCATGAGTGCCCCCTTGCCATCTTGCAGTGATACGTCACCAAACTTCTTCAGAGGAATGGCCTCCAAGGAAGTAATGATCATGGCCAAGCTGTCCAGGAGCATGCCACCACCTAAGGGGCTCTGTGCCCGGAAGTTGGCAAAGGTCTCTGGATGCGTCCGGTGAACAGCTTCCAGAACAGGCAGGTTTGTATCAGCAACGCGGAATGATAGGAATGGCGCCACAGATGCAGGCATGGCGGGAGGTACCTGCTCCTGGCACCGAGAATCGTTGTACTCAGATGCGGACTCCTGCGGCACGCCGGACTCTGCTCCCTTTGAGTCCTCTGAGCTATCATCAATTGCTATGGTCTCTTTTTTATAAACAACCATCTATCCAACACCCTCTTGCGGAGCGCTGGATTCGGCCTCGCTTTTAGCCTCTCCCTCAGGTGCATCCCCCTCATCAATGGCGGCCAGCCGTTCCTGCTGAGTCTCTCCTTGCTGCTCGGCTGGAGGCCCTTGCTGTTCTGAGACGGATTGATAAAGGGCGGCTTGCATCTCCTGCACTCTCCCCTGAGGACCCTCAGCGGCTTCCAGTTCTGAAAAATCATCTTTGAACAATTCATCAATAATTGGATCAACTGAAGTGGGCACAAATTCTCCTATACTATGAGTAATGCGCGGCCTAAGCTTGGCTCCACATGAATGTCACCCCATATGTTCTGGAAGGTGCTAGAGGAATTAGGATGATTACCTTTCTCGACAGATGACGCGCGCTGAGGGGCGGACTCAATTGGTGCATGGGAGCGAGCTGAGGGCTGACCCGTTTCAACAGTGGTATGAGGGCTCTCTTCATCATCACTATCAACATAGGGTTGCAAAAACTCCTGTTCAAAACCCCCGCCAAAGCCTTCAGCGGTGCTTCCTGAGCTCTTCTCCGTTTGTAGCCTCGAGCCGCGACGTCCCCCAAAGTGAATCTCTCTTACTTCATCCTCTCTGGAACCACTCACACCGTGCGTACCAAATACCTCGGCAACTGAAGGGCTAACTCGCTCCTCTGTTAGCATTATTTCCAAGAACGCATGCCTGCGGGTGCGGGGTGGATTCTTCATCAAATTCTGCAGGCAGAGCGGCCTGGGAAGGAGCGCGGGTGACCTCCGCACACTAACCAGACTCTGGCCCACCAGCCACGGCTCTTCCACGCCCCCTGCCAAGGAGGGTGCTGATTGGGAGCTGATCACCGTTGCTATCACTGTCCCCTATGGACCGTTGGGCCAGGATAGAGGGGCTTGCGGCTCGACCCTGAGTCAACGCAGCAGCTCGAGTCCTCAAAGGGATGTTTTTCGTATCAAAATCCTGGTCCGAGCCGCCGGTTTGCGGGGAAGCTGTGCGCTCTAGCGATTCTCTAACGCGCTCGCCAGTCGCCGCCTGAAACAAAAACAAAAAAACAACGGTAAGTAAAAGATAGTATCACGATCAACACAGTGGATGGAATGGAAAAATATGTACTACATACCCTGTGTAGCCTACGACGAACAGGTGGCGGGGCGGCCTCTTCCTCATCTGCAGAAGATGTCTGGGCCCTTGCCTGGGACCTGGTAACACGCACGGCGGATAGCGGCGCTACAACACTAGCCTCTGAAGGGGCCACCGTAGCACTCTCCTTCAAAGCCCAACGACTCCGTACACCTCGCCAATTGTCGGATTGAGGCTTGGGCGCGTGAAGAGTGGAGTATGGCTTGAATACGACGCGCGGGGTGGCTTTGATGGCCTCACCTTGCACGTAGGTAAAAAAGGAGTCTAGATTACTGCGCCAATGTAAACGGAACTGGGTGGAGGCAAGGGGAGGACGAATAGACTTTGAGAAACGCCAGCGCCCAACCCCGTCCAACAGTATATCTGTATAGGAGACAAGAAACTGATTGAAGGCAGCCTGAAACTCCAGAGGCTCTGGTCCGGCCGCGGGTACCACCAAATCATACCCCAATTGGCGCGCCACCCTATCGGGCCTGTATACCACTATCTGCCAGTTCTCAACTCCAATTGTGGGCAAGTAGGCCGGGCGGCTCATGCAATATACACTAACCAGGAGTTTCGCTTCGGAAGATTGTTGTCAGAAAAATCAACCTCCTCTGGGTTGCTGGGGTTATAGTTGCAAATTCCATCTAGGGTCTGAGTGTAGGGGCGCGGGTAGAAATGAGACTCGTCGTCCATATATTCCTCCCAGAGCTTCGTTGTGGCCGTGTTGTTCCAGCACAGGATGATAGGCCATATCGGACCCTCAAGAGTGTACCTCTGGCGACCGTCATCCTCCTTAACCGGGCGACCCCTCCCGTCCAAGACTGGCTTGGATACCTGCGCGGGAAACTTCTTGGACTTTGGAGCCACAATGGGAAAATGCTCATACACCAGTGCAGTTAAGAACTAAGTATGCGTCATAGAAATGATGTCGTAACGGTCCACGGAGCGCTCAAAGTCCGCGGACAGGCGGTCCAGCTGCTGGTACAGATGCCCAAGGAACAGAGGGCCCAGCGGAAACCTGTCCCCTCGAGCGATCCTAACCACGAGGTAAAAGACAAACTCGCTCGGTGCATCGATCGGAAAATCCGAAAATAGAAAGAATGAAAGGAATAAAACAATAAAAGTGGGCAGGTACAAATCACCTTTGTACTCTGGGCCATCGATGGCCTGACGTTCCGCGCTCTCTGATGGCGCGGGCTGAAGGTCCTTAAAGAAATACCTTATCCAGGAGCCCCAAGAAGTCTTCTTCGGGTCTGTCATAGCCCTCCTGTGCCCGCTCCTGTCCCACTGCGAACCCCTGTGGCCCACGGCCTTGTAGGGCAACTCTAGCCTACTCGCCAACTCCTGATCTGCGTAGTTAGCCTTGGCAGGCTCAAACTCCTTTTTGCCACGAGAAGAGAGGTGCAAGAGTGCACTGGTATCTTGAAGAGTTGGGCCAAACTCTCCCCACGGAAATACGAATGTATGAGTATCCGCGCTCCACCGTGACACCAGAAAGTCGATGTTCTCATTCCGTCTGTTCAACGTCAGAACCTGGGAAATCTTGATGGACTCCAGTATGTGGGAACGCTCTAAGATCTTCTTATAAGCATCGTCCCCAATCACATCGTTCACCCACTCACTCCAACCAACAGGGGGTGCAGAGAGAGAAGAATACTGGACCGAAGAAAGAGGAAAGTCTCCCCTCTCTAGGCGAAGACGAAGAACGGAAGAAGGTGGCACCATGTCCCCATCCTCGATTGGCACCTCCGGACGGATGCATAAGACGTCGTCCAGTTCGCTGCCCACTGGATTGTATGACTCCACCTTCTGCCAAAACGGGTCACCCTTACCATGGCAATAAGGGGCCCTACGCCATTGGTCCAACGGAGGCACTAGACCACCTTGAACGATGGGTCTCCCTCCTGTCACTTGCTCGCCACGGGTCATCTTTGTGTGAGGATAAGTTTTGCAAGGGATGAAGGAGAAGAGTTGCAGAAGAGAGGACTTGCAGAGAAATGAAAATTACAGAAGAAAGGGGATTGAGAGCTCTGAGTTTAATCAAAAGAAGCAGAAGTGAAGAAGTGGAGGAAAGGGAGATATTTATAAGGAGGATAGGGGGGTCCGAACGGTCGCAATGAACCATCATGTCGGAAACAAAACGTCAGCTATAATGATGACCTCGGACAGCCGAAAAGGTGCCCCCAAACGGTCGCGTCAATCAACCGAAAAGGTGTCAGAAAATGAATAATGCACTGACGTCACGCGCGCGTGGGAAAGCGCGTGAAAATCACGCCACGGGTCTACAGGTTCCACACTCGCATGGGGGGCCATTGTAGGGGAGGTCAGCGCGAGACCCCCCGTTGACCAGAGTCAACGTTGACCCACCATTGAGATCATGACAAATGTCACCCAGGTGGCGCGATGTCTGCGCGACCCGTGGCTCTCTCCGCGCGGGGGGGCCACTGACGCAGGCACATGCCTCCGCGCGGGGGGCCATTGGCGCAAGACCCTCTTGCGCAAGGCGCCTCCATGGCGCGCACCCCAAACCCAGTAAAGGCAGTGCTTGAACAACCATGGGCCATCCGAACAGGACAACCCATGGTCCAGATGACTAGCGCGACCCAGAATGTGGGCGAGAACGCGATAAGTTAGTCTAATTTAGCCCAGGTAATTATACCTGCTGCGGTCTGAAGGCAGGACCCCGGGGGCCCCCTGAGGCTTGGTTGCGATATAGGCGCGACCGAACAGGTCACGACCTTGCCCTAACGGGAATAAGGGAGATTTAGTGGCTTGGTGGCTATAAAGAACAGGAGGATCGCTGTACGGAGGAATGGCTAGTCACCGCGCGGGTCAGCTGCGCGGTGATGACGTTACCCGTACAGTCAGGTTGTACGAAAAGGACACGTGTTATCATATTATAGGATGACAGCTTGTCACCTGATCATTGGTCCAAGGTGCCTATAAATATGGGACATTCCCTTTCAGTGCCCAGAGGTTGGTGAAAATCCTAGCAGAGCACATGCCATCCTAGAGAGAGAAAAAGGTAATCACTGAGTGGGAGGAGAACATTCTCTCTAGTGAAATCTTGCCCCATCTCCTAGGTTACCAAAGGTATCACGGATTAGACTGAGAGCAATCCGCTGTCTTAGTTCTTTTTGTGCACACCTGCTCTGTCTTCACCCTTCTTCTATACTGTGGACGGCCCACTGGAAAACGGTGCGTTTTCGCGTTTGAAAAGATTGTGATTGTTAGAGTCGCCACCCAGATTTGAGGTCCGAACCCGAGAAACCGATAAAAAATATGACTCATTTGCCCATTTGAAAAACATTTCACTGATCATGGCAGAACCAAAGGTTTCTCGGATTCGGGGGTTTGGTTACGAGAGGGGAAGGGTTTTACGGCAACCCTCTCGCCCGGTCCATGAACCGGTCTCTACTCGATATTTGTGGGATTTTGAAGATATTTGAAATTCGATTTTGAGCAAATAACGGGGAGTATGGGAATGGGAAAACACATAAACAATACGAACCAAGTGATGGTGGATGCTTGTGCAATGTACAATGCGATGGTGGAATGATATAAACAAAGAAAATGACAATGAAAGAGAGAAATAGGACTTAGAACACCATATTGAGCAAAATTATTTGACTTTCCAACATTATTTACAATTTTTGGAAGCCTTTGAGACATAATCAGGAAGAATATAAAACTACAAAGTTGTAGCCCTTCAAATTATCTACGTTTTGATATATAATACGTTGAAAACGGAGTTCGGAGTAAAAAGTTATGGCTGAAACACTGTGACTGACTTTCTGTTGGGGTTTGAGCGCTCAAAGTGGATTGAGCGCTCAAGGGTAAGGCCTTGAGCGCTCAAGCCACTTCCAGGTCGCCAAATTCTTCTATAACATGACATTGGATGATCAAACAACCCCAAATCAATGATTATACTTTATTTTCCCGAAACTGGACAGAAACATGGACTTTGAAGAATTTTGGAAAGTGAATACCAAAATAACAAGTTTTAAAAATGCTTTTCTTGATAGTTTTTAGACCTTGTAGGCTCATTTCAAGTATGAGGAACTTGAATGAGCCCACTGGTCTCCCTCAGCAAGACCAAAACAGTGATTTTCACATGATTTTCTACCTTTTCGGCTATGATCAAGGCTTGAACTTGTGGTTTGATGAATGGATGGGTAGTGGCTGTGTTTATGGGCTATATATGAAGTATTTTGGACAGAGGAGTGTGAGTGTAGGGCTGATTGAGTGATTGATTGAGTGGATGATGGAGGATTTGAGCTTAAAATGGTGGTTTTGGCTTGGATGAGGTGGGTTTTGATGGAAGAGCTAGGTTTGGACGAAATTGATGGAGTGTATGGGCTGTAAATGACTTATTAGAGTGAGAGAGGGGCTGTTGTAGTTGGTCTCTCAAAGACCCATGTGTTGTAGGCCTTTTAAAGAAGGTTTTTGGGTGTTTTGGAGGTTGAAGATGATGGAGGATGGTGGCTATGGAGGAGAGAGAGGCTAAAACGTGATTGAAGTGATGAGAGAGAGTGGGTTTGATCTGATGGGGGGAGAAAATGGCAGTAGGGGCAGCCAAGCTTGTGAGTGAGGGAGTGGAGGAGGTTTATATAGAGAGAGAAATGGGAGGAAAATGGGTTTAATTTTTGAATTGGGTTTGGGGGGTGATTGAGGAGATGTTCAAGGGTCTAGAAGTGTATTTAGGCAGTAGAAAACATAGGTAGACGCTCCTCTTGCAGAGAATATCATGATTAGATGCTCTGCAGAAAACTGATCTGGATCAGAGTTGAGCGCTCAAAGCCATGGGCTTGAGCGCTCAAGGTGGGATTTTTGGGTTTGAGCGCTCAAGGTCCAGGGCTTGAGCGCTCAAGGCTGTTGCTCAAAATGTAAAACTTTGCGGGGCCGCCCCGGGTGCTACCGAACTCCGTTTCATGCGTGGTTTGAAGTGTTGGAAAGCTTGTCGAGTGTACTTTCTAACCCAAGTATTTTGAACCCAAGATAATTTGTACATTCAAGTATGTGACCATTTTACCCTCAGAAGGTCGGGAAAATAAGTCATTTTGGTAAAACGGACACATCTCCCTCATTTCAAAATGGATTGAGACGTATTATATATCAATAAAGAGGGTTTTGAATGTACTAGAAGATGATGTAGGCTTGGGTTTGTTTTGAAATGGTTTATGGATGGTTTGAAGGGTATTTTGGTCATTTTGGTTGGTTTAAGGTTGTTCTAGGAGGGTTTAGAATGGTTTAGGGTGGTTCGGTGAGTTCAAGCCTTGTTCTTAGCCTCGAGGTATGCACGATTGGTCTATTTCATCATCGGGAATGCTCGAGTGCATCCTGGGTTCAAAATCGGGGTGTCTACATATACCACCTTACTCCCTTTCTTACTGTGTCTTTATTGTTGACTATCCATACCTCTCCAGCTCCTCACATTTGACTAAAAGAAAGAACCATCACCTACAGTTGTTATAGAGGCTTCGATATTTGTCAGGATGCAAAGAAATAACTCTCGGCGCATCCGGTATCTTCTATGAAAGTAGTTAGCATGAAAAGTACAATTTGGGGCAAAGTAGTCTCTCCATAACTGTCTCCCTCTCGATCACGCCTTATACACCTTCTCCTACGGGGCTGGATGAGTCTTGGTACCATTTGCGATAGAAAGCAAATTCATCATCTTATGGGCTCTTTCATGATGTCGCTGGGTAATCGTCTCTTACTCCCCATCAGATGAGCTTTCGTCCATCTAAGAACTCAAATACATATCTGAACTAACTTGGGCATAAGGAAAAAAATTTGCTTCTGAAGATGCATGTTATTAGAGGAGTGTTCAATTGTTCCACTAGGAAAGAAAAGAAATAGCCGTTGCAAGGTTTCGTTGAACCAACTTTGGTTTGTTGAATGAAAACTGATCTTCGGGCAAAAGTATACGAATTTCTGGTATATAAACAACAAAAATATTAGTACACAACCCTCCAATCACAACCGCTCACATACACGTGGGGCTCACCTCATAAATTGTGTGTGGACTCCACGTGTATGTGAGGGGTTGTGGATTGAGTTGTGGTTGAATAGTTATGTATGTAGCGTCTCTCATAGGGTTAAATATCTACTTGCCCCTTAAACTATCAAAAAAAATTTACTCTCTCCTTTAACTACTAATTGAACTCCCTTCCCCCTTCAACTATCATTTTCTTTTTTACTAAGGACAAATCATGTTTTCCATCCAAAATTTGTGACGGAAAACGTTAACCATTTTATTTTTTTGAACTGATGAAAAAAGAGAGAGGGTAATATGGACATTTCCATCTAAAGGTATAGAACAGAATCAATCTGCATTGAATCTGTAATTAACAAAATCAATCTGCTTCTTGAATCCACCGGCCTCTACGACTCCATCCCTCTACGCAGGAAAAAGTACTTTAAGATCTCAACCCATTCAAAGTAGCAATCTAACAAATTTCTCTCTCATACCGTTCTCTCTCTATTATATACACACACTCTTCCTTCCGAATTTAGCCCCCAAGATTTCGTATGCATTTCTATTGACTGAAAATTCATGTTCTCTATGTATTCGAAGAAGCCGGTGGATTCAAGAAGCAGATTGATAAAAAGACTAATATAGCCTTAGAACTAACTTTTCCATCCATCAAGTTAACATGAATGATAATTGGAGGGGGAAGGGAGTTCAATTGGTAGTTGAAGGGGGAAGTAAAAAAAAATTTGATTGTTTAAGGGGCAAGTAGATATTTAACCCATCTCTCATATAACAATTCTTTATGTCTCACTGTTTTTAAAAATATTTGTAATATAGGGATTGCTCTAGGTATTCCATTGAGTACATACATGCTCTCTAAATTAAGAAACTATTTAGGATTGAATTTGGATCCCACCTATGCTTACGTGTACACCTTAGAATTCAATTTAGGAGTCATTTGTAGGGAGTGCATTATAGTCTTGGGATTAGAGGAACTCCTGACTAACAGTAGACTTACCAAATTGACCCTTAGATGGTTTAGGAATAACATAATAGGGCAATTCTATGTAAAAAAATTTCCCCCTAATTCTAGCTAAACAAATACTTTTTCTACCGACCTTAATGTGGACGGCCCACCGAGATTGCTCGAAGAAGATTGTGATTTGTTAGAGTCGCCACCCGGATTTGAGGTCCGAACCCGAGAAACCGATAAAAATATGACTCATTGCCCATAGAAAAAGATTTTACTGATCATGGCGGAACCAAAGATTTCTCGGGTTCGGGGGTTTGGTTACGAGAGGGGAAGGGTTTTACAGCACCCCTCTCGCCCGGTCCGTGGACCGGTCTCTACTCAACATTTTGTGGGTTTTTGGAAATGTTTAAAATTTGATTTATTCACATAAATGGGAATCGGGGACGGGAATCACATAGTAACAAAACATGCAAGAGATGCGATTTTACTGTGGATGCTTGTGCGCGCGACCTACATGGATGATGAACATGATACTACAAATGTTCCCAGAAATAAATTACAACATAAATCGTATAATAACCCAAGAAATCATGAACATGAGACTTATTAAACTGTTTGCAATCTGGATTCCAGAATGGGGGTTGAGCGCTCAAGGGTGGTGACTTGAGCGCTCAACCCTCATTCCACCCGAATATTTTCCTTGTTGGTTTTTGATATTTGATGCTGCTTTAAGGCTTAAATACACCACAGAAACATCACAAAAGCATCATCTCCCTTTAGAAATCACCAGAAAATGTTTAAAACAAACTTGCTTTAGAACCAATTTGAGCGCTCAAGGCTCATAGATTGAGCGCTCAAACCAGTTTTGCAAGAAAGAGTGGTTCAGATCATAAATGCTACACTGATGACACCAACAAGGAATTAAATCATGAGTCATCATCAAAATTGCTGGAAAACTGCAAATAGGCCAAGAACAGCTTGAGCGCTCAAAGATCTGACCTTGAGCGCTCAAGCCATAACATGGCTTTCCACTGTTTAACCTTTAAACTGATTTTACTACTTCCTCAGGACCACCGAAGGCATAAAATAAAGTTTCAAAAGAACAGACAGCCACTGTTTTGCACTCAAATATGAGAAATTTGAAGTTTTTGATGTTTAATCACTATGAAATGGTTAATTTACATTCATGCATGTAATTTTGGCGTGGAAATAAACTGTTTTGAAAGCTACATGAACACAATTAACTTTTAGACAGTGATCAAAATCAAAAGAAAACTCAGAAGTTAACAAAACAGTGGTCTGTTCAGAACTGGGCTTGAGCGCTCAAGGCCAGAGGCTTGAGCGCTCAAACCTATTGTAACTGCAGATTTGAAAAATGTTTTTAAGCAACTTTCAGGCCTTTGTGAGTTCAATACAAGTATAGAGAACTTGCTTAAACTCACTAGCCTTCCTCAGAAGGATCAAAACAGTGAGTTCATCACATGTTTTTACTACCTTTTTGGAAAATGTTTGAGACTTGAGCTTGATTCTGGACTTTTTGAGGTTGATTATGGATGTTCTTGGCTTGTATTCTGTACGAATTGGACAATGTAGGTGGTTGATCGATGATCAAGGGACGAATTTCTGGGTTTTGTGGATGGTATTGTAGGTGGTTTTAATGGTAGAAGGGTGGTTTTGAAGAGAGAGAGAGAGAGGAGTGGTTTTCTGGTAGAAACTGAGGGTAAGGAGTGGTAGAATTCGTCCTCAAAACCAGGGGTAGTGGGTAGCTTTTATAGAGTGAGTGGGAGAGAAGAGAGGAGAGAGAGGAAGTGGGTTTGGGTATTTGGGAGTATTTTTTGTGTATTTTTGGAGTTGGTGGAGTGTATTATACGTATAGGGATCGTATAAGATCAACCACAGACGCTCCCATGCAGGAAATCTCATGATGAGATACTCTGCAAGTTGCTGACTGGACGGGAGTTGAGCGCTCAAAGCCGTGGACTTGAGCGCTCAAGGTGTTCCTCAGGCTTGAGCGCTCAAGGCCTCAAGCTTGAGCGCTCAAGGTTCTTGGTGGCAGATTGACGGTTTGGCTTGGTTCAACAATGCTTGGGTTGGTTTGGCACATTTTGATTGCTTGGGTAGTGTTTGGTTGGTTTTGGTCAAACTCAAACCATTTTCACCAGTTCCAGGTAATTGTGATTGATCCGTTTCATCATCGGAGATGCACGAGCGTATCTCGGGTTCAAAATTGGGGTGTCTACAGTTGCCCCTCTTGGATGAGACTCGATACCATTGATTTGGTATGAGTAACGTTCAAGATATAGACACCCAACTCTTTATCCGTAATACACCTCAAACTGCCAAAAGGAAACATTAAAAATCAATCGGTCGTGCCAATCAGGCTGCCTACGTACCCCATTGTAGGGATCAGACCGGCGTAGTTCCTGGGGGCATATGCAAACAAATGCAATGGGTTCTTCTGTCCCTCAGGACGATTGATCAAAAAGTTTGGTCCCTCAGGACAAATGATACAACGCGAATCAACGAGCCTTCCCAGGTCATGAAACGCCTTTGTGATTGTGATTGTGATTGTGATTGTGATTGTGTAGCTACCCTCTGAACAACGAGGAGGCTAATTTTAATGGGGCTATCCCTTGAGCAACAAGATAGCCAATGATAAGATGATTGTCTACTGAGCAACGAGACAATCGATACGCTATTGAACCGAACACATAAATGTGATGGTTTTAGCGGCATGACAGTTAAGTGATCAACAAAAACTCAGATGATTAATGAGATTGACTTGGAACATGGTTGCTAAACATGATTTTAGACGAGCACGTGGCTTTCAAAAATGATGATGTAAACGAGCACGTGGCCCTCAGACCGTAGTCAAAACACTTCGCGCATACGCTAACGCGAAAACATGATTGGTGAACTATGATTTAAACGAGCACGTGGCCCTCAGAAAATGATTTAAATGAGCGTAAAGCCCTCAGACCGCAGTCAAAACACTTCGCGCATACGCTAGCGCGAAAACATGATTCACAAAACATCTTGATTGATTGACATGGTCTAGCGCGACCAGTTACCGAGATTTTAGATCCTTGGATCATTACGCGTTCAGTTGATTGGGACCAACAAGTCCAAAGTATACTAACAAATCATAAGGGATGCCCAAAATGCCCCTGCAAAGCTTGCAAAAGAAACCAGGAGTCATGCCAGGATTGGGTTTGAGCGCTCAGGGTCTTCCCCCTTGAGCGCTCAACCCTACCTTGAGCGCTCAACCCCAAAGCCTTGAGCGCTCAACTTCAAACGTTGACCCTCCAGCGCTCAAAAAGGCCAGCTTGAGCGCTTAGACCCCTGATCGGGGACGACGGTTCAGAACCTTCAACGTCCGTTTTAACTCCGATTTACACCGATTAAACTTCACAACGTTCCAAAACTCTTCCAAAATCAAACCTTCATACTCCTCTCGCGATTCCGAACCAAACCCATTAATTTCTCACTCAAATTTTCTGCAAAATCGAAAACCCCCAATTCCTAGGGCTTTCCCGCACGGTCTCGGTCCAATTTCTGCTTGGTTAAGGTTCGATTCACGGTGTAGATCGGTTTTCATGGAGAATCCCGATGAGTCACGGCTTCCGGTGGACTCGCCGACGTCGAGGGAGGGCAACGGTGGTAGTGCGGTGGTTTTGCCACCACCGAGCTTGAGCGCTCAAGGCCCTGGCCCGGCGGTTGAGGGGCCATCAGAGGCCGCGCCGCCATCTACGGCCATGGAGACGGTTGGAAATGAAGAAGGAGAGAGGGAGAGAGAGGGTGATGGTGGTAGTGGTGATCCGGCGGTTTCTGGCGGTGGTGGTAATCCAGCCACCGTGACGGCGGTGGTTGGTGATGATGGTGACGGAGATAGGGTGAGAGATGGGAGTGAGGGTGGTGGTGACGGTGGTGATGATGGTGGTGATGGTGCTCCGGCACCGGAGAGGGTAGAGGAGAGGGGAGAGGGGATGGAGATGGTGGAGGTCCATGACGTGGACAGCGATGGTAGTGAGGATACAGTTGAGGAGAGGGGGACGAGCGGTGGTGATGGCGGAGATAGGGCGGAGGGTACGAGCGGGGTCACCAGGACTAGGGTTGACCGCTGGAGGATAGAGCCGAGACCTCGCCAGCAGCCTAGCGGAGTAGATAGGGGGAAGGCGGTGGTGATTGGTGGAGAGTCACTGACTCGGGGTCAGAGTAGTAGACCGGCGGATCAGGGGCCAGTTGGGATTTCTCGGGAGGACTATCTTGAGCACGCGCCGCCGGAGGTGGTGATGGCGGCCGCAGCAGATGCCCCGGGGATCCTAGATGCAGCGAGGGAGGCTGTAGTTGAGAGCAGAGAGAGAGAGGTGGCGATGCTACGGGAGGCCGCCGCTGAGGACGAGGCGGCGAGGGCTTTCTGCGAGGAGTTTGAGACAGAGGAGGCGGCGGAGGAGGCGAGGACACAGGCTGAGGAGGAGGAGAGGGCAGCTGGACGGAGAGTGACGGTGGTCCAGGCTGCTAGACTGTGGTTGAGGAGAGGGAGGCCAGCTTTCGATGCGGCGACTTACGCTCCACCGGTGCACCTCTTCGTGCCTTCCGCTTCAGACGCTTACACTCCCCAACGGGAGTTGTACTTTGGTGAGGAGGTGCTATTGGACCCCGAGGTCCACCTTTCGACGGACTGCTTGACGGTACACTTGCTTTTACTTCCTTGCTTCATTGTTTTCACGCACTTTTAGTAATTAATAATCCTGATTTGCATTGAATGATTGAATTACTGCTTGTTGATGACTGGATTTGGATAAGAGATTGGACTGACATTTGATTGCTTGACTGTCTGTTTGATTGTGTGCAGAGTGACTTGCACTTGAAGGCTCATGGAGGCATGGGCTCAAGTTGGGAGATATACCAGCAGCTGCATGCCTCTGTGAGGGCTTTGGTGGACCTGGCCGGGTTTGGGAGGTTCATCCCGACTCTCACGGGCACACAGCACGACCATGCTGTGGTGACAGCACTGGCCGAGAGGTGGAGGGACTCTACGAGTTCTTTTCACCTTACCTTCGGAGAGGCGACGATGACGCCGCTGGACTTCTCGGCGATCACGGGGCTGCAGGTAGGAGGAGACCCGATCCCGTTTGACTCGGGGATTGGCAGAGATGATGCAGCGCTGAGGTGGTTCTTGGGTTTCGTGCCCAACAAGGAGGGGGAGACGGCCACATATGGCCAATTCAAGACGAAGGGATTGGGCGAGCCGACCGATGAGGAGGATGCTGCACGGAAGGCGAGGTGCTACTTGTTATACTTGTTTGGGGCATCACTGTACCCGAACAGGCGTAACAGGGTGCACCTCTCCTATCTCGGAGGTTTGAGAGATTTCGCCAGGGCGGCGAGATATGACTGGGGTGGGGCAGCGCTGGGAAGCTGCTATGCGTTCATGAATGCTGTCTCTAGGCGGAAAGGGACAGGCATTTCAGGGCTGTGGAGCGTCTGGGAGGTAAAACTCAAAACTCTTAGTTTCAAATTTAATTGCATGCATTTCAATACTCGCACTTGATTACCAAAATTCACACTGACTGACTGATTCGTTGTTTTCATTGCAGCTCTGGGCTTACGAGGTGTTGGGGTTACACCCCCCTGAGACACGGCACCAGGATCCGAACGTCATCCCCCGGGCATTGTGCTGGGGTGAAGGCTTCCGCTACGGCGGCACAGCACGGGGGAACATCCACGTTCTCCGTGCTTCACTTGACAGACTCGCCGCTTCTCTGGTAAATATCGAACTCTTTCTCATGTATTCAATTTGCTTTTGTTCTATTTCACACTCGATTACTGATGCTCTTAACAACTCTTGCAGGTTCGCTGGGAAGTATGGGATGCCGTTGACGAGCCTTACCTGGCTCGGAGCAGGGAGCTCACGAGAGGGAGGGTCCTACTTGAGTGCCAGTACGGCTGGTTCTGGTACCTTGGTGACAGGGTGCTGCGCCAGTCGATACGGGCTGATAAACCACAGGTGCCAGGACGCCTTCCTCCCCGGGTGCTGATGACGTCCCGGTATACGCTAGCGGAGATAGAGCGCTACACGACGCCCGACCTGGACTTGCGCCAGTACCTGTGGCCTGCTTTGAGCTATATCGACTACCGGAGCAGGTATCTGGCCGGTCCCCTGAGAGCGGCAGAGTGGATGGAGAGGATGGAGAGAGAGAAGGCCGCGAAGGCGCGTGCCTCAGCTGGCGGGGTGGCAGGAGGTGAGGGTACTGGTACCTCATCTCAGGAGATAGCGGGGGCTAGGTGGTGGGTGCGCGTCACCTCTGCCGGGGGTGAGATAGGGGACATAGACATCCCAAGGCCTCCAGCAGACTTCCCGCGGCTCACAGCACCGGTAAGAAACACTTCATTCTTTCAATTTGTGAACTTCAATTATGAATGCCCAAATGTACTTGATGACTCAAATTTTGATGTGCTTGCAGGTTTCACATGAGGCAGTACAGACTTTGTATGAGCAGAACCGAGGACTGCGCGTCCTGATTCGCCGCCTCATAGCCGGAGAGGAGGTCACTATCCGCCGGGAGGGCGAGCCAGTACCTCCTGCTGCTCCTGGTCCGTCTCGACTGAGAGTCGCACCGGTATGCAATTTTACCTTCCTTGTGCTTTCGATTCCTTGGCTACATCATGTTCTGATTCTTTTCCTTGTTTGCTTGTTGATGCAGCCGCCCGTGATCAGAAAGAGGACACATGACGGAGCTAGTGGTCCTGGAGACACGACTGTGCGGCTTGGGCGTTCAAAGCCCGCGGAGGTGAGGCCACGGAGATCGACCCGTCAGAGGGTGGAGGTAGCACCTGGGGGGATAGTTGAGACCACGAGCTCGAGCGATGACAGCGTCGATGACGCTAACTATCCTTCTTCCCGGCAGGAGCGACTGGAGCAGCGGCAGGGGGCCGAGACTGAGAGCTCAGACGAGACGATGGATGAGGCGGAGTAGTACACAGTAGATATAGAGTAGCTTAGAGTCTTGTTTTTGCTTTTATATCTTTTCTTTTTGATTGGGCCTGCGTGCCCCAGTAGATAGATGGATTGGGCCTGCGTGCCCCAGTTGTGGATTTCTTTATTGGGCGTTGTGTGCCTTGTACAGACTCGATGTTTTTGCCTTGCATGGATTTAGTTCAGTTTATGCACATGATTTGCACTTTCATTGTTCGTTGTATTACTTGCTGTTTTGATGTACAAACGAACAACCTGTTGTAGAATGTACGCGATTTATCCACCAAACTCTTGAATTCAAACATCCGAGTATAAAGTTTTAAAATTCAACCTTTAAGAAAAGCTAACATGTTCGGGAATTTGGACGAGACATGATTATTTGAATTTATGTACAACTGGAAGATGTATTTACACGCCGCACAACTTGACACACTTCCCACATATAAGCAATCAATAACAACTTACATAAAGTGACCTTAGAACGGAATTTGATGTTCATAAGGCAAATTTGAAAGTAAAATGCTTCATGAGCCTCTTTGCATGTACTGAATTACCATGTTATCACCTTGACCAAGTCAACCATGACATAAATGCCCCTAGGACCGTGACCGTTCATCAAGAAAACTTCTAAAACCATTTTTGACATGGTGATGGCCCCCGTTTCATTGCTTAAATAAGCCGTCGGAACCTCATAACCTTGAATCTTTGAAGAATTGCCCCGGGAATTGTTCCAACAAGTCACATATACCTTCCAACACGTGTTTCAATGATTGGATATGGCTAGCAAGGCTTGGAAATGGATTTGAACATTTGAGTGACCATTTTAAGCTTGTATCTCGTATCCGCACACGTATCGGCTTGATAACTCGGGGGACGGGACGTTCCGTGAGGTCACAAATGCTTATTGAAACTTGGCTTAGGTGTTAAATGAGGTTTAAGAAGCTTGGAAAAGGTTTCGGGCATCAAACGGGCAAGAATACAGCTGCTACTGTCTGCTGCATTTTCTGCAGGCCTTGAGCGCTCAATGGGGCTTGAGCGCTCAAGCTCACCACCTTGAGCGCTCAAGGTGATCTGGGGGAAGTTGAGCGCTCAACTCTCTGGCCTTGAGCGCTCAATGCCTGTGCTGGGCTGGTTTGTGGTATTGCTTCCCAATGCATTTTTGGACTCTTTTGCATGGTTTCCTCTGCCCCAAATGTCTTGTTGCTCTGCTACAACACCTTTCAAGCTTTGAACATCACCTTCCCAAGGTCTTTTCACATTTTCCCCACAAATGCCATGCATTTCCAATGCATTTTCAAATTTTCAAACACAAATACTTTGAAAACATGCAATTGACCATCTTGAAAAGGTAATCTTTGATTTCCAATGTTGCATGGCAAATTTGTAAGGTTCCTCACAAGTCCCCTATAAATATCATTCATGATCAAGCTTTTCCCACACACCATTTCATCAATTCTCATTCCTTACTCCACATATTTCTTCATCAATATTCTATTGTTTTTCCATGGCCACCCTTGACCCTTCCGTTATCAACACTTGGATTGCTAGCCTTGAAAACATCGATTGGTTCAACTTTCGGGGTCTTGGCCTTAATGCCCTTCGCCACCTCCACACTTTTCCTATTCGCCAGGACATCTTACGTGCCGCCGTCCGCTGTTGGGATTCAGAGCTCCATGTGTTCCGCTTCGGCATGCAAGAACTTTGCCCGACCATCGAAGAATTTCAAACATATCTTGGCGGTAATGCTTTTGCTGATCCCGTCATACCGCCCATCCGTCAAAATTACGCCAACATTCTCAGTAGGAAGCTTGGTCTTGGGAATGGTGCTGCGCGCTTTTTGATTTGCAACGAGACTCTCAACATCCTTCGTCTTTTTGCGGATTACGGTCCCACAGGCGACCTTTTAGATTTTACCGTTCAGAGCAGACGCATGTTTGCACTTTGCATGTGCCTCTTGGCATTATACTTGTTGGTTCCCGGTGATGGCCATCCCAGTTCAGCCATTGTCGGTGTTGCTGCTCAGATCGAACAGCGGCGGGACGTGGTTCCTTTGGTTTTGGCTGAAACAATCATGGGCTTGGATGCGGTTAAGACTGGGAGAACAAATACATTTGCTGGGAGTCCGCTTTTGCTTCAGGTTTGGTTTATTTGGTTTGGATGCTTTGGGTTTTTGGGAATTTTGGGGGATTTTTGGCTGTTCGGCTTTGGTTTTGACTTTGACTTTGGGTGTTTTGGTTTTGTAGATATGGTTGTGTGACAAGGTTGGGCTTTTGAGGGAGCCAGCAGGTAATTGGGTTTACGAGCCCCGGACTTGGGTGAGTAGGCCATTTGTGCATGACGAGCCTGATGAAGACGAATGGGTTGACTTCTTCAGGTCATTGGAAGAGGATCACATCACTTGGAGGTGCCATTGGTTGCCTTTGCCAGATATGACGGCCAATCACATGGGAGACACCTGGGTGATTTTAGCGGGACTGCAAGGTTATGCATATTATTTTCCACAGCGTATTCTCCGTCAATACTGCATTCGCCAAGAAGTGGAGTATATAGTTCCTGCTACTTTCTGCCTTCCCGTATTCAAACATTCCGTTCTTGAGCGCTATCGAACTTCTTGGAGGCACAGGGTTGTTTGGGCTCCTGATCCCTACCCAACTATTCATTTGAACGGACACTACAGAGATTGGATGAGGATGCAGATGAGGGCCATACGCTGAAGAAATTAGCACAACTTCCTTTCTGACTCACTAGACTGTTTCCCAAAATAAATGGTGTTGTTTTTTTTTTTTTTTTTTTTTTTTTTTTCATGCTCAGCTTATGTAATCGAAGAAGTGATTTGAATAAAATTGAACGATGAAGGGTTTCCCCCTCTTGGTTCATCTAGTTCTATATGCTATCTCCTTCAAATATCGCAAAACTGCGGGCCAACTCATCTGATTTAGACCGAACCCCAAGATAGGGTTGCCTACGTATCCCTTTTCAAGGAATCAGGTCATGGCGTAGTTCAGGGAAAGGTTCACTCGGGTATTAACACTCTCCTTTTTGTGCTCTAAGTTTTGCCTGGTACCGCCTTTTCAGGTTTTCGGTCCAGCGAGCTTCTTTTGAATTTTCGCCTTATATTTTGCCTAGACTGCCCAGTGTGGGTTTTCAGACTAGCAGGCTTGCTCTAATTTTTGCTTGGGTCGGTTCGCCCTTGCGATTTTCCGCCCAACGAGCATCTCTCAGGGATAATATCGTTTGAGTTGGTCCAAGTTGACAAGATTGCTGAACTCATTACCATCCAAATCAAGAATCACTGCTGCTCCACCGTCGAGAATAGTCTTGATGATGTATGGTCCTGCCCATTTTGGCCTGAATTTTCCCCGCGGATCGAATATCGGTGCCCGAATTTCCTTCACCACCATATCCCCTTCAATTAGATCCTTGGACTTCACCTTTTTGTTGAATGCGCGGGCAATTCTTCTCTGATATCCCTGGATATGATACAATGCCCGCAACCTCCTTTCATCAAACAACATTAGCTCTGCGAACCTGTCGCTCAACCAATCGGCTTCGTTAATCTCACTTTCTATCATCACCCTCAGGGATGGTACTTCGAGCTCAATAGGAAGTACTGCTTCCATTCCATAAACCAGTGAATAGGGCGTTGCCCCTGTTGGAGTTCGGATCGAAGTGCGGTACCCCCACAATGCTAATGGTAGCTTCTCATGCCAATCCCTGGATGACTCGATGGTTTTCTCCAAGATATTCTTGATTGACTTGTTTGCTGCTTCTACTGCCCCATTGGTTTGTGGTCTGTATACTGTTGACTTGTGAACCTGAACATTGAATTCCTCAAGCACCTCTGCTGCTCTTCCTTTGAAATGCACACCATTGTTTGACACGAAGGCATTGGGAACCCCATATCGGTAGATGATGTTTTGCTTAATGAAATGAGCCACTTGTACTGCGGTCAATGTAGCGTAAGAGGCCGACTCTACCCACTTCGTGAAATAATCAATTGCCACCAATATAAACTTGTGTCCGTTCGATGCTGGTGGCGTGATTTTCCCAATCACATCTATCCCCCATACTGAGAAAGGCCAAGGCGTTGCCATTGTATGAAGTTCAGATGGTGGTACATGCATGAGGTTAGCGTGGACCTGACACTTATGGCATCTCCGCACATACTGCACGCAATCTGTTTCCAAAGTCGACCAATAATACCCCTGCCTCAGAATCTTCTTTGCCATCATTAATCCACTCATGTGAGGACCGCAAATTCCTTCGTGAATTTCCTCCATCACCCTTTTCGTGTCATCACCGTAGATGCATAACTTATGCATGCCACAATACGACCTTTTGTACAACCTTCCACCGCAGAGGATGTATTGCGAAGCTAACCTTTGTAATGCTATCCGGTCTTTCTTGTTTGCTCCTTCTGGATATTCTCCTTTCTCAACCAAATTCCAGATATCATGGTACCAAGGCAGGCCATCGTCAATTTTGCCAACATTCATCACATACTCGTATGCTGGCCTATTCCTTTGCTCAATCATGATTGGTCTCATTCTCACTCCCACAGGCAATTCCACCATGGATGCCAAAGTAGCAAGAGCGTCAGCAAACTGGTTCTTCATTCTCGGGATATGTGTAAAAGTAACTTGCTCGAATCGATGGATCAGGTCATCGAGGTCTTTGTGGTATGGTTTCAACTTTTCCTCTCGCACTTTCCAATCACCATTGGCTTGAGAAACTACCAGATTCGAATCTCCGACCACTTCCAACTTCTTAACCCCAATTTCAAAAGCAGCCTCCATTCCAACAATGCACGCTTCATATTCTGCTTGATTATTGGTAACTTCGAAATTCAATTTGAAAGATAGGGGAATGTGCGGCCCTTCTGGTGAGACCAATAGTATGCCGATCCCGAATCCTCTCTGATTTGCAGCTCCATCGAAGTACAATTTCCAAACATCCTCTGTTACTGTCATAACGTGTTCATCGGGAAATTGGAATTCTGTATCTTCTGGCCCTTCGATTGGATGATCTGCCAAGAATTCTGCCACAGCCCTGCCTTTCACCGATTTTCGCGTTACATACTTGAGTTCAAACTCGGCCAATAAGAGCAACCACCGTGCCAACTTTCCAGTGAGTGCCGGTTTCTCGAACAGATATTTGAGGGGGTCCATTCGAGAAATCAACACCACCGAATAAGCTAACATGTAATGCCTTAGCTTTTTAGAGGCCCATACAAGAGCCCAACAAGTCTTCTCCAAAGAGGTGTATCTTTCTTCGGCTCCGACCATTTTCTTACTTAGATAATACACTGCCTTCTCGATACCTGCTTCACCTTCTTGTGCCAACATGCAACCCATTGCAGACTGTGTTACTGATAAATACAGAATCAACGGCTTTCCAGGTGTCGGCGGCATCAATACTGGGGGACTTTGAAGATACTGCCGAATTGATTCGAAGGCTTTTTGGCACCTGTCATCCCATTTGAACAGCACTCCTTTCTTGAGCAAATGAAACATCGGCTCGCAAGTTGAAGTCAACTTGGCGATGAATCTGCTGATGAACTGAATTTTCCCAAGAAAACTCCGAACCTCTTTTTCCGTCTTTGGTGGCTCCATTTCTAATATCGCCTTGATTTTCGTTGGATCAACTTCAATCCCTCGGGTAGTGATCATAAACCCCAACATTTTCCCTGCGGTGACTCCAAATGTGCACTTCTGTGGATTGAGGCGCATCCGATACTTCCGTATCCTTTCAAAGAACTTGCGTAACGCCGGAAGATGTCCTTCCCTTTCCTTGGCTTTTACAATCATGTCATCCACATATACCTCAACTTCTCTATGCATCATATCATGCAACAAAGTTGTTGCAGCCCGTTGGTAAGTCGACCCCGCGTTCTTTAATCCAAACGGCATGACCCGATAACAGAACGTCCCCCATTCAGTGGTGAAGGTCGTTTTCTCTCGATCTTCTGGTGCCATCAAAATCTGATTGTATCCCGAAAAACCATCCATAAATGATAGCAGCGCGTGCCCTGCCGTGTTGTCTACCAATACATCAATGTGCGGTAAGGGAAAATCGTCCTTCGGACTGGCCTTGTTTAAATCCCTGAAATCTACACATACCCTGACTTTTCCATCTTTCTTGGGTACCGGCACAATATTTGCAACCCACTGTGGATATTCAGTTACCATCAAGAAGCCGGCATTGAATTGCTTGGTGACTTCTTCTTTGACTTTTTCAACCCAATCTGGCCTGATTTTTCTTAATTTCTGTTTTACCGGTTTTGCATCGGGATACAGGGGAATTCGATGTTGCACAATTTCAGGATCGATTCCGGGCATATCTGCGTGGGACCAAGCAAAGACATCTTCAAATTCTTTGAGTAAATCGACAAGTAATTCTTGTTCCTCAGTAGATAGCCCGGAACCGATTTGAACCATGCGAGGATTCTCCTCATCCCTCAATTTAACTGAAATAACTTCTTCTTTTATTGGCTGAGCATGCCTTTCATTTTCCCTTTCGATTAGAGACTTGAGTTCTTTGGGTATTTCTCCCTCGAACTCAGTCTCATCATTGTCAGGGTCAACACAATTTATTTCGGGAACAGCAAAGTAAGCGAAATCACCGTTTATTTCATTAACAAAGCCCTCTGGGGCACAGTACATGGCATCAGACTCAAACTCGAAATAGAAATGACGACGTGGAGGGCCAAGAGGCACAAACTCCGACTCACAGCCAAATTCAAACCCTGACTCAGACTCGAACTCTATCTTAGTGAATGCATTGGTAAATTTTACAACAGGAGTGAAAGTGCAATTCTTGTATTCACCGACTGCATCCACTATCAGCACACTGGGATCGTCGAGGACCTCCTGTCCGAGCATCATCACGGCTGGCTCTTCTTCATCCTTACCTGTCAGACTGACCTCATCGAACATTGACATCAAGACCCCACCATCCAAAGCCTCCATCCAATCTGCTTTCAGGTCTTTCACCAATTTCTCGACCTTTTCATGTTCATCTTCGCTGTCCCAAGCATCATTAGCAAAGATTTCGAACCCAGGGTGTACCTTTCCACTTATTTCATTTACAAACGGCTCAGGCTGGCCGTGATAAGGTGCATTCGACCCTTCTCCAACAAAGCGAATCCGACGGTTTGTACTGCTACTTGTTCCATTGGTCTTCCCCCTTTGCATCTCTTTTAGTGTAGGTTCGTATCCCAACCCGAAACGGCCTCGCTGAGAAGGGAATTCTGGAAACTGAGCCACCCCCTGGTGAGTTCGTCCCAAGCCCGTGCCTGGCAGATAAGACATTCTTCTCATCATCTCGAGGGCTGTGGTGCTGATTGAAAAATCGTCATCAATACGAAGCGTAAACACACCACCAGACGTATCGAAAGCAAAGCCCCCAAGCTGAACATCATTCTCATCATGCATAATTTCTAACAAAGGAGCATTGTCTTCAGCATGAGGGCGAATGCCTGTATCTCCGTAGAGGGCAACTGTCCCACTTTCCAAACCGAGCAAAACCTTTTGATGCAAGGTGGATGGAACTGCCATGATGTCAGATCGATGCATCCAGGGACGTCCCAACAACAAATTGAATGAAGCTGGGATCTCAAGCACATGAAACTCAACTGTTGACTTAAACCCCTCTGCAGCAATCTCCATTTCAACAGTCCCAAGCACATTGCGACGGGTGTTATCATAAGCCCGAACAGTGAGACTAGATGGTGTGAAATCCTTTGGTTTGAGTCCCAAACATAAAGCCGTTCGAAGAGGGCATACATTGAGTGCCGACCCATTGTCTATCAATACAACCGGGATCCATTTCCCCATGCACTTCATGGTGACATGTAAAGGCTAATTGTGGTCAGTTCCTTCAAGCGGCAGATCAGCTTCGGTAAAGGTTACAACATGTTTAGTTGGTTTAGTGGCAATGGTAGGCTTGGTGACAATAGCGGCCATCATGGCTTCAGGGGTGATATCAGGCGCAATTTCCATGCAGGATAATGTTTGAGCGAGTTTCTGACGATGCTCACTGGAGCTCATAAGTAATCCCCAAATGGTAAGAGCGGCTGGGGTTTTCTCAAGTTGTTTCTGGATGGGGTTTTCTTCGTTGGTTGGCGGAGGCTTCGGACGGGGAACACGACTGTTGGCAGTAGAGGTAGCTTGGGATTGGTTGGTTGTTGGGTTAAAGAGATTTTGGAAATCAACTGGGTTAGCGATTGGGTCACTAAGATTGTTTGGTGTGGCTAGGTTATTTTGTGGAGCTGGGTTGTTTTGTGGAGCTGGGTTGTTTTGTGGAGCTAGGTTGAATGGTAACTGGTTTGTAGTATTTGGTGGTGGGTTGGAGGTGTTTCCAGTGAACCTCTGAGGTGGTTGATAAAACCGACCACTCCGAAGAAGATGTAGAACCGAGTCGATGTCATCTCCCCATAAATCAGTGTAGTCCGTGTAGAAATCGACAAGATCCCCTTCCGCCTTTCTCTTTCCCTTTGCAATACTGGCTCCTTCCAAACCTTTGGTAATTCCTTCTACAGTCGCTTCACTCCAAACATCTCCATTTTCCATGGCAGCCTCATTAACAGCCCAAACCTCATTGTTTCCGACCCACAACGGTGCTATGCCTTCATTCTGATTGGCCCACATATTTGCTACAACGTTTTCTTCCATTTGCTGTCCCCAAACATCGGGTAGGCCTCCATTTAAAACCATGATGTTGCAGTCCTCCGGGACTTGCACTCGGGGTACTGGAAGGTTTTCATCAACTATGTAGTCATAAGGTGTGAACTCTATCCCTTCCGTCATTCGATTTATTGCGTACTCACTCATCATGGAAAAATCAGGGCGACCTTCCCATAACGGTTGCATTGGAAAATATGCTTCTTCGAAGAACATGGGAAGTGTGGATCCATCCAGAGGGTCGTTAGGGTCCATGAGCTGCCATTCATTTGGTGTGGGGTCCCATTCATCTTCTTGTGCACCATCGGGTGCCCCATTCTCTTCTTGCCAATTTTGTCCTTGTCCTTCTTCCACAGGTTGTTGATCTTGTAGCATAGGCAATGGTTCAAATAGATTGGGAAGCGCAAATCCATCCAGTGGATCCTCAAACATCGGATCCCAAAGTAAGTTAATCATTGCACCAAATGGAAGTCCTTCATTAAGCTGTTCATCATGCGGCCAAACTTCTTCATTTGCCACATTGTTGGCCACCATCTGCTCATACTCCCGAGCTTCCATTGCCATTATCAAATCACCCCATTCTTGCCACACAGTGGGATCCAAGTGGATGTCTAGAAAGCATACCTCGTGCTCAACAGGTATTGGCACAATGGGTTTGGGGTCTGTTTCGGGTAGGATGAACTGGCTTGGGTCAAACGGAGTGGATTTTGGAGTGGAGCTAAAGGTAATTTGACCTATGTCAGCATTCCTTTTGTGGGTTGGCAGAGGGTTTGTGAGGATATTGGGCTTTTCAGTGGGATCTCGGATTTGTTTGTTGTCAATGAGATCTTGAATCTCATGACGCAGGCGCTGGCATCTTTCAGTGGGATGACCGGGTGTCTGGTGAAATATATAGAAGGTGTTAGGGTTATATGTTGGCGGGGGGATTTTGTGGGGGTGGAGTTGGCTGAAGAGGTTTGATTTTTCCCTGTTGTACGAGTCGTTCGAAAACAACAGGTAAAGGTAAGGGAAGAGGGGTGAAGATACGCCGTCCTCTTTGATTTTGCGGCGGTTGAATTGATTGGATTGGTTGAGATAAGATGGCGTTTATGGGTTCGGCTTTATGGGATTGGTGATTCATGGTGTTGGATGAGGTACCGGTTGTGTAACTGGGGTTTGCATACAAGGAAGATGTGTTCCCGATGTAGTTTCGCTTTGGTTTGGGGAATGAGTCTCCTTTCTTTAGCATCCCGCTTTGTAGAGCTTCTTCAATCGACAGACCCATCTCAAAGTAGGTTTCAAAATTATGTGCTTGGGCCATGACCATGTACTGGGCCAAATCAGGTTGAAGGTTCTTGGTTATGATGCGCATTTGGTCCTTATCACTGGGACGATCGGTCATCTGCGCAGCCTTCGCTCTCCATCTTTTCACAAAATCTGCGAAAGATTCCCTTTCCTTCATCTTGATGCTCTCAAGCTCTCGAGTGGTGACCTTGAGTTGAACATTATACTCATACTGCTTAATGAAAGCAGCCACCATTTCTTCCCAAGTTTGTCTCTTTGAAATATCGAGGGATAAGAGCCACTGAAGTGCAGGCCCTGTGAGAGTTTCGTGAAACATCTGTGCCATGGCAGGCTCATCAACTTCTTGTAACGAGAGGGAGCTTACATATGCCTGAATGTGTCCTCTCGGGTCCCCAGTCCCGTCAAACTTCTCGAAGTCTACATGCTTGAACCTCTTGGGAAGCTTTGCGCCTGGGAAGATGCAGAGTTTGTTCATGTCAAAGCCGGTAATGGCTCGCTTTTCACTTTTAGCCACAAATTCTTCCAGCTTAAGTATTTTAGCTAACATTTCAGCCAGCTGAGGATTTTCAGGGGGAGGAGGCTGTTCCGGATGTTCATCATTGAGAATCTCCTGATCCCGAGCTTCATCATCATGTACTCGCTGCTGTGGTGGGGGAAGTCGACCCTGGATGTTTACCATAATCGCCATCAGTTGAGCGATTCGGGTGTCATTTCGGACCCTTTCATCATGCATTTCCTTTCTCAGTTGCTCAAACTCATTTGGGGGGTTTTGTCTCTGTTCTTCTGCCATACTTGTCTCGGCCTTTGGTGATAAAGATCTAGACAATCTTTGTCCAGGAGGTCGAGTCCAAACAGGTAAGGTCTTCTTCTTCTTTGCAGGCCCAATGATTCAAGAACTGATTGTAAAGCAAAAACCGGACTCAGATGTTTACTCGATATGTCTACTATGCACAAAATGAATGAATCATGAATGCTCACTATCGTCTCGCCACAACTTAACTCACGGAGTTAGTCTTATTTCTAGCCTTAGGAATTAGTCTACCGGTTTCGGAACTCACTTAGAATTGTTTGCACAACAGATTGTATCAACACCACGGGTAAGTCATTACTCGGTGAGTACGGCGTTTCAACCTAAGCCTAAATGTTGACGCCGTAGCACTTTTCTTAACCATTCGAGACAAAGCAATGAGATGTTGCCATCCAGTTACAATCGATTCTAAGGCTAGTCCGAAACACGGGTGGCCGTTCGGGCACGACCAACACCGGAGGTATCTCAAACTCCGTGGATTTTAAGTCTCCTAGACTACATGTACAAATCTTAGGGTTAGTCTACCGGATCTGAATCTCACTTAAGATCATTGCACAGAAGATTTTCCAACACCCCGGGTAGACCATTACTCGGCAGGTTAAACTCCAAACTTTGTTGGAATCAGAGCCAATCACTTTTCTTGATCATCCGAGACAACGCAATATGGATGTTGTAATCCAGATATCAATAATCTTAAGGCTAGTCCAAATCACGGTGGCCGTTCGGGCACGACCAACACCGGAGGTATCTCAAACTCCGTGGATTTTAAGTCTCCTAAAAATTGACAGTTTTGGAAGATTGCCTCAATCCTCAAGTTTTCTTTTTTCTGAGTAATAAGTCCTTAATATCGGATGGTCGGATTTGGGAAATCCTGGTCCATACAACTTCCGACAATGATCTAAGATCAGATGCCTAAGGGCGATTGACCCTCCTCGGGCCAAGGTCCCTTAAACCTGTTTAGATCAGTGTTTAGGAATTCGATGATCCAAATTTTCCCACGTCCGGCCGTCCTAAAGGCTATCTCGCAAAAGCAACGTGCATATGGAATGCACGATTCATCATCGGGCCAAGGCAACCTTCTACTAACTGTAAAGGCATTAAAACCAAATGGGATATGTACACAGAAAACCTATACCAACGACGCTCGCGGTGACTATATACAATGCGAATGTATGAATGCAACATGGCATGATGAGAAAAAGCGGTAACACATAGCATGTAACAAAATGGAGCACGTAAACCTAACACACAGGTGGATTACTAAACGTGGGGTTCTATGGTTAATTATATGCAAAGGCTGGTTTTGGTCACTGAGGGTACCCCGGACTCAAAATCAAAACTGTCTCCTACCGTTAAAAACGATAGTGACAATGTGATTTATCACGGTCGAGGGCTGCTGGGCATTTCGGGATTCCCTGTCACCGGCAAGCCGAGCAGGATTGCCAAAACACGCCAGCGGGGCTAAGAACCATGCAAGTGCAATGCAAAAATTAAATTTCAAACATTTCCAAAATCCCACAAAATATTTTTCGAATTAAACCCGCTTTGATTAACACATATTTCAATAAAATTACACAAGTGCAACAAAAATTGCATAAGTGTAATTAAATAAAATATATATTAACCAATGTCCCCAGCAGAGTCGCCAGCTTGTGGACGGCCCACCGAGATTGCTCGAAGAAGATTGTGATTTGTTAGAGTCGCCACCCGGATTTGAGGTCCGAACCCGAGAAACCGATAAAAATATGACTCATTGCCCATAGAAAAAGATTTTACTGATCATGGCGGAACCAAAGATTTCTCGGGTTCGGGGGTTTGGTTACGAGAGGGGAAGGGTTTTACGGCACCCCTCTCGCCCGGTCCGTGGACCGGTCTCTACTCAACATTTTGTGGGTTTTTGGAAATGTTTAAAATTTGATTTATTCACATAAATGGGAATCGGGGACGGGAATCACATAGTAACAAAACATGCAAGAGATGCGATTTTACTGTGGATGCTTGTGCGCGCGACCTACATGGATGATGAACATGATACTACAAATGTTCCCAGAAATAAATTACAACATAAATCGTATAATAACCCAAGAAATCATGAACATGAGACTTATTAAACTGTTTGCAATCTGGATTCCAGAATGGGGGTTGAGCGCTCAAGGGTGGTGACTTGAGCGCTCAACCCTCATTCCACCCGAATATTTTCCTTGTTGGTTTTTGATATTTGATGCTGCTTTAAGGCTTAAATACACCACAGAAACATCACAAAAGCATCATCTCCCTTTAGAAATCACCAGAAAATGTTTAAAACAAACTTGCTTTAGAACCAATTTGAGCGCTCAAGGCTCATAGATTGAGCGCTCAAACCAGTTTTGCAAGAAAGAGTGGTTCAGATCATAAATGCTACACTGATGACACCAACAAGGAATTAAATCATGAGTCATCATCAAAATTGCTGGAAAACTGCAAATAGGCCAAGAACAGCTTGAGCGCTCAAAGATCTGACCTTGAGCGCTCAAGCCATAACATGGCTTTCCACTGTTTAACCTTTAAACTGATTTTACTACTTCCTCAGGACCACCGAAGGCATAAAATAAAGTTTCAAAAGAACAGACAGCCACTGTTTTGCACTCAAATATGAGAAATTTGAAGTTTTTGATGTTTAATCACTATGAAATGGTTAATTTACATTCATGCATGTAATTTTGGCGTGGAAATAAACTATTTTGAAAGCTACATGAACACAATTAACTTTTAGACAGTGATCAAAATCAAAAGAAAACTCAGAAGTTAACAAAACAGTGGTCTGTTCAGAACTGGGCTTGAGCGCTCAAGGCCAGAGGCTTGAGCGCTCAAACCTATTGTAACTGCAGATTTGAAAAATGTTTTTAAGCAACTTTCAGGCCTTTGTGAGTTCAATACAAGTATAGAGAACTTGCTTAAACTCACTAGCCTTCCTCAGAAGGATCAAAACAGTGAGTTCATCACATGTTTTTACTACCTTTTTGGAAAATGTTTGAGACTTGAGCTTGATTCTGGACTTTTTGAGGTTGATTATGGATGTTCTTGGCTTGTATTCTGTACGAATTGGACAATGTAGGTGGTTGATCGATGATCAAGGGACGAATTTCTGGGTTTTGTGGATGGTATTGTAGGTGGTTTTAATGGTAGAAGGGTGGTTTTGAAGAGAGAGAGAGAGAGGAGTGGTTTTCTGGTAGAAACTGAGGGTAAGGAGTGGTAGAATTCGTCCTCAAAACCAGGGGTAGTGGGTAGCTTTTATAGAGTGAGTGGGAGAGAAGAGAGGAGAGAGAGGAAGTGGGTTTGGGTATTTGAGAGTATTTTTTGTGTATTTTTGGAGTTGGTGGAGTGTATTATACGTATAGGGATCGTATAAGATCAACCACAGACGCTCCCATGCAGGAAATCTCATGATGAGATACTCTGCAAGTTGCTGACTGGACGGGAGTTGAGCGCTCAAAGCCGTGGACTTGAGCGCTCAAGGTGTTCCTCAGGCTTGAGCGCTCAAGGCCTCAAGCTTGAGCGCTCAAGGTTCTTGGTGGCAGATTGACGGTTTGGCTTGGTTCAACAATGCTTGGGTTGGTTTGGCACATTTTGATTGCTTGGGTAGTGTTTGGTTGGTTTTGGTCAAACTCAAACCATTTTCACCAGTTCCAGGTAATTGTGATTGATCCGTTTCATCATCGGAGATGCACGAGCGTATCTCGGGTTCAAAATTGGGGTGTCTACACTTAATAAAAAGAAGTCATGTTACATTACATCATTTTATACCATACCATGAGGAAAATCCTTCTAACTTTGGGCAATTCAGACCTTTGCAATTATCTCTATAAGATTCTGTCTAAAACCAGCAAACGGAGGAATGAACTTCTGACTTCACGGAATGAAACTTAAGTAGCCCGGCTGGGGCTTTAGAGAGACATCAAAACTTAAAAGGTAAGGATTGGACCTTCAATGCCAAGAAGAGGCCAAAAAACTTCAAAACTTGGCCAACGAATCTATTTCCTCAATAGCCAAGCTTAGAAGTTGAGGTTGATCGTAGATCAGGTGTATTAAGAAGCCTGGATGCAGAAGCTCAATATTCTATTGGTTTTGTTCTACCAACGTTTTGAGATTCAATAACCGAAGCTACTGGTAGTCCCGAGGGGAGGGCTTCTGAACTTTGTCAATATATTCCTTATGTCACAGGTTATACATCATATTCCAAAAAACAAAAGTGAACTTTTTATATCAACCTTGTTAAAAGAAAACTAATGTGAGAAACACAAATCAATTTTAAAAATCTTGACGAAAAAATATATGTTCATCTTTTTGTTAAAAAAAAAAAGGAACAATTTTTACTAACCCTTATGAAAAAATTGTATCACTCATCATTTTGTTACAAAAAAAAACATTGATGAAAAACTTATGTTATAGTAGTTCATCATCTTGCAAAAACATAAGGATAATATAACCCTCATGGAAAAATTATATTATCGTCTTCATCATTTGTACAAAAAGAGAACTCTTACAAAAACTTTATAAAAAAATTCAGTACCGACTTTGACAAAGAAAAAATATTTTAGTCTTCATAACAACTTAAAAAAAAGAAAAGAAAAAAGAATACATTAATTGAAGAAATTGATAGGAAACGAATCCCCAGGACCCCGTGATGATGCGTACAGATTGTACACTGAAAAATTATTAAACCCAACTATCTCTTGTAATAAGTAATAATCTGAAATCGTTTTTGTTTCCTCCATTACCTCTATAAATAAGATTTTTTTTTATTTCTGCTTTTCTTAGTAATATCGTTCCATAAGTTAAGGAACTTCACCAAAAATGCTTTGAGTCTCATAGTCGTCTATCCTCCTATATGGAAATTCGGTTTCTTGCAGATAGATTATCTATCTGACGCAATGAAATTAATAGCCACTGTCTATTTTTCCTCCTTTCTTATAAGTGGAATAGTTTTCTTTACGATATATATTTACTCGATTATCTCAGTCATTTTTTTATGACTTTATTTTTTGTTCGATTCGCTGTCATTCCAGTCGAATAAGTGAAATAGAGAATAAGTGTAATAGATAATAAGTGAAATACATAAAGATTGATCTATTTCACTGATTTTCATTTTAATATTCATCATCCCACCGTATTTCATTTGAATAACAGGTGAAGAATTAGGGTTTAACTCTCTTCCATAGACACAAACGCTAGGTTGAACTAATACGTTTGATCGATACTGTTTGATTACCTTCGTCTGATCTCGATCAACCCACGTATCTTCTACCGTATTCCCTTATGTCTCAACTGCGTTTCTAAGCGTGGACTTCAAATGCAGTTTCTGAGTTCTCTCTTTCACATCCTTCTTTCGTGTGTTATGAAAAAGTGTGAAACCTTAGAGAACATAAGGACATATATACAGGGCTATGCTAGGGACCTAAGGATAAACACAAACGGGGCTCCTTGCATGTGCAAATAAGAAAACCAGGATTATATTTCTTATTAAACAAATTATAATTCATCCCACTACAGAATTATAATTGCACTCTCGTCCCTATCTCAAACAAATATCGAGCTCCACGTCATTAAATACTTATTAATCTCTCGACGTTAAGATTACAAATACCCGTTGATTCCATGAAATTACTACAGTAATAGAAATCAGACAAAAGGCCAAGAGCTAAACATGGTGGGAGTGTGAATTGCATTAGGGATTATACAGTCATTTGATTTGAACCACTAATTCTATTCAATAAGTCTTCAAAACAAACATGAGATATACTGGATAGACCTTGTTCATTATTTAGTCCCATGCGCGACAAACACAGGGCTACTGCCAACTTAAATAGAGTTTTGGCAAAAATAATTTTTTTTCTTCATTCAAATTTTTTTGTTTGCATTTATTAATTTTGCGTCAATTTTTTGTGGATTATTAGTTCGTTTTGACGAGAGGAATCTAAACTCTAAAGAGTAAAAAATATTACCAATTAATTTTATCAAATGAATAAAATTATATCAATATGGACCTTATTTGATATATATCAATTAATCCAAATGGATTATGGTTCGTCTCGACGAGAGAGAATATTTTTTATATCTTTCAAACAAGATCCATATTACATGTAAATAATATTATCAAACAATATTAAATATTATAAGTGATATAATCATATATCAATTATAAAATACTATAATCATATATCAATTAATCACATAAATATTCTCTTCGGCCTGCTTCATTCAGTTCTTAACCCAAGAAAGAAAGGCCCATCTGCATCAGTTATGTATTTGGGCGGCCCATCTAACTGGCGCCATTTTTCTTGGTAACTACGGAGTAAATAACTTGCACTTGAATCTAAAATTTTGTCTAATTTAGTGGTCATGATCAGTTTCCTTCTCAAATAATCTTTTATGGCAATGCTATGTAAGTACATAAATTTTCTCCAATTCTTTTGTACTACAAAATATAGAATGCTCTCCTCCATTCAATTTCCAATCATTTGCTTACACTTGAACATTCGTCAAATATGAAACTTCAGAGAAATTTTTTCCGGACAATGTGATCTTGACCCCGTAACTTCGTCACATTTGTCTTCATGAACTATTGAATTTTTTACCATTCAGTTTTTAAGCCATGCATTTGTGATAACATATACTTCCTCCATTCCAAAAAGTTTGGCCTAATTATGTATTTCAAAATTTTATGTACAATACACAATGTTATTCAAAACTTATAACTTTTCAAGTTTGCCCTTCATTAGTTGACTCTAATAAAATAGGAGTTAATCAAGTTTTGAATTTAAATTGTTTTCCGAAAAGCGAAAAATCTTGCCTCCAATGTAATTAGAGAACTTTTTCAAAATTTTAAAACGCTTTTTAAACTTTAAAATTTTCAATTGTTCTTCTTTAAATCGCATTGTTTTGATTGTTAAAAGCATCTCAAGGGCAAAAAAGAAATTTACCGACGTTCCTTTGTTGAAAATTTTAAATTGGTCCTATATTTTGGGACAGTCAAAAAAAGAAAGTAGGCCAAAACTTTTTGGGACGGAGGGAGTAAGTTATTGACAAAGTGGTTTTGCATTGAGACTTAAGAGCTTGCTGATTTGCTCCCACCTAAATTTTTAGGTTCGAATCTCCTTGCCAACAAACTCTTTGGGCCACTGGGGGTTATGCTCAGTGATTACCTTCAAGGCCCCATAATTAGTCGAGGTGCACGTAAGTTGACCCAGACATCCGGTTATAAATAAAAAAAATTAGCTCAAGTGATAAAGGTGGAGGTTAAGTGCCTTATAATACAACTATACAAGTCTTTAGTTCGGCTCTCATTAAAATAGAGTAAAATTTTTAGGTTACCCTCTCCGCAAGCCGAAGGTAATGTAAAATATCGAAAATTGTAGGCGGTCATGCGACCTGGGTGGTGGGATGCAGCAATGTTTGGGAGAATGACAAATATTGTAATTTAAGTGAGTTGTGTGGAATGATTTTTTAATACTCCAATCTGCTAGTCAAATCTGTATATACTACTATAAATTACTGAAACACGGCAACAAATTTATTTACTTTTTTGTCATATATAGATTCTGCAAGTCAGTGGGATCACTTATTTGCCCACTATTGGTGGATCTGGATTTAAAAATCTCCATATCCATGGCTTGTAGGAATTTACAGCCGGATATTAATTCAGGGATTGAAGTTGATTGAACACCTCCAGGATCGAGCGCAGAACTAGTAAGGGGGCCTGTAGCATGGGTCACTTCCGGATCCCAGCCTCACTAAACCTTTTTGTTTAAAAGCACATGTAAAAATTTTAGTTTTAGTTTTAATTTAGTATAGCCATATATTGTTGAACACCCTAATCACAAATATTTAAACACCATATTCAAAAATATTTGAATACCTAACTTAATAAATCAGCTCACAAATCAATTTTATGTAAACAACCAACTAAAATATAAAGTCTTCCCGTAGATGGTCAATGTACACTCTAAAGCCTTCTATATTTTATATTACGTGTGATAAATTTATATCGGGTTTTGCTTGAACATTTATATTATGAACACAATGACAGCTCCAGGAATTTTGATCAGGGTGTTCAAAAATTACATTAACTCTACCAGCTCTATTAACTAGCCATACACAATTTTTTATATAGCAATTTGAAAAATGAGACCAAATAGGACTTTACCTTCTATCAACAGGACTCTTTGATGCTTCAATAGTGGCCAATCTGATCTCTCCCCTATCAATAGGACCTAACCGCCTATCAATAGGACACCTATATTTTATGAAAAAATTCATGAATCATGACCCGTTGTTTGTGGCTCGTTTGTGTAAGTTGTTGGTCACATGTTAGAGTCCGGGAGGGTCACTTTGACACTCGGGTCAAAATCTCCTTTATGGACACATTCGAGTAACACGAAACATGAGTTTTGCGTGAAATTAACACATGATAGTAAGGTGATGAGACATATGGACACCGTAATGATATTATTGAGCATGAAATAAAGTATGAATGTGGTAATGATTACACGGGGCCCGAAAGGGTATGCCCGGAGTGACACGGGGCCTTTATGGCATGCCCGGAGTGACACGGGGCCTATATGGCATGCTCAGAGAATAATCAAATGTTTGAAAGGAATAAGATGTATATGGTTAACGTGTGGGACATATGTGGTGTGTCGGGTACAAGTTGGGTACAAGAGGCGAGAGTAAGTGGAATCTAGTTGATTATGTGTCCTTTTCAAGCTCTTAGACCATTCAAACTCTTTCTTAACTCTTGTTACATGACTTGTGTTTTCTTGTCTATCATCCATATGCATTTTATTTCACTTAGGTTTGTTAGACATTTCTCTACTGGGCTAGTGAGCTCAACCTTAAAAATTTCAGGTACCCACCAAGGAGCATAATATGGAGTGCTTGGAGTGCATACATGCATTGTTTTGAAAGCTAATGGAGGAGTTATATCATCATCCTAGAACTTGTATTTTGTTAAGATGATTTTGTAACTCAATTAAGTTTCTTCTTTTGACATTGGAGTTGTAATAACTATACATTTAGTTTATCTCATTTTGGGGTACGGGTACCCATAGACCGTGATGTATTTTGATGTTGACATTGACTATTCTATTTAGACTTTGACGTGACTCGTGGACTTGTTGACCATCCACGTGGATTATCCTATGAATTATCCTTTTAAATTTCGAGGGCGTGACAACTAAAGTTGTTTTGGTAATAACTATTTTTGGGCCAATAATTACTTTTGTGCTAGTATAAATATATGTGTGTGTATAACTAGCACCCAAACCCTACTAGAAAGTTACTTACCCTCCAAGCATTTTTTTTTTAAGTGCATGTTCTTCATTTAATGTGAAAAATGTTTGCATGTTCCTCCCATGTTCTACTTTAAGTAACTTGGTACATGGCATGCGACCATTTAAGGCTCAAATTTAAGTGGACATGGAGAGAGAGAGAGAGAGATGATGTATGTTAGTACATGCATGTGCTTGTGTGGGGTTTAATTAGTGCACATGTAGACTAGAACCTAAACCCTACATGCTTTGCCCCCAAGTTTCTTCAAACATGTTTCCTCATCTTGTGGGAGGAAGATTTCCCCATTAGACCTAGCCTAGGTTACTATGTGGGCACATGGCTATATTTTCTTGTGTCTAAGTATTAGAAATACCCCAAAACAAAGGTTGTCATGCAAAATTATACACTACTTAGAGCCAAGGAAACTATCTAGGTTTCTAGTGTACAACCTAGGGATTCTTGTTCTCCAAGTATTGGACTTTGTATGTGCCATTTATTGGCACAATTTGAAAGCCACATGGGGAGGAAGAGTGGCCGAACCATATAGAGGAGAGAGGGAGTTCATTTGTGGCTTATAAAAGCCTTGCAAGTCCGTCCACTACACTTGTCAACTTTAAACTTTACCCTTTCTAGACTTGTGCTTTCTTTTCTACCTCCACCACTCATAAAATAAACCTTATTACTCCCTAATTAGCTTCTTACTAAACTTAATTAGTAGGAAAGTTAGTTACTTAGGGGAGCTCTTACCCACCGGAGAGGAACATTTGCTTGTTTGCTTCCGACTAATCACCGGAAATCAAGGTAGAATACCTATCCTTTCTCTTAATTAGCTATTCTACTTCTAATTAGTAGGTTGATACCTAGAAAGGGTTTAATTTTTACTAACAAGTTTCTAAATGGCTCACTAGTTTTTATTTTGTGTAAACTAGAAGTTTTCTAAAAAAATAAAGTGTGTAGAAAATCACTAACACAAACTTTCTAGAAATTTTCTACTAAAACGTTAGTGGAAATATTTCCTCTAAATAAAGTGAGATTGTTGTGCTAAAAAGATTTTATTAGAAGATGCTTAAAAAATTTCTTGGGAAAAATTATTTAAAGTTTAGAAAGCACTTTCTAGAAAAAGTGAGTTTTCTAAAAAGAAAGTTTTATTTATTTATAAAAAATGGTGTAAGATTTTATGACAAGATGGATTTGAATCTCTTAGTCACAAATTTTAGAGAAAACAATTTTTGAGAAAAGTTTACTTATTTTATTTCTTTTAGAGAGGAAATAAGTTGGGTTTTAAAAAGAAAAGAGAAAGAAATTGGTTTTTGTCTAAAAAGTAAAGTTTTTGGAAGAATTAGTTTATTTGGAAAAGTTGGTGCATTATTTCATGTAGTATTTTTCTTAAAGGAAAAATATGTTTTACGAGACAAGTTTATAGGAAAATATTGCATGGGCATAATTTTGAGCACATTGAGCACGTTCACGACACAATTACGACACGAGAAAGCTTGAATAGCCATGGATGAGAAAAGAAATGAGAATGAGAATGGATTGATTAAAGGGAATTAAAAAAAAAAAAGGGCAATCCAGCCTTAACGCCGCCCATCATGTTAGTGTGCGCGATGATGAGGTTGGGGTTAAGTAATACGGTAGTGCAGCGAGGCACCGTCCCATTTTCGTGGAGTGAACTTGGTGGTAGGGCTAAGCATGCACAACACATAGTAGACGGATCTTGAAATGTATTGTGGGGATCAGTAAGACAAGGCAGCCGGGACTATGTCGTGTGAGTCACGGGGCGGACGGACCGGGCAAACAGATTGGTTAGGTTCAGAGATGCAAGACAACCGGAACCTTGAGCGGAAAGGTTGGTACCGCCAGTTGAAAGGAGGCGAAAGTGGACCAATAACTTTTAGAGTGGTGTGAGATGTTGATTTGGTTGAAATTTGAAGAAGAATGCTGAAAATGAAAAGATGACACGAGACATTGTTTTGAGAAACTGTTACGAGACACTGTTTTGAGACACTGAAATGAGATACTTTTACTGCACTTGATTACTCTGATCCGCATGGACACTCATACTGCATTTATGATATTTTCTGATAACAAGTCTGCACTACTGGTTTTGAGCTTATTGTTCTAGAATTGCTAGTTAAAGATTGGGTAGTGTAGTCTACTGGGCGTTATCGCTTACGGTGTTGCACTTGTGTAACCCTGTCATAAGACCACGATGTTGCCTTGCGACTCTGACGTATTATGCCAGACTATAGAGATGAACAGGAGAAGTACTATGGCTTGAAGGCATACGGAGCAGAGCAAGATACCGCTGGGATGGATGGCCGTGCGAGGGAGTAGAGAAACCTAGTCAACCCTGTAGAGAATGATTGTATTTGGCAAGAAGATTTATGTAATTTCTTTTGGGTTACTGTTGTAAAACCCTATTTATCATTTGTGTATTCTTTATTAACGTACCCAAATTTTCGGGGCGTTACAGATTTTATTAATCAAGTATCGAAGACACAAAATTAAATGGGGCAAGAGAAAGACAAAAAAGTCTCTCGAGACCCAAAAGATTGAAAGACTGACAAGAAGACAACCAAACAATCAAAACGAAAAACTAAACCCCAAAGAGCACCAAAACCAACTTAAAAAATGATCTCTCTATTTTGTAATTGTCATTAAGAGTATGCACGTTGTTTTAAGCTAATATATTAGGCATTCAATTGTCAATTTCCTGGATTGACGTACATTTACAATATAGGAATAAGTGTTTAAACAAACTCGAGATAAAATTATTACATGTAATATAATTGCATGTTACATGCATGTAACATAAAATGTAGAAGAGTTTAGGTTGTATACTTGACCATCAATGGGAAACTATAAAGCCTATTATGGCTTTTAATAACTGGGTTCTTTATTATTGACTGATTTTTTGGGACTAGTGGTCCAAATGTTTTTTCAATTATTTACACTAGATCTTAGCCAAAAGGACGAGAAAGGTATATTATTTACTCATAGGGTGTTCAAATATTTTTAGCTTGGGTGTTCAAAAAGGACAAAACTTAAATAAAAGTACAAAAAATTACATGTATTCTAAACAAAAATATTTTTTTAGGGTGTTCACCTGAACACCCTAACATCAATGTAGAGCTGCTTGTGTATGAACACTCACCAATCCCGTTAATTCATAATAGAATCCTTAATACACTAGTTCAGAACAAAGTGCACACTTTTTATGACAAAAATTAGGAAAATCAAGAAGAAAAAACAATATCTATTGTATATTGATATTGTCCTACAACTTCTCTCTGAGCAACAATCAACTCTCTATATAAAAAATAAATAAATATCCGTGTGAACCTATTCGGCACACAAATTTCTACAATAAATATTAGTGTATTTATCCGCCGATTTAATTTTACTTGACCCAATAACATAGAATTTACCAAGAAATTTTTTTTTGGATAAATAATTCGCCAAGAAAATTTGTGATATCTTATGTATTTTCATATCATTTGGCCTCATTATTCACACTAATATATGAAAATTTTGTATGTATATACTTAGTCAATAGAGCCAGTAGAGTTAAGGTAAAAGTTGAACACCCTATCCAAAATTTCTGAAGCCAACCACTGTTTAGATAGCTATTACTATAATATAGCAATGAATAGTGTCAAATTGCTATAGTATAGAAACATTGCTTCGATGGTGCAAATGCTATTTTTTTATTTTTTCAAAAAATGTCAATTTGAATTTCCATTTGTTGGGCTCATGATGAGAGAGATAGACACAATGACACATGCTAAATTATAACCATATATCTTGTGCTATATAGGGCACAACATATAGTTACAGGTAAATATTATGTATTTTATCTGACCGTTAGAGAAGAGAATTTAGAGCTTCATGCTACTTCCTCCGTTCTTTTTTAAATGATCAATATGAGAATGCGTGCAATTTCAAACCCCTAAAAAACATATTTCTTTATATAACTTTTTAATTTTTTTTATACTCATTGAGTACTTTAATTTGGTGCAAAAAAAATTTAAAAACGTTATACGTAAGTATATTTTTAAACGTCCGCAAAAATATACGTTTCCCAAGTGGATCACTTAAAAAGGGACGGAGGGAGTATAATATAGATGGGGCCGGATCCGTGGACACACACTTTGCACACATATTTTGACACTCCATCTCAGCTATTGAGATGGAGGGTTGAGATTAAAAGTTAAAAAGAACCATTCTCCCGTGTTTTAACCCTCTCTCTCCCCCCAAACATTAACCCACCTCACCTTCCAGCCCCCTGACTCCTGACTCCGGCAGAATATTAAACAATAGAAGTATATTTTTTCTCAGTTTGATGAATCGATATTATTTTTTGAACAATATCAGTATATTAATCATTTTGAGCAGTGTCAGTCGTAAAGCCAGCAGTGTCAGTCGTAAAGCCAGCAGTGTCTGGAGGATCCGGGGACGATTGGAACCGTTGCTGCAACTTTCATGTGAATTGGAAGAAAATGATAATTGAGGCAGAATAATGATAAAGAAATAGATCGAAATGACAGGGTGACTTGTGGCCTATACTTAAATAATTTCTTTTTTGATTTTTTTCTAGTTGGTATGTATATACTTGACTTGATCAGTGGGGTTGGGGTAGCTTTCCCTTATTTTCATCATTGATTGACAATCATGCATCTACCATCATAACATGTCAACACATCAATTAAACAATTAACAACTTCCATCAGAAACTTCTTTCTCATGTTGAGGTATTCTTTAGATTTGCGGAGGAAAAAATGAGAAACCAAGTAAAGAGTCTCCTTCGGTCACCACCCTGTAAGTTTAAAGTCCTTATGGTCACGTCTGTGAGAGAATTGTCACGTTTGTGAGAGATTTGTTACGCGCGACTGCTCCCCCCTTCAACCGTCAAATGAGGAGAAAAAAGAAAAGAAAAGAAAAGATAAAAAGTAAAGGGTGGTGAGGTACCTTTTGCTTTCTTGTCTTTCTTATTACTGGATAACATAAGAGAATTGCAAACTATTTATGAAAGAAATTTCTCCAAAAATCAATTGGTGTTAGGAAGAGTTTCAATTAAGTCTTTTATAGTATTCGCGATATCGCACTCGCAAGTCTGTTTTTTGAGTGATCGTAGAAATTGATATTGTGTAACCAAATCCATGGAGGCAGTACTCCCAACACCTTTCATCGAAAAAAGTCAGCATTAAAAAAACAGACTTGGACAAATTAGTGAAAAGTGATTTACGAATATCTTACTATTTCTAAATTATAGAGGCTAGCTAAAAGTCGAAGTATGTATAAAAATTCGATTCCCGAAGTATGATTATTGGACATAAATTGAAAAATAACGATCTAACAGAATGTTAAAAGAATTGAAGTTACGAAAACACAACTACTATATATGCAATAAAAACAATTTACTCTGAAAATTACTTGGAAAATTTGTATGGTGCTGTGTGGGCCGCACCTAACAAAATTTTGGCCCATACATTTGATTGTCTCAAAAAGTATTGTCGGGGTAATTATTCCCAAGTGTGAAGTGTATAGAGTTTGTGCTAAATTTAATATACAACGAAAGTTTATAGTTACTAGACTGTGATTCGATGATTGTGAGGGATACAGAGATTTTGAAATATACTGGGGAACAACTAAATAATTTTTAATTCTGTTTTTCAATTCCATGTCCTTATCTTATCTTGAGTTGTCTCCCTAAGTAAAAGATTCGTATACTTATATAATAAAACCATTTCTCTATTCTAGAACTATATTCAGACTTTGGACTTGCAAGTTGCAACCAGTGACCGAGGAGGGGATGCAAGAAGTAGCCATGGCTCCTTCAACCATTTTTTTTTTTTATACAAAAAAAAAAACAATTTTGTTAATCTTTGGTGCCAATTACAAAGATTAACGGGAACCAAGGAAAGAGACATCACTATGCGGGGAAGCATCCCAACTATTTTGACACCTAACCTGGCGACAATCATATGCCACCAAAGACCCAAAATGAAAAAGTTGAGCAGTAGTCAACAAAGAGAGAAAAAGCCAAGCTACACCCAAAGCACCTGAACATCATAGACCTAAGAAACCATGTGGTACATCACTAACAGAAGATACATCACAAATAGCAATATGGAGTGCATTCAAGACCACCAAAATAAGACCACTAGCAGCAGCAGCATAGGTCCATCAAGTGGCAGTATAGACCATGTGACAATCATCTACCCAATTGACTCACAGAAGAGACTGATAATTCAGTAGCAGCAGAAGAGAACTTGAATTAAGCAGCAATATAAAACAGTAGCAGGTCAACCAAATTGATACTAGCAGCAACGGCAGAACTCATCAGCAGCAACATAGATTCATTACCCAAATGACTACCATGGCTCCTTCAAATTTCTAATACTCACTAGAGTATTCTTGACACTTTACCAAATATAATTCAATATATATGAAACGACCAATGAAATTTTCCACCATACAAGCCCTAAGGGTTAGTCCTCTGTGTTGGTTGGTAGGTTTACTCCCTTTTTAATTGATCAGCGTTCAATTCTTGGAGTCAGGCCATAAGAAATTAATTTCTTGTAAATCCATTAGTCCTGGCGTGAAGGGCATGACTTTTGATCGGACTGCGAAGAAAATTAATCGAGATTTGTGTAAGCTAACCCGGACACTCCTGATTGTAAAAGAAAAAAGAAAAGAAATTGTCGTGGGGTAGGTTTTCACCTTAGGAAAGCAAGTTGCCGAAAGTCGTGCTAAGTCGGGTTTTCGGCAAGAGCACTTGCAAGACTCAAAGAACGTTAGGCTACCCGGCCGGGGTTTGGCCGGAATACGCCTCCGATGCTTAAGTCAGAGACGGAATTTAGGAGAAGAGAGGAAACTAGCTAGGGTTTCGGGAGTACAATTGTGTGTACCTTTATTTGAGGGTAAAACCCCTTTTTATAGGCTCTCCTTACTTGGTGTCCAAGATATGTAGGCCGTTTGGGATACACACATACCCCTAAATCTTCAAAACTTCGCCCTTATCGGGACACTTGATGACGCTTATCAAGGTTAGCTTCTCCGATCAAGGCGGACTCCAATCTCAACTAGCCCTTTGTCCGGGATACATTACTCCTATCTATATCTCCAGAGCTTCACTCCTATCGGGACACTTGATGATACTTATCAAGGTAGCTTCCCTGATTAGGGCGGACTTCTATCTCAACTAATCCCTTAAACACTGATAAACCCTAGATCGCCTATAGGTTTATAGATTTGCTAGGTTTTATATCTCAATAAAGTATAACACCAATCAATATCTGAACCGAACACAAATGAACAACAATTAAATAGATGAACACCAGATATACTTGGAAAATCCCTGAATGGGTAAAAAAATCACAGAACGGAATCAATGCACTATACTCGTTGTAAGGATTTGGGGACGCATAACAGAAGGCCGCCCAAGGCTACGGCTGGAATTGGAGTTAAACTTCATGAGTGGCTAAATTCTCCGGCTAGGGTAATGAGGATATCTCTCCGAATAATATGGTTGTATAGATTTTCAGGGTTTTTCATTTGACATTAGTTGTGCAACAATGGATGTTTCATTATTTTTATGAAAGTTTTAACTGTTTTATTTTCATATCGTGTTTGTAGTCATGATATCAAACACCGTTGTGCAACTGTTTTTAATGTTCCGGGATAGTTTCTGAGATAGATTATACGACGTGAGACGGGTCGTGCCGCCCGTTAAGTCCGGTGAGACGATCCGTGCCGTGTTGAGATAGTCTATATGGAGTACGAGTCTTGATTATACTTTTGGGGATTATCACTAGGAATTGCTACCCTAAAAGTGATCTGGTTATATGTTGAATAAAACCCTAGATTTCGCCACAATTATATTATGAGGGGAGGTTGAATCGGAAACCCTAGTCCTTTTTCTCAATTGTTTTTTAAACTTTAATCGGTTTTTTTTTATTTTTAGTTTAATCACTAGTTCAATCAAATCCAAACCAAATTTCTCTTGTTCTCAGAATTAAATTCGAAATTAATTGAGGGCACTGCGACTTAGCTTTTTACTCTCCGTGGACGATCTCGGACTTAACCACTGTTCTTCGGAATAATAGTTAATTCCTTGTTTTATAAATTATAATTTTGGTACAAAAACGACATACCAAATTTTGGCGCCGTTGCCGGGGAGTAAAAACACGGTTGCGTATTTTCAATTTGTTTTTAGTTTGATTCTTAGTTTATAATTTTTTTATTAGTAGTATTTTTTTTATTATTTTATTTCTTTTTGTAGTTGTTTCGTTGGTGCAGGTTTCTTAACTTCATGCAGATCGAATTTGAAGTTACAGTTGCGTGGTGTTTGAGGATGTCCAATGCAGTTAAGGAATTTTTGCCAATAGCATCGTGAGTTTAGTTTAGTTTTTTATTTTTTTTTTTATTTTTTACCTATTTCAGTAGATTAGTTTGCATTAAAAGATTTTTTTTTCTTTTTGCATTAAAAAAATATTTTTTAAAAATGAGTTATTTGAGAGATTACTATGGAGAGTTTGGAGTTCCATTTCAAAGTTCGGTGGGACCTTTGCCCAATTATTGGCAAACAACAACACCATATCCTCCATCATACGAGAGTTTTTCACCTAGTGCACAAAGCCTTGAGTTGAAGCCTGAAGTTATTTATCCGCTTCCTATTTTTCATGGCATAGACTCTGAAAACCCATGCGAGCATATTGAAAAACTTGAGGACCTTTGTTTAAGTGATGAAGGTGACCTACTCAAATTATTTCCATTATCTTTGCGAGGTAGTGCTAAGGATTGGTTTTACTCTTTGAGTCTAAGATCAAATTGTACATGGGCTGAAATGCAAAAGCAATTTTTCGATGATTACTGCCCTATGTACGAGACTCATATGATATTACAAAAGGTCTCAAATTTTTATCAACGAGATGAGGAGCCTTTTTCAAAATGTTGGTGGCGGTTTAAATGTTTACTACTCTCTTGGTCGCATTTTAAGTGTGAACTTGGGCACCTTATGAATATATTTTACCAAAGTTTAAATTCTACGACATGCAAGTTTGTTGATATCATGTCCAATGGTGAATTTTTTAGTAAAGATGCTGAAGAGAGTTGGGACTATTTTGATGAATTGGCTCAAAAGCCCCAATGTTGCATTGAAATTGAAGATTTTGAATTGACCAATTCTTATGTTGTGAAAGGTGAAAAAATAGAGCCATTTGTCGATAATGAGGAGGGTGAATTAGAATCGGGAAAAGTTTTGAAATTTGAAGGTAGTGATGAGCTTAATGTCCAATGTTCTCCTCAAGAGCATTCTATTTATACACTTGATACGCCTATCAATGCAAAACCACTTGAAGAATCGTTGCCGATAATTGTCCAAAGTCCAATTGAACTTGATAATCAGATACTCTCACCTATAGATAACGTCAACACTCCTATTATCAAGTTCAATTGGACTTTGGACAATTATCGGCAACGATTCTTCAAGTGGTTTTGCATTGATAGGCGTATCAAGTGTATAAATAGATATCGTCAACAGTTTGAAAATTGATTTGGTTTGGATTATGCACTTGGTGGAGTTTAAGTTCCAAAAGCGACTTATGCAATTAAGATACTCGAAGTATCTTATCTTGTGGAACGGTCGAGTTCAATATTTGACACAAAGCTTAGAATGGAGTGACATGTTCATCACAGTAGCTATTCGTGTGGTGATAGAAGCTAGAAGTTTGTGTGAGTATAGTAAATTTTGTATTTTTTTTATTTAGTTTTTTTTCTCTTTTCCTTCTTGTTTTATTTTTATTTATTTTTTTCCCCATTCCTTTTACGTAGTTTTGTTTTTGTGTTCTTGTGTTTTGTTTTGTTTTAGACTAATGTGCAGGTTGCTTTGGTTCAAGTTGGGGGTGCTCTTTCCCCCGTATTTTATTTATGATTGCCGTACCCACTTCTGAGGTGATCTCTTTCCTTCTCTCTTGTACTATACTTGCCTTATTCTATTTATATGATCGTCAATGAGGGCATTGTCTGGTTCAAGTTGGGGGTGGGAATCCCTTCGAATTTTGAGTCTTAGGAGTCTTTCCTATTTTAAAAAAAACAAAAAAAAACAATGGAAAACAAAAAAACAAAAAAACAAAAAAAGGAAAATTTGACAAAGCTTGGGTCGAGCATTGGCCGAGCAGTGGAGATTGTGATGGAAACAAAGCTTGGGTCGAGCTGGATGGACCCAATAGTGGCATACCTATGAGATGGGACCTTGCCAGAAGACAAGAAGGAAGTTCACAAGATCAAAACCAAGTCAATACGTTTCTGGCTCTCTCCAGAAGGTAAGCTTTATAGAAAGTCTTTTCTTGGCCCATATTTATTATGTGTACACCCAGCTCTAGTCCAGAAATTCCTCCATGAGATCCATGCTGGAACATGTGGAGGACACACGGGAGGGAGGTCCATAGCCCATCGAGCAATATCCCAGGGGTATTGGTGGCCTTACATGCAAGAAGATGCAAAGGCCTTTGTTAAGACTTGTGAGAAGTGTCAGAGGTTTTCTCCTCTAATCCGAGCACCAGCGGAGGATCTGTTACCTCTAATCAGCCCGTGGCCATTTGCCTAGTGGGGACTGGACATCGTGGGTCCTCTCCCCATGGCAACAGGGAAACGAAAATCCCTACTCATTGGCACAGACTACTTCACTAAATGGATAGAGGGTGAAGCTCTGGCCAAGATTACAGAACCTATGGTGGAGAGGTTCGTATGGAACAAGATCATTACATGATTTGGAGTACCTTACTCCATCATCTCAGACAATGGGTCTCAGTTCGGCAGAAAGTTCAAAGCATTTTGTGCTCAGTACGGCATTAGAAACTACTATTCAATCCCAGCTTACCCATAGAGTAATGGACAAACAGAACCTTCAAACAAGACCATCCTTAAGAGTCTTAAGAAGAGGTTGGAGAGTAAAAAGGAAAAATGGCCAGACGAGTTACCAACCGTGCTCTGGGCATACAGGACCACCCCACGGCGATCTACGGAAGAGACGTCATACTCCCTTGCTTATGGGACAAAGGCAGTGATTCCACTGGAGATTAGCTTGCCGACCATTCGCACTACTCTTGTGGAGTCAGGTGGCAACGACAAAGCCTTGGCCGAGCAGCTCGACCTCGCCGAGGAAAAAAGAGAGCGTGCACTTATTACATTGGCAGCATATCAGGAGCAGTTGCAAAGAAGTTACAACAAGAAGGTGCAGACAAGAGAATTCAAGATTGGGGATCTAGTCCTAAGGAAAGTCTTGGCCAACACCAAGGTGTATTCTGACGGAAAGCTTGGGCCGAATTGGGAAGACCCATATAAGATGGTTGGGATTGCCGGCATTGGGGCCTATCATTCGGCCGACCTGGATGGAGACCCAGTACCACAGCCATGGAATGTCCAGAACCTACGAAAATTCTACCAGTAATTTGATTATGTGATTTCGATTAATACGAACCAAAAATTATCCCAAATTTGGATTCCTATTGGGGAGCAGAGAGTATGCGTAGTCAAATCATGATAATACATCAAAGTACGAAGACACTTAGAATTTCTAAGTATGAAAAAACTTAGATTTGCAATGAATTTCTGAGTATGAAAAAACTTAGATTTGCAACGAATACTGCAATGAATTTCTAAGTATGAAAAAAACTTAGATTTGCAACGCATACTGCATGAATTTCTAAGTATGAAAAAACTTAGATTTGCAATGAATATTGCAATGAATTTCTAAATATGAAAAAACTTAGATTTGCAACGAATACTGCAATGAATTTCTAAGTATGAAAAAACTTAGATTTGCAACGAATATTGCAATGAATTTCTAAGTATGAGAAAACTTAGATCACAAGAAATGAAGAAACTTAATATTACAATGAACATTGCATGATCTATGGGTGCAAAAATATTTAAACAGAATACCATAATAATGTCAGACAACGGCCACACGCGGCTGAGCATGCCACACAAGGCTGATCAAAGAGTTCAAATCATGACAAGAAAAGGAATAAGGCTCTTAGGCCTCTTCACCGTGCTGACTAGCATCGGTGGCAAGGGTAGGATCAGTGTTCTCATTCTCTTTCACGATCTCTTGAGCCTCAACGGGGTCCTCCACGTCACCTCTTGTAGTGAGATCAACGATGCCTTCTTCAGGTGGGATCTGCTGAGGAAGGGGTTCAACTTCGGAATTCGTACCAGGCTACTCCTCCACATCAGGAATGGGCTGAACAGTTTCGGCCTCAGATTGATGGGCTGACAAAGCTTGCACTTGGCTTGGAAGCTCCAAGTCAGTCCATAAAGGGGACTCTTCTGGGAGACCCAACCTAGTGCAGCAGCGGATCCAGCTCGCCTGCCAGATGGCATCTTTAACTGAAGGCATATGTGCTCTATAGTTATCCGTTATCTCCAGCACGGCCCTGTCATATTCAGCTTCGCCTTTGGCATTGGCAGCGGACAGGTCAAGGCACAATTGCTGCTTGGTCTCTTCGGCCTTCCTTTTTTGTTCAGCCAACTCCCCCTTCAGCTTCTCAACCTCCTCCCGAGCTTCCTTCAGAGACTGGGCATGATGGGCGCTCTCACGCTCAGCTTTCTCAGCCCTTTTCTGTTCTCTTTTTAAGTCCTTTTCAGCTTCTTTTGCTCAGTCGAAACCGACAGCAGCTTTTTGCATGATCTGCAAGAAAAAGGAAGTCAAGAACAAGAAACGGAGAAGCAACAAAGAAATCGGAACATCAAAAGAAAAAATCATCTTACCCTTGCACTGGACTGAAAAATGGACTTAATAAGAGCCTCATAGGAGTTGCTCTTCTCTCTCTCCATGTCCAGAGGGAGAAGGGTAGCTCGGCCGACACCATAGGCCACGTCCACAGAGTTGACCTTGTCAACCATGTTAAGAGGCGTCCCATCTGGCCGAGCAAGGACCGGAGCCCATGGTTGAACAAGGGAAGAAGAGTTGACCACAGCTTGGCTGGAACTGGTATCCCCTGTCCTCCTCCTTTGTAAGGGCGGCTCAGCACCTTGAGGACTGTCTATTGGCCTTTTGTCCCTCTGTTGCTGAGTAGGAGCAGAGGCTGGAGCAGTAGTGGACTGGCCATAGTTGCCGATGGAGGAGCAAGGGATGAACCACCACGAGAGGGTGGGAAGGGAAGGTTGAGCTCGTCCAGGAGGCTGATCGGCTGGCGAGGCATCTCTCTGTCTGGAGAAGGAGAGTAGCCGGATGAGTCTGAGTCTGCAAGAAGAACAGATCGCTCGGCTAAGGCGACAGTGGCAGCACGGTGGTCAAATCTCTCTTCTTCTTCTACTCCTGCTTCTACCGTTCTCCCGGATGTACTCGGTCCAGAGCCCCCTGTTGTGATGATGGGGATGGTAGTTGGAATCTCGGGGATATGGGCGAACGTAATTTGTTGTTGGAGGTCTCTTGGAGAACGGGAACGCGACACTCCCCTTCTAGATCGGCCTCTCCGTGATCTTGTGCTCCTTTGATCGGCCGGAGCAAGCGGAGCAATTAGAGGAGCAGCTGGAGGCCAAGGATGTCTTGATCTTGGCTCGCTAACTCTTCTGATGTCTCCCCAGTAAGAAGGAGTATAGCCGAGCAGAAGGTGCGAAGCTCAGCTGAGTCCGACGGGGGTTGGCTCAAATTCGTCAAAATATAGAGTTAGTGCTATCTCTTCTCGATGGAGCCCCCCGTGGTTTAGCCGACCACCTTGGTTGAGATTGCTTGTTGCAAGCAAATGGAGCAAAACAGAAGAAGTGGTCAATAAAACAAAATCAAAAGGTATGAGAAATAAAGAAGTATGCTAGGATCGAGTACTGACGTGGTTGGCCCGCGGCCGTGGGGCAGGCGAAACCGATGGTATTTCCCTCGGCGTCCCTGGGCTCCCAGTTGCCAGTGACTACGAGATAGTCATCCCCCTTGCCCTTTGAAGAATTGGGCAGATCCGTGATAAGCTTCTGCTCGGGGTCTCTGGCCTCGAAGTAGTAATTGTTGTCTGTTGTGGGGACTACACTGTACAGATAGTGTAAATCCAACCAATCCAGATGAAGGCCGAGCAGTCTATTTAGGGCAATTGTGCCCATCACTACCCTAACAAAATTTGGGCAAAGCTGCATAGGGTTTAGTCTACACCTATAGCAGACCTCTCTGAAAAATGGATGGAAGGGGAACCTAAGGCCACCCTCTACTATGAAAATTAGGGGGATGTGAATTTTGTCAGGGGATTGACCTTCTTCCCTCATATCATCGCGGTTGTCTAAACGAAATTGGACATCGTTGGGAATCTCGTATGTTCTACGGAACTCTGCTATTTTCCGGGCACTACTAAGCAGGGTTCTATGTTTCCCCATGGTTAGGGTTTCACCGTTGAAACCCAAAAATGAAGAAGACGATGAACAGAAACTGAAAATAGAGGGATTTCGACGGAAAAACGGAATAAGGTACTTACGTGACAAAATGGACCTAGGAAGAGGCTTCCCAGCGAAGAATGAAGGATGTTTTCCGGCGAGGAACAGAAATAATGAAAATGGTTGGGACCTTGGAACGTCAGAAATGGCGAAGCGAGTTCTTTGTCTCTCTCGTTCTTTCGTTTCTGATAAAGGAATAAAGGAGAGGAGGGTTTTTGAGACTTAGAGGGTTTTGGTGGGGGAAAGAGTAATCATTATCCCGCCTGAAACCCCATGAAAGTGGGGCGTGACGCGTTCAAAACGTCAGCAAAACCGTCCTTTGGGCTTATCCGAGCCACCAACAGGTCACTTCGTATTAAATGAGAAAGGAACTGTGCTCCACACGTGAGGGGGAGGCGTGCAGGAGATGCATCAGAAGCCGTTGAAGCTCTGCGCACTACTGATGAATGACAGTAGTGACAGAGCTGGGGAGCGGGTAAAAACTGGTTACCCTGCTAATGGGCATAGCACGTGCCTATGGCAGTCACCACGAGGGGTGAGTAGCTCGGCATCACGTAGGGAAGCCCTAGCCCTGTGCCGAGCTGTACTGATCATGAATAAGGTCAGAATAATAAGAGTGAACTAATAAATCAGGATGCACTAGCTCGGCATGAGACATAGAGGGATGCCCCTGATATGACCGAGCTAGGTAAGCTACGTGTATAACTCAAACAACATTCTGGAATACGTAATGCAGCTCGGCGTGATGAGTTGAGCTATGTACGGATTATTCCGAGCTATGTGGAAGCACGACACCGCCACGAATAAGGCAGTGAGACATTCCAGAACACTCTATGTCGGTTCCTTATGGGATAAGGAGCAATCCCGTAGAATACGGGTATGAGCATTCCTAACGTGATAAGGGAATGGTTTCATAAAGGAAAGAGTCCTATACGTAAAGAAGGACTGCTGCTAAACAAGATCTAGCAGTATTTGGAAGCATGTGCCTAATGGGAAAGTCCTATTAGGAAGAAGATTCCTAAAGCAAATAGGAAAGAGGGGCAACGTGACGCCCTAATGAGCAAATTATCCCCACCTATAAATATAGCATCAAACCCATGAAAAAAGGTACGCTGTGAATTGCTTTCATATGCATTGAGTGATTTGAGAATTCAAGGACGAGATACTAACTCAGGCATCGGAGGGCCTTTGCCGAAGAGAGGCAAAGGTGCTCTAACCATTTCTCTGTCTTGCAGATTTGGGGTCGAATCAAGGAAGCACGTGATCCAGACTTATGAGGATTTTAGCCCCGTACAAAAAACAAGAACAACCCCCCTCCCACACCATCACCACCCAGGTATCCAATCCACTAAACCATTCAGACTCAAATTCGCTACAGCTAACATTCCATGAAGCACCCCTCAAAGAAATATTGTGAGGCCTAGTAACCCAGCAAACAATAACCACCGCCACCACTGGTTCCAACTTGTAACCAGAGGATCCATGGATCAGAATAAAACACCATCATAACGCACAAAGGCATTGAACGGACCGATACAGGACAAACAACCTAAACTAGTGCACATGTGTGGAAGAAACACTAGAAAAGACCCGCGACAAGCATGCATGATGACAGCTAGTAAATATTTATGCATAAAAACTCTTCAAACTTTTAAAGTACTACCAAAGGGCATACGTAAATGCACAAACAAGCATTACCTCAACCTCAATCGTGAAACGATCGCAACGGAGATGAGAGCCGATTTGATCGGGCAAAGCTGCTCGACGGTGAAGGGGAAAAGGGAGGGGGAGGGTCGAAACAAATAAAATACAACTTGATAAATGGGATTCATAAAAATATGTGTTTTGTCAATGTAATTGCTAACACAAAGGAGCTCGGCTTTTTGGAGCTTACAAACACCTTGAATAATCCTTTCGTCTATTGGACTTTAACTCCGCCTATTGAGAAGGTCCGTATCTATTGGGCCCAGCCCGTCCGGGTCACGCTCCTTTCTAGCACGATATGCTAGTTTGACCCAAACAATTTGGGGACTTAAAATCTGGCCCACTTCAGAAATTTTTAACCATACTATTTCGCCCTTGCGACACTAATCTTGTCTCCTTCAGAAAGTCCATACTTTAAACTGGTTGGATTAAAAGCAATTCCAACTGCCAAGCTAGCCTGTTTGAAACACAAAATGGTGCAAAATGGCTTAAGGAAAACTCAGCACATAGGAAATTATTAATAACACAAACAAGGAAAAAGGTCCCACGGTTTCGGATACCATATAGTATTAGTTTTAGGCTGAGCTTTCCGTTTGATTTTAGCAACTGGCCTGATGTTAGCACCTGGTGAGCTCATTTGCTAAAATCAGAGTTGCAGTTATCAGTGAGCTTCCCATCAGGACTCCCTGATGAGCCCTCCAATTCTCCTATTTCCCGATCAAATTTTCACAATCCGAACCGTCTAATGTGTTTAAAAGGTGTTTTTAAGGATCCCCGTGAAAAATCAGTGAAAAAAAATACCGGAAAGGGCTTGATCCGATCAATTTTCAATAAAAATGCATTTATACAGTTTTTATCGAAAACTGATCGGATCAAGCCCTTCCCGGTATTTTTTTTCACTGATTTTTCACGAGGACCTTTAAAAACACCTTTTAAACACATTGGACGGTTCGGATCATGAAAATTTGATCGGGAAATAGGAGTCCCTGATGGAAAGCCCATCAGGGAGTCCTGATGGGAAAGATTTCGATCAGAGTTGAATTTAGCAACTGAGTTGCTAAATTTTTTTGAAAAACTAGGCCTTAGTATTGTGTATTTAGTCGAAGAAAGAGACCTCATGATAAATAAAAATAAACTAAAATTAACATGCAGAGAATGGTAGATTCAACTGCCGATCGAGCGAGGGAAGGGGTGGTATGGTAGCCTCCTGTTCTGGCATTGTTATTTAATGCAGCAAATATTGGTTTCAAAGTTATGATGATTGTGACGGTTATTGGTTTGTCTCCCACTTGCATTATTTAGAGCCCCTGATAACTACACTACTATGTATGTATTGTTTAAAAATAGAAAATAATTCGTAGAGACATTTAAAAAAGCAAAAATGATACATATACTCCCAGCCACACCCTCTCTCACATGGGGTGTGGCTCCCACATGTGGGCCTCATGTGAGCCCCACACCCCATGTGAGAGAGGGTGTGGCTGGGAGTGTATGTATCAGGATTCTTAAAAAAAAGTTTGTTGGAATTTATGTATGGCAGGCATTTGGAGTGCATGTATCTTTGACAGTATTAAAATTAAAATAGGCAAAAGGTTCTCTCTCGGTTACGCTAGTGAATCTAGTACGCCGCGACAAAATTATATTTATTTTGTTTCACCACCGCGCTCGTGGATGTAGTTGTAGATACATTTGTCTTACTGGCTCCACTAGTTATTTTCGTCTACGACATGCTATTGTTGTCGGGAGAACTCTACGAAAAATAAATAAACCGGCTTACCGGCACTTTTTTTAGCGTTTTAGACTCTACTTATTGTTTAATATGTTTTTTAAAACTTGAAGGTACAATTTATATATGCTTTATGCTTTCGGGTGGTTCGAAAGCTGTATAGATCATTTATTTGTTACTACTTCAACACAACTAAAATCAAATTTCATAATTCTCCAATCAATTATGAAATTCGATGCTTATTAAAAATTTCAGATTTCCAAATTTGACTTTTGTTAGAATTTGGGTCGGGTCCGGGACCAAATCGGGTCGCCCATGTGGGCATGGCCTGGTGATCCATTTAATATAGAGTTCTATCTTATGTTGGAGATAAGATAGGAGAAGTTGAAGTAATCCTAAACTCTTAGGATTATAAGACTTCTAAAGTACCTAGGATGCTCATTCTATATAATTCCTACAGCATATTCATAATATATGCATACAAGATTATCAGTCATTGAGTTCTACGAAACTCTCTCCCTAGTTTCTCTCTCTGCCATTAAGAGCGATTCGAAGCTTTTGCACCGTGGAATAGAGGGTGATACTCGAACCTCATAGTATCACTCCATCGCAGGAGATTGTTGCTGTTCTACTACGTGCCAGAGTATGTAATCCATCCACCAAAAGATCAGGTTCGGTAAAAGTTCGCTAAAGGTAACCCGAACCACCCGTTTCCACATTTCTCATTAAAGTTTAACATTGGTATCAGAGCTTTATTGGATGTTTTCGTGCTCTTTTGTACTTGAATAGCCATATGTATCATGATTTAGAGATACATGTTGACTGATTTTCGTGCATGTTTTGTATGAGTTCGAAAAACGTGATTTTTTGAAACATCTCAGAATCGCTTCAAAATTTTACACAACGTAGCCCATAACATGTAGATGAAATCTGGAAAGTTTCGTGTTGATCGGATAAACCGTTTGTGAGAAAAATGAAACCCTAGTTGTTTTTTCCGAAACTTTGAATGAAAGGCGTTTTCACTACATTCAATTCCAGTACACGAGCTTTATATGCATGCGTAAATAAATTCAATACCTTCGCAACGATATATAATAAGCTTGATTTGGAGTTAGGGTTTGGAAGTTATGGCAAACCCTATTTTGGGGTCGTTTTTTTGAAAATTCTAATTTTTGGAGAAGATGAACAGTACCCGAGGGATCTGTTTGGCAGATTGTAATTCAAAAACAGAGTTTTTTTTATTGTTTTTGACTCATACAAACTCCGATTTTGGCGTGGTTTTGTCCATTGGGCTCGAAATTCAATTTCCTATTTTTTTAAAATTTATGGATTTTTTAGAAGTAATTTGTATTTTTCAAGTTTTTAATACAAAATCAGGAGATTGAAAGACGATTTTTGACCGCGTACGAGGTCCAATGGGATCGAAATTTTTGTGTGACCTCCTAGATATATTCCATATTTAATGGTATAGGTGATGAATTTTTTTTCAGTACATGTTCATATTGTGCAATTTTGGCTTGTTGTTTATTCTTTGAGAATTCGAATAAATCCTGAAAATTGCTAATAATTGCGTGTGAGCTACTGAAAATTCATAGAATATTAAAAACAACATGTTTTATTATTGGAGGAAATTCATGTTATTTTTGGCATGTATGAATATTTTTTTATTTTGTTTATTGATCAAATTATTCAAGTTGAAGCATGATTAAAATTGTTCAGTATATAAAGAGTGTTATATACTATTAGAAAATTATTTCATGCATATTATATGCCATATCTAGTGGGAGGTTGTTTGGTGGAGAAAAATATTAACATATATTTTTTCCCGAAAACTAAAATTTTGCGCATGAATTAAATTAAATTTAATAATAAAATACTTAGAGGCGCGAGAGATGATTATAAGCCTAGCGAGTTTTCGATCTTGCGACATAAATGTTATTGTTAATATTTAATTTAGTTTTTTTGCGGCAAAATAGTTTTGTTGTGTTATTAATAATCTCATGCGCATTTCTTTGATAGGAGTTAAAATAGAAGCTAAGTGTATAGTAACAGATTTGAACAAAGTTGAGAAATAGGGAAGCGACAATTAAAATATTTGGCACTGTCAGATCTAGTTTCTCTCCGATGAGCTAGAGGTCTTGGAGACCCTCAACCATGAGATGATTGAGCAAGCGTAGTCTGACTCACCACAGTATCTTTGTGATCTTGAGGTTTATCAAAAGTGGGACAAGAAAGATCAGTGTACGCGAATTAATTTGTTGCGCAGCATGCATAACAATTTGATATGTGAGTTTGAGTGCTATGTGACTGCTCATAAGCTGTGGATAGCTATGAAACAGAAATATGACATCGACTTCTTGACTAAGATTGTCTCAGACTGAGATGTGATGATGAATTGAAATATGAGGCAATAAATGCTAAGCGTCAAGAGGCTGCTGAGCAAGATGGTTCATGCATCATAGCTTAAACTAGTCCTCGCAGGTCTAGGTATCAGCAGAGGAAGGCTACATGCGCCCTCAGGAGGGGAGTTATCATAGCCCTTGGCCCGAATGGCACTCACTGGTTCTTTTAAGCATAAGAGAGGCAAGAAGTAGAGTGGCTTGAAAAACATGACTAAAATGAGTTGCTTTAACTATGACAACTTGGGACACTTTGCTCGTGAGTGCACTGAGCCTAAGAAGGTACTCCCTATTTTATTTCTCGTGTTGACTATTTTGTTACTAGTTAAGGTTTAGTTGCTCATTCTCCTCATTTGTGAGTAGTAGACTCAAGAGCAGCTTACCACTCAACGAGAAACAAAGATGGGTTCATGGAGTATTGTCGAATTCTAGGTGGTAGCTAAAGGATTTTCATGGAGAAAGAGTCTAGTATGTATATGCTGGGTATTGGCAAGCTGGACTTGCGACATGGACGCATTCTGCTTCTTCATGATTTACTTTATGCTTCACAAATTCCGCGAAACTTGTTATTAGTAACTAGCATGATGGTCTAGGTTTTTCAATTTCTGTTGAAGAGTAGCTTAGTGAGTATTGATAAGGGTATCTTTTGTTATGGTTTTGGATGGTTTTATGACACTAGATGTTATTAAATCTTGTTTAATAATAATTCTAGTGATTCTATTTGTTATATTACATCTTTTGGCGATGTTGATTCTGTTAGATGGCATTCTGGATTATGTCACATAGGGCAAGAGGGGGATTTTTGGGTCTACCTGCCCATTGGTGACCATTGCCTTACAGGAAAAGCATTTAGAAAACCATTCAAAAAAAGCCATAAGGGCATCTACTCTAGTGCAAACTTATCTGTTCAATACATTTGTGACTCAGTGAATGTAAGCGAAAGGTATGGTGTATCCAATTTTATCACATTTATAGATGACTTCACGCACTATGGTCATGTCTATTTGTTTTCTCCCAAGTCAGAAGCATTGGATTGTTTTAGACGCTATTTTCATGAGGTTGAGAATCAATTAAACAAGAGCATTAAGGCTCCTAGAACTGACCGTGGCTGCGAGTATCTACATGAGCAATGTAAGGTGCTCTATGAGGAAAAATGGATAGTTAGGCAATTAACAATTCCTGACACTTTGCAACAAAATGGTGTGGCGGAGATAAGGAATTGTAAGTTGCTAGACATGGTTTGGTCGATGATGGTGCAAACAAATCTTCCAATTTCTAATTGAGGAGATGCATTGATAATTGCTGCCTACGTCCCTAACTGCATGCATTCCAAATCATTATCTTCCACCCCATATGAGTAATGGACCGACAGAAAACCTGATTTGGGTAATTTGTGGCCATAGGAGTTGGTTGCTTAAACACATAGTACTTCTCATAAGTATGAAAAAATAGGCCTTAAAAGGCAAGAAGTGCATCTTTTAGCACTCTAAGAGCTATGTGTTTTGATGAGTAACCTAATGGAAGTGTGATTGAAATTGAGTTACGAGATGTGGATTTTCCTTTGAGGAGGATTTCCCTAGCAGAAGAGAGGTTAGTAGAGATATAGAGCTCTACGAGATAGAGGATCCAATGTTGGGCACACCGAGTCATCCAGTCGAAAATGGGAAAGAAATTCTCCTATCTCCTGGGGATAGTGGGAGTGACTTGCTTAATCATGGATTAGATCTATTGGATACGGATTCTCAAGATCCTCCGATGCGTTGAAGCAAACTGTAGACACCCCGATTTTGACCCGAGAAACTTATCAAGCATCCCCGATGATGAATATGCCTGATAAGAGCACACGAGGCTTGATTGTGAACTTGGAAACCCCTCCTAAACCTCTACAAAAGAAACCCAATCCTACACCATCTTCTAGTACATTCAAAACCCTCTTTTTTGATATATAATATGTCCCAATCCATTTTGAAATGAGGGAGATATGCCTGTTTTACCGAAATGATTCATTCTTCCGACCTTCTGAGGGTAAAATGGTCACACTTTTTGATGTACAAATCATCTTGGGTTCAAACCACTTGGGTTGGAAAGTAGACTTTTCAAGCTTTCCAACGCTTCAAACCATGCACAAAACGGAGTTCGGTAGCACCCGGAATGGCCCCGCAAAGTTTCATATTTTGTGCTGTCTCGCCATCCAGGCGCCTGGATTCACCTATTCCAGGCGCCCGGACCCAATCCAGGCGCCTGGATTGCCTTAATGCAGGCGCCTGGACTCTCTCCAGATACTTGGCCCCCAAGGTCAAATTAGTGGGGAGGAGCGTCTTGGAGATCTTTTCTGGGATTTTTTGCAGTATTATAATGGAAGGGAGCTGATGATCCTATTAAACCCCTTAGTGGACCCTTTAGGTGATCTTTTCTACCCCATTTTACCCCCCTTTGCCTATATATAGCCCCTCGTCTCTCTCATTTAAAGAGGATCAGCTCTCCCCTCATTTTCCTTACTGTTTTGCTGCTGAAATACCTCCAGAAATTCTGATCCTAAGCTATCTCCCTTTGTTTCATCCATCAAAACCCAATTTTCCCCTTTCCTAGCCCCACATACTTACTTGATTCTACCCATTTTTTCATCATCCACAATCAAACCCCCAATCAAACCACCTACAATCAACCCTTTACACCTCCATAAACAAAAGTCCAGCCCATTCACTTACCAAAAATCCTTCAAAAAAAGATCAAACCAAAGTTCATCAATCAAGCTTGTCAAGGTAGATTTTCTACCAAAGTGTTCAAAAAGGCCCTGAGGGGGACTTAACCAGGTTCTTGCTAGTCCTCTATACTAGTGGAGAACTTGGGAGAGGTTCAAAACACACCAGAAAGAAGTCTGTTTTGTGCATCAGCACTCAATCCAGGCGCCTGGATCATCACTTTCCAGGCGCCTGCATTGAGTCCAGGCGCCTGGATTCACTCCATGCAGGCGCCTGGATTCCCTCCCCATGATCATGATTTCTGATTTCTTTTGCATTTCATTCAGTTTATGGAATATCATTTGATTGCATCGATCTTAGATTAATCATGCCTCATGTTTCAATCTTCATCATAATGGTTATTTGGAGTATCTCATTATCAAAACATCTAAAATCTAGTCTCTTTTAAGTTCATATCATGCATTTAAGTTGAGTTTGAGGTCCATGCTTGTTACAGTGTTTCTAAACATCATTTAGAGTGTGTGTAAATCAGTCAAATACATTGCATCTGGAGTTTACTGTGAAAAATGAAGTTTTGAGTTTTCTGTCTGGAAGGCAATCCAGGCGCCTGGATTGACCCTTTCCAGGCGCCTGGACTCAATCCAGGCGCCTGGATCTGCTTAATCCAGGTGCCCAGTTGCAATCCAGGTGTGTTGTGTTGGGTACTTGTGATCATTTTCTGAGACATCCTGAGGCAGTTTGAGGGCATTTAGTGAAATTTTAGCATCTCTTCTACATGAATCATCCACTCATAACATTTTGCACAAGCATTCACTCATATCTCATTAATCTTTTTGATACATTTGTCGTGTTTTCGCATGAATCCGTATTTAAAGTCCACTTAAACAATATTTTCAAAATCTTTTCAAACATTTAGTAGAGACCGGTAATCATGCCGGGCGTGAGGGGTGCTTTAAATTCCTTCCCCTCACGTAACCTAGCTCCCGGACCCGAGAAATCTCATTTTAAAGACCGGTAAAGTATTTTCCATTTCAAGGGCAAAAGAGTCATTTTTCAAATGGTTTCTCGGGTAAGGTCCTCAAATCCGGGTGGCGACTCCATTCAACCAATCAAAACCATTTTCCAAATCAAACTTCAATTTCGTGGACACACATCGCTCCGCGGGGTGTTCACAAGCTGGCGACTCTGCTGGGGAGTATAATTAATATATATTTTAGTATTATTACACTTATGTGTGATTTTATTAAAATGTATATTAATTGTTGAGAGCTAAGCTTGAAAAATGTTGAAAAGATTTTAAAAATATTATTTTTATGGACTTTTTGCATTGCACGTGCATGGTTACTAGCCTCGCTGGCGTGTTTCGGCAATCCCGCCCGGCTTGCCGGTGACGGGGAATCCCGAAATGCCCAGCACCCCCCGACCGTGATAAGTCACAATTGTCGTTATTACCATCGCCTTGCGGGATCCTTGGCGGTGGGAGACAGCTTTGGCTTTGAGTCCGGGGTACCCTCTCAAACCAAAACCGGCCTTTGCATATAGTTAACCATAGAACCCCACGTTAGTTAACCAACCCAAGTGTTAGGATTATGTGCTCCATCCTGTTACGTGCTATGTGTTACCGTCTTTCCAAGCATACACTCGCATCCGTACATATTCTTGTCTTATTATGTTGTCGGTATAGCATAAGTTAGGTTCCCGGCAGTTAGTAGAAGGTTGCTTCGGCCCGATGATGAGTCGTGCATCCCATATGCGCGTTGTTCTTACAAGTTAGCCTTTAGGACAACCGGACGTGGGAAAATCTGGATCATCAAATTCCTAACACTGATCTAAACGGGTTTAAGGGACCTTGGCCCGAGGAGGGTCAATCGCCCTTAGGCATCTGATCTTAGATCATTGTCGGAATTCATGTGAATCAGGATTTCCCAAATCCGACCATCCTATATCAAGGACTTATCACTTAAAAGAAAACTTGAGGATTGGGCAATCTTCCAAAGCTGTCGAATTCAGTCTAGGAGACTTTAAATCCATGGAGTTTGAGATACCTCCGGTGTTGGTCGTGCCCGAACGGCCACCCGTGATTCAAACTAGCCTTGAGATCATTTGTATCTGGATTGCAACATCCAAATTGCTTTGTCTCGGATGACGAGGAAAAGTGCTACGGCGTCAACATTTAGGCTTTAGGTTGAAACGCCGTACCTACCGAGTAATGGTTTACCCGGGGTGTTGGAAAATCTTCTGTGCAATGGTCTTAAGTGAGATTTGGATCCGGTAGACTAACCCTAGGTTGTACATGTAGTCTAGGAGACTTTAAATCCATGGAGTTTGAGATACCTCCAGTGTTTGCCGTGCTCGAACGGCTCCCCGTGTTTCGGGCTAGCCTTAAGTGCATTCGCATTCGGATTTCAACAACCTTATTGCTCTGTCTCGGATGGTCTATAAGGAGATTGGCTCTGATTCCACGACGATTGGAATTTAACCTGCCTGTCACGACTTACCCGTGGTTGTTGTTTCGCACATCCGTGCAATGTCTTAAGTGAGACCGAGACCGGTAGTCTAGATCTTAGGACGACACGATGCGACGACACATGCATGACATTTTCTTCAATAAAACCATGGGGCACAATCTGAGTTTGACTTTTTGCTTTACTGTCAAGTCTTGAATCAAGAAAACCTTACCTGATTGGATCCGACCGCCCGGACAAAGATTATCTCAACCTTTATTGCCAGTGTCTGGAACGAGTATGTCGGCAGTTCAGGAACAAGATCCCCCGAATGAGATAGAGCAACTGAGGAAGGAACTGCAAGATGAGAGGGTCCGGAATGACACTCGAATTGCCCAACTCATGGCAATCATGATAAATATCCAAAGCCGGCTGCCTTCACCCCCACCTCAAATGCCCGAAGGTGGGCCCCAAAACCAAGAAATCCCTAATGATGACCGCCAAGAGCAACTTGCTGAAAACACTCAATTGGCCGAGATGCTAGCCAAGATTGCTAAGCTTGAGGAGTCAGTAGCCAAGAACGAGCAACGGACAACCACCGGATTTGATATGGATAAGCTCTGCCTTTTCCCGGGTGCCAAACTCCCTAAGAAATTCAAACATGTAAACTTTGAGAAGTTCGACGGTACCAGGGATCCAAGGGGACACATTCAGGCATACGTGAGCTCCCTTTCATTGCAAGATGTTGATGAGCCCACTATGGCCCAAATGTTCCATGAAACTCTCACAGGGCCAGCACTTCAATGGCTCTTGTCTCTTGACATCTCAAAAAGGCAAACTTGGGATGAAATGGCGGCTGCTTTCATAAAGCAGTATGAGTACAATGTACAGCTCAAGGTCACTACTCGTGAACTTGAAAGTATCAAGATGAAAGAGAAAGAGTCCTTTGGAGAATTTGTAAAAAGGTGGAGGACGAAGGCCGCACAAATGACTGATCGTCCCAGTGATAAGGACCAAATGAGGATCATAACCAAGAATCTACAACCCGACTTGGCCCAGTACATGGTGATGGCCCAGGCACATAACTTTGAGACTTACTTTGAGACAGGCCTGTCAATTGAGGAAGCAATACGGGACGGCATTCTTGAAAAAGATGGCCCCACTCCAAAAACCAAGAACAACAACTCCAGGGATAACAACAACCTGTATGCAAACACCTCATCCAGCTCCACAAAACATAACCCCAACCAAGCAGCACCCATCAACAAAATCACAGTCCAAACCAACCGCTCTCAAAAACCACAAAGAACCCTCTCACAGTTCACCACACCCCTATCCTTGATGTATGAAGAGCTCCACGAAGCCGGTCTTCTCAAACCACTCTCTCCAACTCCTCTACCTCAAAAACTCCCAGCCTATCACAACCCAAACGCCTTTTGTGCCTTCCATCAAGTGCCTGGTCATGCTACCGATGAGTGTCATCGCCTCCGCCACAAGATTCAAGACCTCATTGACAACGGATCCATCTCTGCTCCACTGGCGAAACCAAGCACCTTGTCAAATCAATGAACCATCGATGGCCATGTAATAAGTCAATCTTCCACGAGTCTTGGAAGTATTCAAGTGTCAAGTCAAGAATCAGTTTGCAAGTCGTGTTAGTTTGTGTCTTTGTTTTCCTTGTCTGTGTGTTTTCATCTTCAAGTCTGTCGTGCTCTTGTGTCTATGAGTTTTTCAAGTTCAAGTCTGTAATATATTGTTGTTGTCAAGAAAAATAAAAAAATTCAAAAATTAGAGTCAACTTTGTAGTCCTGAACTACGCACGACCTGATTCCTTGTAAAGGGATACGTAGGCAACCCTTCGCGGTTCGGTCGTAACCATCAAAAATCAATGTCATCCCCCGTTGTGTTGAAATTGTCAATTATAAACTTGGATTTTTGTAATAATACCTCAACTTGGAATTGTTTTCCACCATCATTTGAGAAACATGATAATCACTTCAAAACACGAGATGGATTTGGATTGAACTCTCGCCCCGTACAAGGAGGATTTTCAAGGGACCATTCCCCAGCGCCATCAAGAAGTAATGCTTTGACACAGGAAAAGCCTGCTAGGCCGAAAACCCGCAAGGGCGGCCTAGGCAAAAATTAAGGCAAAAAGCTCGCTAGATCAAATTTCAAAATGAGATCTAGGCAAAAGTTAGAGCAAGCATGAATTCTCCCCATCAAGTTGCACAATTCAAAATGAAGAAAGGCATTCCTTGTTTGATCCCCCACATAAATATCCATTGCAAAGCCCTTTTGAGCCTGAATCAATTTCTTTCAAAAAGAACCCAGCTAGGCAGCTATCCCCCACACTGGGGTGAAACAAGAAATATGAAAGTGTCAAACACATGATAGCCAGCATAATGAAAGTGCCAAGGATATAAGCGCGTGAAGATACAAGCATCACAAGAATGAAAGCACCAAACTTATAGGCTTGTCAAATACATGGGTGCAACAAGATGAAGAGCACTGAAGAAATTTGAAACAGAAAAATCAAATGAAAGGAAGTGCTCATTTAAAGCAAGAAGAAGCACATGAAAGCACCCATCAAAAGCAAAAATGGCACAAAAAGTCTGAGATAGCTGCTAGCTCAAATAACCCAAACGAAAAAGAAATTTTTTAGCCTTCTTCCCTTTCTTTGTTAAGCCCAAGCCTTGGCCCCATTATAACCTCAATGAAGTCCTTTCAGATTGGAAAGTGCAACTTGATAGTGAGAATTCAAGTCAAAAGGGAACAGTCTAATCTCCCTTGAAAATCAAAAGTCAAAGTATTGTGCAAACACTGACATCATGCAGAGAAAAAAATCCAAACTGAGGGCATATCAATAGGTCTTCATCAGCAACCCTCTTAACTTCATCAGCAACCCTCTAAACTTGGGCATTTTGAAGGAAAACCAATGAGGCATCATCAGCAATCTGGGGCATGGGTTCACGACAAGAAATCTTGTGTTTTATTGTAGATTTGAATGAACATCACTTGACAGAGTAAAACAATCACAAAATCAAAATCTAATTTTATCATGACAATTTCGACATCAATGGTGAAGCATGGTTGCCATCTTTCAGAAACTTTGGGTCAGCGTAGTCTTCCATGTCTTTCGAGTCAACACGTTCTTGCTCCTATCTGTCAGGTCAACATGGTCAATCAAATTCCTCAAGCTTTGTCTGTCACAATCCACCCCCTTGTCAAAAAGGCCGATCAAATTCCTTGGCCTTGTCTGTCTTATCAATGTCCACCCCCTTGTCAAAAAGGCCGATCAAATTTCTTGGCCTTGTCGGTCTCATCAATGTCCATCCTTTTGTCCAAAAGGCCGATCAAATTCCTCGGCCTTGTAAAAATCCACCTCTTTGTCAAACAGTCAATCATGTAGTCTTAATCGTGTCTATCCTTGACTCGTGGAAACGATTTCAATGCATCAAAGAACCCGTGTTTGGATACATGGTCAATTGGTTCGAGAAAGAAAATCAGATTTGAGGATCATCATCTGTGGGGCATGTCAACCTAATGCCATTTCTGGGGGAAGCATACACCCAAATCCAGGACTGGAGCATAGAAGCCTAAAAGCCTCAAACCAATCCAAAACCCAAGTTTTGCCAAGCTCCAACCCAAACCTTGGCCTCAAGGGAAAGACAGTAAAGCAAAAGAGCCACCCATTGAGCCTCCTACTTTTTAAAGAAGGAATGTTGTCGTTGTTGTCATCGAGTGTCGATGCATGAGTCGCATGCAATCGTCCTGCGGGACAGTTTTCAATCGATGGTCCTAAGGGAAAACTTTTAAATCAATGGTCCTGATGGACAAGTTTTAAATCAATCAATCGTCCTGAGGGACAGTTTTCAACCAATCATCCTGAGGGACAAGTTTCAAATCAATCAATCGTCCTGAGGGACAGTTTTTAACCAATCATCCTGAGGGACACCTTTTTCAATCAATTTCAAAACCAGAAATGGTCACCTTTTCAAAATTAATTTCAAGACCAGAAATGGTCACCTTTTTCAAAATTAATTTCAAAACCAGCATGATCAAGTCATTTGGGATAATCATTGAAAAGCCGCCTAGCTGGTGCATTCAATCAATCAATCATTTATTGTGTACATCAAGCATGTCAAGTTGTTTGAGTATATTTGTTTAACCAGTTAGTGCATTTAATCAGTTGTTCTGAGAATTTGTTGTTGACGAACCATTGTGCCGCTAAGACCATCACATTTATGTGTTTGGTTCAATAGCGTATTGATTGCCTCTTTGCTCAGTAAGCAATCACATTTCCTCAATTGTCTCGTTGCTCAGTAGACAATCATCTTATCATTGGTTATCTTGTTGCTCAAGGGATAGCCCCATTAAATTTAGCCTCCCCGTTGTTCAGAGGGTAGCTACACTCAATCACAATCACAATCACAATCACAATCACAATCACAATCACAATCCAATCACAATCACAATCACAATCACAATCACAATCACAATCACAATCATTTGCTTTTAGTGTTTCGACTCGCGAAGGCTTGTCGATTCACATAAAGTCATAATTCATTTGTTTGGCATTTCACGACCCGGGAAGGCTCGTTGATTCGCATGGTTTGATTGTTTGGCATTTCACGACCCGGGAAGGCTCGTTGATTTGCATAGTTCATTTGTTTGGCATTTCACGACCCGGGAAGGCTCGTTGATTTGCATAATTCATTTGTTTGGCGTTTCACGACCCGGGAAGGCTCGTTGATTCGCATGGTTTGATTGTTTGGCATTTCACGACCCGGGAAGGCTCGTTGATTTGCATAATTCGTTTGTTTAGCGTTTCACGACCCGGGAAGGCTCGTTGATTCGCATAATTGTTTGGCATTTCACGACCCGGGAAGGCTCGTCGATTTGCATGGTTTCAATTGTCCTGAGGGACAAAACTTTTTATATCAATCGTCCTGAGGGACAAAACTTCTAAATCAATCGTCCTGAGGGACAAACTTTTCAAATCAATGGTCCTGAGGGACAAACTTTCAAATCAATAGTCCTGCGGGACAGTTTTCAATCAATCGTCCTGAGGGACAAATTTTCAAATCAATGGTCCTGAGGGACAACTTTCAAATCAATGGTCCTGAGGGACAACTTTCAAATCAATCGTCCTGAGGGACAACTTTCAAATCAATGGTCCTGAGGGACAACTTTCAAATCAATCGTCCTGAGGGACAACTTTTAAATCAATCGTCCTGAGGGACAACTTTCAAATCAATGGTCCTGAGGGACAACTTTCAAATCAATCGTCCTGAGGGACAACTTTCAAATCAATGGTCCCGAGGGACAACTTTCAAATCAATCATCTTGAGGGACAACTTTCAAATCAATGGTCCCGAGGGACAACTTTCAAATCAATGGTCCTGAGGGACAACTTTTTCAATCAATTTCAAGACCAGAAATGGTCATCTTCAAAATTAATTTCAAGACCAGAAATGGTCACATTTTCAATAATTTCATTTAGGAGAATCTCTACATTCAATTTAAAAATAGATTCATTACATGACGTAGCCACCAAGCTGGTGCATTCAATCATTCTAGCCGCCTAGCAGGCGCATCTAATCAATCATCACTCAAATCAATCATTACTCATCAATCATATGTTGTGTGTAACATCATCCATCATTCATTGTCAAGCGAATCATCAATTTATTCATTTGCCCTGAAGAACTACGCTGGTCTGATCCCTACAATGGGGTACGTAGGCAGCCTGAGTGGCGCGACCGTGATTTTAATGTTTTCCTTTGCAGCTTGAGAAAGGCTCAGGGAATGAATCGGGATGTCTCTATCTTAGATGTAACTCATATCAACCAATGATATGGAGTTCCATCCAAGAGGGGCAACTGTAGACACCCCGATTTTGACCCGAGAAACTTATCAAGCATCCCCGATGATGAATATGCCTGATAAGAGCACACGAGGCTTGATTGTGAACTTGGAAACCCCTCCTAAACCTCTACAAAAGAAACCCAATCCTACACCATCTTCTAGTACATTCAAAACCCTCTTTTTTGATATATAATATGTCCCAATCCATTTTGAAATGAGGGAGATATGCCTGTTTTACAGAAATGATTCATTCTTCCGACCTTCTGAGGGTAAAATGGTCACACTTTTTGATGTACAAATCATCTTGGGTTCAAACCACTTGGGTTGGAAAGTAGACTTTTCAAGCTTTCCAACGCTTCAAACCATGCACAAAACGGAGTTCGGTAGCACCCGGAATGGCCCCGCAAAGTTTCATATTTTGTGCTGTCTCGCCATCCAGGCGCCTGGATTCACCTATTCCAGGCGCCCGGACCCAATCCAGGCGCCTGGATTGCCTTAATGCAGGCGCCTGGACTCTCTCCAGATACTTGGCCCCCAAGGTCAAATTAGTGGGGAGGAGCGTCTTGGAGATCTTTTCTGGGATTTTTTGCAGTATTATAATGGAAGGGAGCTGATGATCCTATTAAACCCCTTAGTGGACCCTTTAGGTGATCTTTTCTACCCCATTTTACCCCCCTTTGCCTATATATAGCCCCTCGTCTCTCTCATTTAAAGAGGATCAGCTCTCCCCTCATTTTCCTTACTGTTTTGCTGCTGAAATACCTCCAGAAATTCTGATCCTAAGCTATCTCCCTTTGTTTCATCCATCAAAACCCAATTTTCCCCTTTCCTAGCCCCACATACTTACTTGATTCTACCCATTTTTCATCATCCACAATCAAACCCCCAATCAAACCACCTACAATCAACCCTTTACACCTCCATAAACAAAAGTCCAGCCCATTCACTTACCAAAAATCCTTCAAAAAAAGATCAAACCAAAGTTCATCAATCAAGCTTGTCAAGGTAGATTTTCTACCAAAGTGTTCAAAAAGGCCCTGAGGGGGACTTAACCAGGTTCTTGCTAGTCCTCTATACTAGTGGAGAACTTGGGAGAGGTTCAAAACACACCAGAAAGAAGTCTGTTTTGTGCATCAGCACTCAATCCAGGCGCCTGGATCATCACTTTCCAGGCGCCTGCATTGAGTCCAGGCGCCTGGATTCACTCCATGCAGGCGCCTGGATTCCCTCCCCATGATCATGATTTCTGATTTCTTTTGCATTTCATTCAGTTTATGGAATATCATTTGATTGCATCGATCTTAGATTAATCATGCCTCATGTTTCAATCTTCATCATAATGGTTATTTGGAGTATCTCATTATCAAAACATCTAAAATCTAGTCTCTTTTAAGTTCATATCATGCATTTAAGTTGAGTTTGAGGTCCATGCTTGTTACAGTGTTTCTAAACATCATTTAGAGTGTGTGCAAATCAGTCAAATACATTGCATCTGGAGTTTACTGTGAAAAATGAAGTTTTGAGTTTTCTGTCCGGAAGGCAATCCAGGCGCCTGGATTGACCCTTTCCAGGCGCCTGGACTCAATCCAGGCGCCTGGATCTGCTTAATCCAGGTGCCCAGTTGCAATCCAGGTGTGTTGTGTTGGGTACTTGTGATCATTTTCTGAGACATCCTGAGGCAGTTTGAGGGCATTTAGTGAAATTTTAGCATCTCTTCTACATGAATCATCCACTCATAACATTTTGCACAAGCATTCACTCATATCTCATTAATCTTTTTGATACATTTGTCGTGTTTTCGCATGAATCCGTATTTAAAGTCCACTTAAACAATATTTTCAAAATCTTTTCAAACATTTAGTAGAGACCGGTAATCATGCCGGGCGTGAGGGGTGCTTTAAATTCCTTCCCCTCACGTAACCTAGCTCCCGGACCCGAGAAATCTCATTTTAAAGACCGGTAAAGTATTTTCCATTTCAAGGGCAAAAGAGTCATTTTTCAAATGGTTTCTCGGGTAAGGTCCTCAAATCCGGGTGGCGACTCCATTCAACCAATCAAAACCATTTTTCAAACCGCAACCGTTTTCGTGGGCATGCCTCCGCGGGGTGTTCACACAAACATGGAACAATCTCTCATCATTGTTTTGAGATTGAGGGAGAGACTTTTATGATTGCTCCGAAAGATGAAAAAGAGCCCAAAACAGTGGTAGTAGCTCTTTCATCTCCTGCTAGTAAGAAATGGATAACTTAATGCAAGAAGAGTTGGAGTGTTTAAAAAGATAAACCATGTCTGAGACTGGGTTGATCTTTCGCCTCGGCGCACGACCATTGAGAACAAATAGGTTCTTAAGATCAAACGCGAGGCAAATGGTTCTATATTGAGCAATAAGTTCCGTCTAATAGCGAAGGGTTACACTAATTTATGGAGTAAAATGTGAGGAAATTTTCTCCCTAGTGGTGAGATTTGCCTCCTTTCGCTTTATTCTAGCCTTAAAAATATTCTAGGACATTAAAATGACATTTCTCAGTGGAGAACTGGATGAGGAGATCTGTTTGGATCAACATAGAGTGTTTTGAGGCAAATAGCTAGGAGCACAAAGTTTGCATGCTCCAACGGTCTATCTATGCCTAAAACAACCATCCAGACAGTAGTGCATGAGATTCCATCGAGCCATTATCACTAATGGGTTTACGATGATCAATGAAGACCACTGCGTGTATTTGAATAGTCCACGAATAATTTTTTAATAATGTCATTGCACGTGGATGACATTCAGCTGGCCGGAAATTACAAGGACATGGTTGTCGCCACAAAGTTGTGGTTATCCTCCATTTTTTGAAATGAAGGATATGGGTAAAGCAAGCTATGTGTTTGGAGTTAAGCTCTTAAAGGATCGTTCTAGGAGATTCTTGGTTTGTCTTCTCAGAATTAAATTAAGAATATTTTTAAAACAATTCTGGTAGCAAAACTGCAAAATCCATTGACACTCCTATTGATAGAGACGAGAATATAATATTTAATATCGAACCTAATACTCCTTAAGAGTTGAAATAGATGGCCTGCATACCCTATTCAATGTTGTTGACAGCTTGAAATATGCAATGATGTGCATATATTATTACATATGTTTATATTCGACAACTCATCAAAGGAATTGTTGCGTAGCAGGAAGTGATTAAGTAACACATCTCTATGAGTCGCATAGTTGTATGCCCATTGTGCAAGCCCTTTGCTAGCGAGGCTTGAGTGACACATGTTAGGGCTTCTGGACTGCATAGATGGAGTTAGATGTGTTTCTTTAAGATATATAGGATTTTTATGCCATTTGCGCATTTAATATTTAAATATTGTTGTTGCAAAATGTGCAATTGTTTATGTATAACGCACACTGATTTAAAGATTGATGTCAACAGGTTAGATTGGCTCACTCACACGAGCAATCGCCTTCGGCGCTTGAGATAGCGAGCGAAGATGAGACAGATGGGTAATAAGATATATAGGTTAGGCCTGTGATATAGTCTGATAAGAGGAATCAGATATACCCACCAAAGGTCGCCTTGGTTGAAGCCAAGATGGGGTCTATTTTTGGGGACCGATCACTGGTAGTTCCTGCTATCGTGAGTTTTACCTGTTTTTTGTTAGCCAGATGTGAGGACTCGTATGGCGCCGTGATGGCAGGCTAGAGAACTCAGGTTGGGCGCTAGATAGCGACCATACTAAGGTCTGTACGGTGTTTTGGAGTATGACATCGCTTTTTGGAAAAGTAACTCCACTGTATCATGTATTCATACTACATGTGCTATGCGATCATTTGTATTAGAGGTGAGTGAATGGATCGTTGCTTCCTCACCGTGTGAGTCTAAGCGGTCATTAGATAAAAAAAGGCTGCAAATATATAGAATGTGCTCTTTGATTTTTGACTATGTCATGAAGTAGAGATTTTGTGTTGCTACTCTAGCTTGACTACCTAAGATCACGAAATGTGAGGGTCCCATGGAGCATGACTGGGAAAGCAGCAAAGTTAAAACCAAGTGACATGAGGGCAAAAAGAGGATCATTTAGAGTACTCCCTACTATATATTCACTATCGACAACTCAAATCGCTCTGTTGGGATGCGGATTGGGTGTGAATATAGAATGCATGATTTAGGGGGTCAAGCATGCTTTTGGAAGGATTAAAGATGCTTGGTCCGGTGTAACTAAGTGGATTCAGGGTACATAAGACACTCTCTTTTGGGTTGATGTCTCTATGTTGACTCTTACAGAGTTTCTAGTGAAGAGCTCCCACTTGCAGGTGCTCCAGCGATCGCACGGTTCATTAGCGTGTATGAGTTTGTTCTTAGTTGGGCAGATGGAAGGGAGACTGATGAAACTTGTCATGCCCATGCATGGACGAGTGGGAGATGTTAGAATTTGGGTCGGGTCTGGGACCAAATCGGGTCGCCCATGTGGGCATGGCCCGGTGATCCATTTAATATAGAGTTCTATCTTATGTTGGAGATAAGATAGGAGAAGTTGAAGTAATCCTAAACTCTTAGGATTATAAGACTTCTAAAGCACCTAGGATGCTCACTCTATATAATTCCTACAGCATATTCAGAATATATGCATACAAGATTATCAGTCATTGAGTTCTACGAAACTCTCTCCCTAGTTTCTCTCTCTGCCATTAAGAGCGATTCGAAGCTTTTGCACCGTGGAATAGAGGGTGATACTCGAACCTCGTAGTATCACTCCATTGCAGGAGATTGTTGTTGTTCTAGTACGTGACAGAGTATGTAATCCATCCACCAAAAGATCCGGTTCGGTAAAAGTTCGCTAAAGGTAACCCGAACCACCCGTTTCCGCATTTCTCATTAAAGTTTAACAACTTTAAAACTCTAAAGTGAATTGCGACCGAATTAAAAATTTATTTCTTGGGGAATTCAAATAAAACCTAAAAAGATGTTGATGGTTGAATAGTATAATTTATCTTTTCCCCGGAGTGAAATAAGCACCTAGGAGTATGTCTTATTTCGATGTGTACCAGTGCCTTTGCCAAAAAAACGCAACCAAAATCAAAACTTAGACTAGGGTCACTTAATGATTTACAAGGGAAAAATAAAAATACACACTCCTAAAAAAATTACGAATCGATTTTCCTCTTATGAATAAAAAGATATAATATTTTGTATAAAAGTTATAAGACGCACCAAAATGTTATGAATCATAGAATAAATCATATAAATCATATTGCTGAAAAGTTACGAGATACCAAAAAATATTACGATTGCCACGAGATGGCACAATATAGATCATATAATAGCTGTGTAGGGGAGGTTAGCGCGAGACCCCCCGTTGACCAGAGTCAACGTTGACCCGCCAATAAGATCATGACAAATGTCAGCCAGGTGGCGTGATGACCGCGCGACATGTGGCACTCTCCGCGCAAGGGGGGTCCACTAGCGCGGGCATGAGTCTCCGCGTGAGGGGGCCACTGAAGCGGGACCCTCTTGCGTGGGGCGCCCCAGCGGCGGGCACCCCAAGCCCAGTAAGGGCGGTGCTTGGACAGCCATGGGCCATCCGAACAGGAGAACAACCCATGGCCCCAAACGACTAGCGCGGACCAAAATATGGGCGAGAACGCGAGTAGCTAGTCTATTTTAGCCCAGGTGATTATACCTGTTGCGGTCTGAAGGCAGGACCCCGGGGGCCCCCTGAGGCTTAGCTGCGGTATAGGCACGACCAAACAGGTCACGACCTTGCCCTTATAGGAATAAGGGAGATCTAGTGGCTTGGTGGCTTTAGAGAACAAGAGGATCGCAGCGCGGGGGAATGGCTCGCCACCGCGTGGGTCAGCTGCGCGGTGATGACGTCACCCGTACGGTCAGGTTGTACGGAAAGGACACATGTTATCATATTATAGGGGAACAGCCTGGCACCTTATGATTGGTCCAAGGTGCCTATAAATATGGGACATTCCCTTTCATGCCCAAGAGGTTGGTGAAATCTTGGCAGAGGCATATGCCATCCTAGAGAGAGAAAAGGGTAATTGCTGATTGAGAGGAGAACATTCTCTCTGCAAGTCAGTCCCCATCTCCTAGGTCACCAAGGGTATCACGGATTAGACTGAGAGCAATCCACTGCCTTAGTTCTTTCTGTGCACACCTGCTCTGTTCTTCACCCTTCCTCTAGACCACCTCATTCTCTTCTTCCACTGTGTCTTTACTGTTGGCTATCCATACCTCTCCAGCTCATCATATTTGGCTAAAGCAAGAACCATCACCTACATTCAGGCGACTCTGCTGGGGAGGTTGTTTAGTTGATGGTAACACGAGAAGTGGTCTACAAACTGCAGGCATGGCAGCACCAACAAATCACAACAACCTTGTCCTCGACGGTCCACCACTGGTTGAAGATGCTACGTCCAGTCACGGAGGAAATTAAGGAGGAGGAAACCAGGGAACTCCAGCCATGGAGATAATCCACGCCATGCAGGCCGGAATCACCCAGATGCAAACCACTCAGACGCAGCTGCTTGCCACCATAGCTGGCCTCACAGAGGTCATCACGGCCGCCCTACCTAGAGCCCAACCAGCGACGGTGACCCAGCAGATCCATGCTGGGGGGAGTCCAGCCATCTGTGCTTCCACGGGCTGAACAGGCTCATGGGACTCAGGGGGTGGCACCTCTAGCTGGTAGCCCTGGTGCTCAAGCCCTTATATAGCCACTGATTCTTGTTCACCCTGCCTTCCCAGAAAACCCTGGCCTGCAAACCACAGGGACTAGTTCTGTACACCAGAGGGCGGCACTGGGAGAGAATGCCGGGCCACAGGCGGTGACCCTGGCAGAGGTACAGGCTCTCTTGCAAAGAGAGAAAACCAAAACAACTTTCCCCTCCCTCCCTAGCCCAGACATTCAACCACCATACCCCATGGCTATCCTCCAGATGCCATATCCAGAGGGGTACACCCCACCGAAGTTCACTAAGTTCGATGGCAAAGAGGGCAACGCACAGGAACATGTAGTGTGGTTCATTGAAACCCTAGGGGCCTTCTCTGGAGACACAAATCTCAGGTTAAGAGAGTTTTCCAAATCGCTAACCAATAGGGTGTACACTTGGTACATCAACCTCACTCCATATTCAGTTCTGTCATGGGAAGACATGGTCAGCCGTTTCTATGCCAAATTCTTCCAAACACGTGAGAAGATAACTAGTCTATCCCTCGTTAAAGAGACGCAAGGCCCCAGTGAGGATATCATTGACTACATCAGGCGGTTTCAGGACCGCGCGGTCGATTGCCTCGAGCCAGTAGAAGAAGAGTACTTGGAGGAAATTTGCACATCTGGACTCTTGCGCGAGTATCAGCCATTTTTGGTTAACGTCAAGATTCAGATATTCACGGCCTTGTTGGAGGCAGCATACAAGTTGCGCCATACTGTACAACCACCCGCGCGGGACGGCTGGAAGCCTAGAAAATCACACTCCGTCGCCGCAGCTGCAACTTCCGCTCCGTCTTCGCGCTTGTCGCAGGGGGGAAGAGGCAGCGACGGAAATGGCAGCGGACGTGGTGGATGGGGTGGAAACAGTAACGGGCGTGGCGATTGGAAGAAACAAAAGGTGTACAAAGAAAATACAGGGGCTCTAGACTACGCCTGCAGCATCGAGGAGGTAAAGGCGTTGGTAAAAGAGTGGATAGCAGATGGTGGTCTCACACTACCAGATATTGAGGTCGCGCCCTCGCGCGCAGACGGAGAAAGCCCAGATTATTGCATGTTCCACAGACACACCAAGCATCCCACTAGCGATTGTTGGACTTTAAAAAGGATCTTCAAGTGGAAGTTGGATAACAACGAGCTGAGGATCACCACTAAAGCTCAGGACGTGCGCACGCATCCCTACCCCGAGCATGGGATAGCCAACATGGCTGAATGTTTCCAATTCATACGCAAAACTGAGGAAGAGGATTATGGTTGTGATTATGATTATAATTACGATTATGATTATGACCATAATTATGACTATGAGGAAGTATATATGACGTCTTTCTACAATGAGCTTGACAATATCGCAGGATATGGTACCCCGACGGTGGCCACTCCTGATCCAGAGAGTGGAATCAAAATCTTGCAAAACAGCACAAAGTTCAGACAGTTCTATGATGGAATGGGGTTCACACCCAACACAAGGTTTCTAATGACAAAGGCTATCTTGGCTATCGCGCAAGAAGGCCACGAAGCGTGCGCCGCGCAAGGAGGGTCGCTGCCCAGAACAATCAAAGATGAGTCGAACGCGATCTCGTTCTCCGACTCTGATAGAAGGATTCTGCACCCACACAACAGTCCCCTAAACGTCACGGCACGTGTCAACGGCGTTGAGCTGAAGCGAGCCTTCATGGACGGAAAAGTGTCCATCAATATCATGCCAATGTCTACATTGAAAAAAGTGGGAATCCCGGATGACCGGATTGTGAAGTCTCTGATAGGAATCACTGGGTTCCAAGGAGATAAGAAGGAATCACTGAGTTATGGTATCGTCGATCTAGCAGTCGGGCCCATCCACACTGCTACGAAATTCCACGTCATCGATGCTCAGACGAACTACCACATAATATTGGCCCGCAGCTGGATGCATCGCTTCGCAGTCATCCCGTCCAGCTATCATCAGTGCCTAAAGGCAATTTGGGCTGGAAAGAAAGTCACTGTCGCGGCGTCCGAAAGGCCATTCGAAGTGAACGAAGCTCACCTATCTGACTCAGTATACTTCACCGAGATGGAGGAGACACTAAGCGCGGCGATCGCAAAGCCGTTCGGAGTATAATTGCCCAAATGGGGAGACATCAAAGATGAGGGAGAGGTTTCCGCGAGCAAGCGGGAACCAACTACAAAAATCGCTTCAGGGCCAAGGAAAATTACCAAACTCAAGGAAGGCGGGAAGACTGTGTACTGCTTGTTTCGGGGCGGCGGGCCAGATGCTTCCATAGAGGCGTCTGACCCGCGGTGCCTAGAGGCAGAAGGAGCGGAGGAAGACGAGATGGTTAAACCAGAACTGGCTCCGGAATGTATGCAGGACGGCCCTAAGCCGCAGCCTGAGGTGTTGGAAGAGGTCGATCTTAGAGAAGGAGAGGGCACTCCGAGGCCCGTTTTCGTTAGCGCGGCACTCGAGAACGGCATGAAAGAGAGACTTGTTCAATTATTGCGGCGATACAGCGATGTATTCGCTTGGCACTACGAAGAAATGCCAGGGCTAGACACCGAGTTGGTGACGCACCACCTGAACGTCTTCCCGAATTCTAGGCCGGTCAAGCAGGGCGCGCGCAAGTACCAGCCAGAGTTGGAAGAGAAAATCAAAGAGGAAGTTGAGAAATTAAGGAAGGCTGGATTCATTCAGCCTATACAATACCCGTTGTGGTTCGCCAACATTGTGCCTGTGAAAAATAAGAACGGCCAGATACGTGTGTGTGTCGACTTCCGCGACCTCAACAAGGCCTGCCCAAAGGACGAATTTCCTTTGCCACGTATCGATACTCTGGTTGACTCCACGTCGGGGCACCAAATGTTCTCCTTCATGGACGGCTTCAGTGGCTATAATCAGATCAAAATGGGGGTGAAAGACGCGGAGAAGACAGCTTTCAGAACACCGTTGGGCAACTTCCACTACACCGTCTTGCCTTTCAGGGATACGCGCCTAATAAATTATAATTCTCCAGGGTCGACCGAGCGGCGGAGACGCTCAAAGACGCCCCCGAGAGGTGGGGAAGCCTCCATTCGACGAGACCGGAGGAGAAGCCCCCCAAGGAGGGACGATCATAGGCGAACAAGGGATCAAGAGAAAGAGGACAGCCTCGACAGAAGAGAACAGGAGGCAGAAGAACTGGCCCGTTAAGTCACTTGACGAGAGCGGGAAATTCAGGACCTGAAGAAGCAGCTTCAAGAAAAGGAAAAAGATCTGCGCTCACGGACGAGATCCATGCAATATGAGAAGGAAAAGAAAAATCGTCATCATGACAACGTCTCCACTGACCGAGTAGCCTCTCCACGAAAAAGGAGAGACAGAAGCGTTTTTGTTGAAAAGAGAGAAAAGAGGAAGCATGCAAGGGACAGATACGAGAGATCTGATTCCGACGAGCACGCCCCTGAACAGTATGTAAGAAGAAGGGAGACTGGCCGAGCGGAGGGAGGCCCTAGAACTGCACAAGAAGCAGCTAAGGAAGCCCTAGGCCAGATCTCAAAGTCACCACTGGCCCACTGGATACATGGATTAGTTGCCCCATACACGAATAATGAAATAAGGCACATTCACAGGGTCAACGGCCAGGTGAAGAAAGTCATGAAGCTCGGCACGAAAAGGCCGAGAGCTGAAGGAGTAATGGAGGCCCCCATCACCTTCACTGATGACGACTAGATGGGGTATCAATACCCCATAATGATGCGTTGGTGATTACCCGACGAATAGGGGATTACGACGTGGAAAAGATCCTTGTAGACCAAAGGGCCAGCACGAAAATAATGTATTACCATACCTTCAAGAAGATGGAACTCCCACCGAACTCGTTGCAGAAATGTTTAGTCCCGTTGGTCGGTTTTAGTGCATAGACAGTATGGCCTATGGGAAAGATCACACTGCCTGTCAGAGCAGGATCGGTTGTTCTTAAAACTGATTTCTTGGTGGTAGACCTGTCGTCCTCCTATAACGTGATTATAGAGAGAACTTGGATGCACAAGATGAAAGCCATCCCATCCACCTGCCACCAGAAAATCAAGTATCCAGGAGCAGATGGCATAGAATGCATTAGAGGAAATCAAAAGGTGGCCGACCTGTGTTTCTACATGGTACTAAAAAAGTCACCAAAAGCCGAACTGGTCCAAACGGTTGAAGTTCCAAATCAGCCAACCTTGGAGGATGTTGGAGGTGACCCCGCCAAGAAGATGGTGGAAGGGTTAAAGAAAGTACAAATCAAAGAGGATGATGCAGAGAGATATTTTTTGACCGGCGAAACACTTGCCGAACAGGAGGAAAGAGATTTGGTTGCCTTTTGAAAGAACACATTGATGTTTTTGCATGGACTCCTCAAGAGATGCCCGGAATAGATCCCGAGATGATCTGTCACCACTTGAATGTGGATCCTCAGCACAAACCAGTTGTGCAAAAGGCGAGAAGGTCGGCACCACAGCACGCAGGCGCTGTGATTGAAGAAGTAGAGCGGTTACTCGAAGCGGATGTCATACGAGAGGTGAGCTATCCGGAATGGTTGGCCAATACTGTTGTGGTCAAAAAGAAAAATGGGAAGTGGAGGGTCTGTGTGGACTTTACCAGCCTCAACAAAGCATGCCCCAATGATAGCTTTCCACTTCCCAGGATTGATCAACTAGTAGACACCACCTCAGACTATGAGAGGATGAGCTTTCTTGACGCATATCGGGGATATCATCAAATAGCTATGTATGAGCCAGACCAGGAGAAGACATCCTTCATCTCGCCAAGAGGGCTCTACTATTACAAGGTCATGCCATTTGGGCTAAGGAATGCCGGAGCAACCTATCAGAGATTGGTCACCAAGATGTTTAAAGACCAGCTCGGCAAGACCATGGAAGTCTATATAGACGACATGGTAGTAAAGAGCAAATTGAAGCCTCATCATCTTGCCGACCTAAAGGTAACTTTCAATATTCTAAGAGAGTACAAGTTAAAACTAAACGCCTCAAAATGTGCCTTTGGGGTTAGCTCGGGGAAATTTCTAGGGCACCTGGTGACTAAGAGAGGGATTGAAGCCAATCCGGACCAGATCACGGCTCTGTAGAACCTACAAAGCCCAAAGACCACGAAAGAGGTCCAAAGGCTAACAGGGATGGCAGCGGCTCTTAACCATTTTATCAGTAAATCCTCAGATCGTTGCAGGCCATTCTTTCAACTTCTGAAGCAGAGAGAAGGATATGAGTGGGGAGCCGAGCAGGAGCAGGCTTTCCAGGGGTTAAAGGTTTATCTATCGTCACCACCCTTGCTCTCTACTCCAGAAGTCGGGGAGCGGCTAATACTATACCTGGCGGTATCCGAGCATGCAGTCAGTTCGGTTCTCCTACGAATTGTGGACGGCCCACCGAGATTGCTCGAAAAAGATTGTGATTTGTTAGAGTCGCCACTCGGATTTGAGGTCCGAACCCGAGAAACCAATAAAAATATGACTCATTGCCCATAGAAAAAAGATTTTACTGATCATGGCGGAACCAAAGATTTCTCGGGTTCGGGGGTTTGGTTACGAGAGGGGAAGGGTTTTACGGCACCCCTCTCGCCCGGTCCGTGGACTGGTCTCTACTCAACATTTTGCGGGATTTTGGAAATGTTTAAAATTTGATTTATTCACATAAATGGGAATCGGGGACGGGAATCACATAGTAACAAAACATGCAAGAGATGCGATTTTACTGTGTATGCTTGTGCGCGCGATCTACATGGATGATGAACATGATACTACAAATGTTCACAGAAATAAATTACAACAGAAATTGTACAATAACCCAAGAAATCATGAACATGAGACTTATTAAACTGTTTGCAATCTGGATTCCAGAATGGGGGTTGAGCGCTCAAGGGTGGTGACTTGAGCGCTCAACCCTCATTCCACCCGAATATTTTCCTTGTTGGTTTTTGATATTTGATGCTGCTTTAAGGCTTAAATACACCACAGAAACATCACAAAAGCATCATCTCCCTTTAAAAATCACCAGAAAATGTTTAAAACAAACTTGCTTTAGAACCAATTTGAGCGCTCAAGGCTCATGGATTGAGCGCTCAAACCAGTTTTGCAAGAAAGAGTGGTTCAGATCATAAATGCTACACTGATGACACCAACAAGGAATTAAATCATGAGTCATCATCAAAATTGCTGGAAAACTGCAAATAGGCCAAGAACAGCTTGAGCGCTCAAAGATCTGACCTTGAGCGCTCAAGCCATAACATGGCTTTCCACTGTTTAACCTTTAAACTGATTTTACTACTTCCTCAGGACCACCAAAGGCATAAAATAAAGTTTCAAAAGAACAGACAGCCACTGTTTTGCACTCAAATATGAGAAATTTGAAGTTTTTGATGTTTAATCACTATGAAATGGTTAATTTACATTCATGCATGTAATCTTGGTGTGGAAATAAACTGTTTTGAAAGCTACATGAACACAATTAACTTTTAGACAGTGATCAAAATCAAAAGAAAACTCAGAAGTTAACAAAACAGTGGTCTGTTCAGAACTGGGCTTGAGCGCTCAAGGCCAGAGGCTTGAGCGCTCAAACCTGTTGTAACTGCAGATTTGAAAAATGTTTTTAAGCAACTTTCAGGCCTTTGTGAGTTCAATACAAGTATAGAGAACTTGCTTAAACTCACTAGCCTTCCTCAGAAGGATCAAAACAGTGAGTTCATCACATGTTTTTACTACCTTTTTGGAAAATGTTTGAGACTTGAGCTTGATTCTGGACTTTTTGAGGTTGATTATGGATGTTCTTGGCTTGTATTCTGTACGAATTGGACAATGTAGGTGGTTGATCGATGATCAAGGGACGAATTTCTAGGTTTTGTGGATGGTATTATAGGTGGTTTTAATGGTAGAAGGGTGGTTTTGAAGAGAGAGAGAGAGAGGAGTGGTTTTCTGGTAGAAACTGAGGGTAAGGAGTGGTAGAATTCGTCCTCAAAACCAGGGGTAGTGGGTAGCTTTTATAGAGTGAGTGGGAGAGAAGAGAGGAGAGAGAGGAAGTGGGTTTGGGTATTTGGGAGTATTTTTTGTGTATTTTTGGAGTTGGTGGAGTGTATTATACGTATAGGGATCGTATAAGATCAACCACAGATGCTCCCATGCAGGAAATCTCATGATGAGATACTCTGCAAGTTGCTGACTGGACGGGAGTTGAGCGCTCAAAGCCGTGGACTTGAGCGCTCAAGGTGTTCCTCAGGCTTGAGCGCTCAAGGCCTCAAGCTTGAGCGCTCAAGGTTCTTGGTGGCAGATTGACGGTTTGGCTTGGTTCAACAATGCTTGGGTTGGTTTGGCACATTTTGATTGCTTGGGTAGTGTTTGGTTGGTTTTGGTCAAACTCAAATCATTTTCACCAGTTCCAGGTAATTGTGATTGATCCGTTTCATCATCGGAGATGCACGAGCGTATCTCGGGTTCAAAATTGGGGTGTCTACAGTTGCCCCTCTTGGATGAGACTCGATACCATTGATTTGGTATGAGTAACGTTCAAGATATAGACACCCAACTCTTTATCCGTAATACACCTCAAACTGCCAAAAGGAAACATTAAAAATCAATCGGTCGTGCCAATCAGGCTGCCTACGTACCCCATTGTAGGGATCAGACCGGCGTAGTTCCTGGGGGCATATGCAAACAAATGCAATGGGTTCTTCTGTCCCTCAGGACGATTGATCAAAAAGTTTGGTCCCTCAGGACAAATGATACAACGCGAATCAACGAGCCTTCCCAGGTCATGAAACGCCTTTGTGATTGTGATTGTGATTGTGATTGTGATTGTGTAGCTACCCTCTGAACAACGAGGAGGCTAATTTTAATGGGGCTATCCCTTGAGCAACAAGATAGCCAATGATAAGATGATTGTCTACTGAGCAACGAGACAACCGATACGCTATTGAACCGAACACATAAATGTGATGGTTTTAGCGGCATGACAGTTAAGTGATCAACAAAAACTCAGATGATTAATGAGATTGACTTGGAACATGGTTGCTAAACATGATTTTAGACGAGCACGTGGCTTTCAAAAATGATGATGTAAACGAGCACGTGGCCCTCAGACCGTAGTCAAAACACTTCGCGCATACGCTAACGCGAAAACATGATTGGTGAACTATGATTTAAACGAGCACGTGGCCCTCAGAAAATGATTTAAATGAGCGTAAAGCCCTCAGACCGCAGTCAAAACACTTCGCGCATACGCTAGCGCGAAAACATGATTCACAAAACATCTTGATTGATTGACATGGTCTAGCGCGACCAGTTACCGAGATTTTAGATCCTTGGATCATTACGCGTTCAGTTGATTGGGACCAACAAGTCCAAAGTATACTAACAAATCATAAGGGATGCCCAAAATGCCCCTGCAAAGCTTGCAAAAGAAACCAGGAGTCATGCCAGGATTGGGTTTGAGCGCTCAGGGTCTTCCCCCTTGAGCGCTCAACCCTACCTTGAGCGCTCAACCCCAAAGCCTTGAGCGCTCAACTTCAAACGTTGACCCTCCAGCGCTCAAAAAGGCCAGCTTGAGCGCTTAGACCCCTGATCGGGGACGACGGTTCAGAACCTTCAACGTCCGTTTTAACTCCGATTTACACCGATTAAACTTCACAACGTTCCAAAACTCTTCCGAAATCAAACCTTCATACTCCTCTCGCGATTCCGAACCAAACCCATTCATTTCTCACTCAAATTTTCTGCAAAATCGAAAACCCCCAATTCCTAGGGCTTTCCCGCACGGTCTCGGTCCAATTTCTGCTTGGTTAAGGTTCGATTCACGGTGTAGATCGGTTTTCATGGAGAATCCCGATGAGTCACGGCTTCCGGTGGACTCGCCGACGTCGAGGGAGGGCAACGGTGGTAGTGCGGTGGTTTTGCCACCACCGAGCTTGAGCGCTCAAGGCCCTGGCCCGGCGGTTGAGGGGCCATCAGAGGCCGCGCCGCCATCTACGGCCATGGAGACAGTTGGAAATGAAGAAGGAGAGAGGGAGAGAGAGGGTGATGGTGGTAGTGGTGATCCGGCGGTTTCTGGCGGTGGTGGTAATCCAGCCACCGTGACGGCGGTGGTTGGTGATGATGGTGACGGAGATAGGGTGAGAGATGGGAGTGAGGGTGGTGGTGACGGTGGTGATGATGGTGGTGATGGTGCTCCGGCACCGGAGAGGGTAGAGGAGAGGGGAGAGGGGATGGAGATGGTGGAGGTCCATGACGTGGACAGCGATGGTAGTGAGGATACAGTTGAGGAGAGGGGGACGAGCGGTGGTGATGGCGGAGATAGGGCGGAGGGTACGAGCGGGGTCACCAGGACTAGGGTTGACCGCTGGAGGATAGAGCCGAGACCTCGCCAGCAGCCTAGCGGAGTAGATAGGGGGAAGGCGGTGGTGATTGGTGGAGAGTCACTGACTCGGGGTCAGAGTAGTAGACCGGCGGATCAGGGGCCAGTTGGGATTTCTCGGGAGGACTATCTTGAGCACGCGCCGCCGGAGGTGGTGATGGCGGCCGCAGCAGATGCCCCGGGGATCCTAGATGCAGCGAGGGAGGCTGTAGTTGAGAGCAGAGAGAGAGAGGTGGCGATGCTACGGGAGGCCGCCGCTGAGGACGAGGCGGCGAGGGCTTTCTGCGAGGAGTTTGAGACAGAGGAGGCGGCGGAGGAGGCGAGGACACAGGCTGAGGAGGAGGAGAGGGCAGCTGGACGGAGAGTGACGGTGGTCCAGGCTGCTAGACTGTGGTTGAGGAGAGGGAGGCCAGCTTTCGATGCGGCGACTTACGCTCCACCGGTGCACCTCTTCGTGCCTTCCGCTTCAGACGCTTACACTCCCCAACGGGAGTTGTACTTTGGTGAGGAGGTGCTATTGGACCCCGAGGTCCACCTTTCGACGGACTGCTTGACGGTACACTTGCTTTTACTTCCTTGCTTCATTGTTTTCACGCACTTTTAGTAATTAATAATCCTGATTTGCATTGAATGATTGAATTACTGCTTGTTGATGACTGGATTTGGATAAGAGATTGGACTGACATTTGATTGCTTGACTGTCTGTTTGATTGTGTGCAGAGTGACTTGCGCTTGAAGGCTCATGGAGGCATGGGCTCAAGTTGGGAGATATACCAGCAGCTGCATGCCTCTGTGAGGGCTTTGGTGGACCTGGCCGGGTTTGGGAGGTTCATCCCGACTCTCACGGGCACACAGCACGACCATGCTGTGGTGACAGCACTGGCCGAGAGGTGGAGGGACTCTACGAGTTCTTTTCACCTTACCTTCGGAGAGGCGACGATGACGCCGCTGGACTTCTCGGCGATCACGGGGCTGCAGGTAGGAGGAGACCCGATCCCGTTTGACTCGGGGATTGGCAGAGATGATGCAGCGCTGAGGTGGTTCTTGGGTTTCGTGCCCAACAAGGAGGGGGAGACGGCCACATATGGCCAATTCAAGACGAAGGGATTGGGCGAGCCGACCGATGAGGAGGATGCTGCACGGAAGGCGAGGTGCTACTTGTTATACTTGTTTGGGGCATCGCTGTACCCGAACAGGCGTAACAGGGTGCACCTCTCCTATCTCGGAGGTTTGAGAGATTTCGCCAGGGCGGCGAGATATGACTGGGGTGGGGCAGCGCTGGGAAGCTGCTATGCGTTCATGAATGCTGTCTCTAGGCGGAAAGGGACAGGCATTTCAGGGCTGTGGAGCGTCTGGGAGGTAAAACTCAAAACTCTTAGTTTCAAATTTAATTGCATGCATTTCAATACTCGCACTTGATTACCAAAATTCACACTGACTGACTGATTCGTTGTTTTCATTGCAGCTCTGGGCTTACGAGGTGTTGGGGTTACACCCCCCTGAGACACGGCACCAGGATCCGAACGTCATCCCCCGGGCATTGTGCTGGGGTGAAGGCTTCCGCTACGGCGGCACAGCACGGGGGAACATCCACGTTCTCCGTGCTTCACTTGACAGACTCGCCGCTTCTCTGGTAAATATCGAACTCTTTCTCATGTATTCAATTTGCTTTTGTTCTATTTCACACTCGATTACTGATGCTCTTAACAACTCTTGCAGGTTCGCTGGGAAGTATGGGATGCCGTTGACGAGCCTTACCTGGCTCGGAGCAGGGAGCTCACGAGAGGGAGGGTCCTACTTGAGTGCCAGTACGGCTGGTTCTGGTACCTTGGTGACAGGGTGCTGCGCCAGTCGATACGGGCTGATAAACCACAGGTGCCAGGACGCCTTCCTCCCCGGGTGCTGATGACGTCCCGGTATACGCTAGCGGAGATAGAGCGCTACACGACGCCCGACCTGGACTTGCGCCAGTACCTGTGGCCTGCTTTGAGCTATATCGACTACCGGAGCAGGTATCTGGCCGGTCCCCTGAGAGCGGCAGAGTGGATGGAGAGGATGGAGAGAGAGAAGGCCGCGAAGGCGCGTGCCTCAGCTGGCGGGGTGGCAGGAGGTGAGGGTACTGGTACCTCATCTCAGGAGATAGCGGGGGCTAGGTGGTGGGTGCGCGTCACCTCTGCCGGGGGTGAGATAGGGGACATAGACATCCCAAGGCCTCCAGCAGACTTCCCGCGGCTCGCAGCACCGGTAAGAAACACTTCATTCTTTCAATTTGTGAACTTCAATTATGAATGCCCAAATGTACTTGATGACTCAAATTTTGATGTGCTTGCAGGTTTCACATGAGGCAGTACAGACTTTGTATGAGCAGAACCGAGGACTGCGCGTCCTGATTCGCCGCCTCATAGCCGGAGAGGAGGTCACTATCCGCCGGGAGGGCGAGCCAGTACCTCCTGCTGCTCCTGGTCCGTCTCGACTGAGAGTCGCACCGGTATGCAATTTTACCTTCCTTGTGCTTTCGATTCCTTGGCTATATCATGTTCTGATTCTTTTCCTTGTTTGCTTGTTGATGCAGCCGCCCGTGATCAGAAAGAGGACACATGACGGAGCTAGTGGTCCTGGAGACACGACTGTGCGGCTTGGGCGTTCAAAGCCCGCGGAGGTGAGGCCACGGAGATCGACCCGTCAGAGGGTGGAGGTAGCACCTGGGGGGATAGTTGAGACCACGAGCTCGAGCGATGACAGCGTCGATGACGCTAACTATCCTTCTTCCCGGCAGGAGCGACTGGAGCAGCGGCAGGGGGCCGAGACTGAGAGCTCAGACGAGACGATGGATGAGGCGGAGTAGTACACAGTAGATACAGAGTAGCTTAGAGTTTTGTTTTTGCTTTTATATCTTTTCTTTTTGATTGGGCCTGCGTGCCCCAGTAGATAGATGGATTGGGCCTGCGTGCCCCAGTTGTGGATTTCTTTATTGGGCGTTGTGTGCCTTGTACAGACTCGATGTTTTTGCCTTGCATGGATTTAGTTCAGTTTATGCACATGATTTGCACTTTCATTGTTCGTTGTATTACTTGCTGTTTTGATGTACAAACGAACAACCTGTTGTAGAATGTACGCGATTTATCCACCAAACTCTTGAATTCAAACATCCGAGTATAAAGTTTTAAAATTCAACCTTTAAGAAAAGCTAACATGTTCGGGAATTTGGACAAGACATGATTATTTGAATTTATGTACAACTGGAAAATGTATTTACACGCCGCACAACTTGACACACTTCCCACATATAAGCAATCAATAACAACTTACATAAAGTGACCTTAGAACGGAATTTGATGTTCATAAGGCAAATTTGAAAGTAAAATGCTTCATGAGCCTCTTTGCATGTACTGAATTACCATGTTATCACCTTGACCAAGTCAACCATGACATAAATGCCCCTAGGACCGTGACCGTTCATCAAGAAAACTTCTAAAACCATTTTTGACATGGTGATGGCCCCCGTTTCATTGCTTAAATAAGCCGTCGGAACCTCATAACCTTGAATCTTTGAAGAATTGCCCCGGGAATTGTTCCGACAAGTCACATATACCTTCCAACACGTGTTTCAATGATTGGATATGGCTAGCAAGGCTTGGAAATGGATTTGAACATTTGAGTGACCATTTTAAGCTTGTATCTCGTATCCGCACACGTATCGGCTTGATAACTCGGGGGACGGGACGTTCCGTGAGGTCACAAATGCTTATTGAAACTTGGCTTAGGTGTTAAATGAGGTTTAAGAAGCTTGGAAAAGGTTTCGGGCATCAAACGGGCAAGAATACAGCTGCTGCTGTCTGCTGCATTTTCTGCAGGCCTTGAGCGCTCAATGGGGCTTGAGCGCTCAATGGGGCTTGAGCGCTCAAGCTCACCACCTTGAGCGCTCAAGGTGATCTGGGGGAAGTTGAGCGCTCAACTCTCTGGCCTTGAGCGCTCAATGCCTGTGCTGGGCTGGTTTGTGGTATTGCTTCCCAATGCATTTTTGGACTCTTTTGCATGGTTTCCTCTGCCCCAAATGTCTTGTTGCTCTGCTACAACACCTTTCAAGCTTTGAACATCACCTTCCCAAGGTCTTTTCACATTTTCCCCACAAATGCCATGCATTTCCAATGCATTTTCAAATTTTCAAACACAAATACTTTGAAAACATGCAATTGACCATCTTGAAAAGGTAATCTTTGATTTCCAATGTTGCATGGCAAATTTGTAAGGTTCCTCACAAGTCCCCTATAAATATCATTCATGATCAAGCTTTTCCCACACACCATTTCATCAATTCTCATTCCTTACTCCACATATTTCTTCATCAATATTCTATTGTTTTTCCATGGCCACCCTTGACCCTTCCGTTATCAACACTTGGATTGCTAGCCTTGAAAACATCGATTGGTTCAACTTTCGGGGTCTTGGCCTTAATGCCCTTCGCCACCTCCACACTTTTCCTATTCGCCAGGACATCTTACGTGCCGCCGTCCGCTGTTGGGATTCAGAGCTCCATGTGTTCCGCTTCGGCATGCAAGAACTTTGCCCGACCATCGAAGAATTTCAAACATATCTTGGCGGTAATGCTTTTGCTGATCCCGTCATACCGCCCATCCGTCAAAATTACGCCAACATTCTCAGTAGGAAGCTTGGTCTTGGGAATGGTGCTGCGCGCTTTTTGATTTGCAACGAGACTCTCAACATCCTTCGTCTTTTTGCGGATTACGGTCCCACAGGCGACCTTTTAGATTTTACCGTTCAGAGCAGACGCATGTTTGCACTTTGCATGTGCCTCTTGGCATTATACTTGTTGGTTCCCGGTGATGGCCATCCCAGTTCAGCCATTGTCGGTGTTGCTGCTCAGATCGAACAGCGGCGGGACGTGGTTCCTTTGGTTTTGGCTGAAACAATCATGGGCTTGGATGCGGTTAAGACTGGGAGAACAAATACATTTGCTGGGAGTCCGCTTTTGCTTCAGGTTTGGTTTATTTGGTTTGGATGCTTTGGGTTTTTGGGAATTTTGGGGGATTTTTGGCTGTTCGGCTTTGGTTTTGACTTTGACTTTGGGTGTTTTGGTTTTGTAGATATGGTTGTGTGACAAGGTTGGGCTTTTGAGGGAGCCAGCAGGTAATTGGGTTTACGAGCCCCGGACTTGGGTGAGTAGGCCATTTGTGCATGACGAGCCTGATGAAGACGAATGGGTTGACTTCTTCAGGTCATTGGAAGAGGATCACATCACTTGGAGGTGCCATTGGTTGCCTTTGCCAGATATGACGGCCAATCACATGGGAGACACCTGGGTGATTTTAGCGGGACTGCAAGGTTATGCATATTATTTTCCACAGCGTATTCTCCGTCAATACTGCATTCGCCAAGAAGTGGAGTATATAGTTCCTGCTACTTTCTGCCTTCCCGTATTCAAACATTCCGTTCTTGAGCGCTATCGAACTTCTTGGAGGCACAGGGTTGTTTGGGCTCCTGATCCCTACCCAACTATTCATTTGAACGGACACTACAGAGATTGGATGAGGATGCAGATGAGGGCCATACGCTGAAGAAATTAGCACAACTTCCTTTCTAACTCACTAGACTGTTTCCCAAAATAAATGGTGTTGTTTTTTTTTTTTTTTTTTTTTTTTTTTTTTTTTTCATGCTCAGCTTATGTAATCGAAGAAGTGATTTGAATAAAATTGAACGATGAAGGGTTTCCCCCTCTTGGTTCATCTAGTTCTATATGCTATCTCCTTCAAATATCGCAAAACTGCGGGCCAACTCATCTGATTTAGACCGAACCCCAAGATAGGGTTGCCTACGTATCCCTTTTCAAGGAATCAGGTCATGGCGTAGTTCAGGGAAAGGTTCACTCGGGTATTAACACTCTCCTTTTTGTGCTCTAAGTTTTGCCTGGTACCGCCTTTTCAGGTTTTCGGTCCAGCGAGCTTCTTTTGAATTTTCGCCTTATATTTTGCCTAGACTGCCCAGTGTGGGTTTTCAGACTAGCAGGCTTGCTCTAATTTTTGCTTGGGTCGGTTCGCCCTTGCGATTTTCCGCCCAACGAGCATCTCTCAGGGATAATATCGTTTGAGTTGGTCCAAGTTGACAAGATTGCTGAACTCATTACCATCCAAATCAAGAATCACTGCTGCTCCACCGTCGAGAATAGTCTTGATGATGTATGGTCCTGCCCATTTTGGCCTGAATTTTCCCCGCGGATCGAATATCGGTGCCCGAATTTCCTTCACCACCATATCCCCTTCAATTAGATCCTTGGACTTCACCTTTTTGTTGAATGCGCGGGCAATTCTTCTCTGATATCCCTGGATATGATACAATGCCCGCAACCTCCTTTCATCAAACAACATTAGCTCTGCGAACCTGTCGCTCAACCAATCGGCTTCGTTAATCTCACTTTCTATCATCACCCTCAGGGATGGTACTTCGAGCTCAATAGGAAGTACTGCTTCCATTCCATAAACCAGTGAATAGGGCGTTGCCCCTGTTGGAGTTCGGATCGAAGTGCGGTACCCCCACAATGCTAATGGTAGCTTCTCATGCCAATCCCTGGATGACTCGATGGTTTTCTCCAAGATATTCTTGATTGACTTGTTTGCTGCTTCTACTGCCCCATTGGTTTGTGGTCTGTATACTGTTGACTTGTGAACCTGAACATTGAATTCCTCAAGCACCTCTGCTGCTCTTCCTTTGAAATGCACACCATTGTCTGACACGAAGGCATTGGGAACCCCATATCGGTAGATGATGTTTTGCTTAATGAAATGAGCCACTTGTACTGCGGTCAATGTAGCGTAAGAGGCCGACTCTACCCACTTCGTGAAATAATCAATTGCCACCAATATAAACTTGTGTCCGTTCGATGCTGGTGGCGTGATTTTCCCAATCACATCTATCCCCCATACTGAGAAAGGCCAAGGCGTTGCCATTGTATGAAGTTCAGATGGTGGTACATGCATGAGGTTAGCGTGGACCTGACACTTATGGCATCTCCGCACATACTGCACGCAATCTGTTTCCAAAGTCGACCAATAATACCCCTGCCTCAGAATCTTCTTTGCCATCATTAATCCACTCATGTGAGGACCGCAAATTCCTTCGTGAATTTCCTCCATCACCCTTTTCGTGTCATCACCGTAGATGCATAACTTATGCATGCCACAATACGACCTTTTGTACAACCTTCCACCGCAGAGGATGTATTGCGAAGCTAACCTTTGTAATGCTATCCGGTCTTTCTTGTTTGCTCCTTCTGGATATTCTCCTTTCTCAACCAAATTCCAGATATCATGGTACCAAGGCAGGCCATCGTCAATTTCGCCAACATTCATCACATACTCGTATGCTGGCCTATTCCTTTGCTCAATCATGATTGGTCTCATTCTCACTCCCACAGGCAATTCCACCATGGATGCCAAAGTAGCAAGAGCGTCAGCAAACTGGTTCTTCATTCTCGGGATATGTGTAAAAGTAACTTGCTCGAATCGATGGATCAGGTCATCGAGGTCTTTGTGGTATGGTTTCAACTTTTCCTCTCGCACTTTCCAATCACCATTGGCTTGAGAAACTACCAGATTCGAATCTCCGACCACTTCCAACTTCTTAACCCCAATTTCAAAAGCAGCCTCCATTCCAACAATGCACGCTTCATATTCTGCTTGATTATTGGTAACTTCGAAATTCAATTTGAAAGATAGGGGAATGTGCGGCCCTTCTAGTGAGACCAATAGTATGCCGATCCCGAATCCTCTCTGATTTGCAGCTCCATCGAAGTACAATTTCCAAACATCCTCTGTTACTGTCATAACGTGTTCATCGGGAAATTGGAATTCTGTATCTTCTGGCCCTTCGATTGGATGATCTGCCAAGAATTCTGCCACAGCCCTGCCTTTCACCGATTTTCGCGTTACATACTTGAGTTCAAACTCGGCCAATAAGAGCAACCACCGTGCCAACTTTCCAGTGAGTGCCGGTTTCTCGAACAGATATTTGAGGGGGTCCATTCGAGAAATCAACACCACCGAATAAGCTAACATGTAATGCCTTAGCTTTTTAGAGGCCCATACAAGAGCCCAACAAGTCTTCTCCAAAGAGGTGTATCTTTCTTCGGCTCCGACCATTTTCTTACTTAGATAATACACTGCCTTCTCGATACCTGCTTCACCTTCTTGTGCCAACATGCAACCCATTGCAGACTGTGTTACTGATAAATACAGAATCAACGGCTTTCCAGGTGTCGGCGGCATCAATACTGGGGGACTTTGAAGATACTGCCGAATTGATTCGAAGGCTTTTTGGCACCTGTCATCCCATTTGAACAGCACTCCTTTCTTGAGCAAATGAAACATCGGCTCGCAAGTTGAAGTCAACTTGGCGATGAATCTGCTGATGAACTGAATTTTCCCAAGAAAACTCCGAACCTCTTTTTCCGTCTTTGGTGGCTCCATTTCTAATATCGCCTTGATTTTCGTTGGATCAACTTCAATCCCTCGGGTAGTGATCATAAACCCCAACATTTTCCCTGCGGTGACTCCAAATGTGCACTTCTGTGGATTGAGGCGCATCCGATACTTCCGTATCCTTTCAAAGAACTTGCGTAACGCCGGAAGATGTCCTTCCCTTTCCTTGGCTTTTACAATCATGTCATCCACATATACCTCAACTTCTCTATGCATCATATCATGCAACAAAGTTGTTGCAGCCCGTTGGTAAGTCGACCCCGCGTTCTTTAATCCAAACGGCATGACCCGATAACAGAACGTCCCCCATTCAGTGGTGAAGGTCGTTTTCTCTCGATCTTCTGGTGCCATCAAAATCTGATTGTATCCCGAAAAACCATCCATAAATGATAGCAGCGCGTGCCCTGCCGTGTTGTCTACCAATACATCAATGTGCGGTAAGGGAAAATCGTCCTTCGGACTGGCCTTGTTTAAATCCCTGAAATCTACACATACCCTGACTTTTCCATCTTTCTTGGGTACCGGCACAATATTTGCAACCCACTGTGGATATTCAGTTACCATCAAGAAGCCGGCATTGAATTGCTTGGTGACTTCTTCTTTGACTTTTTCAACCCAATCTGGCCTGATTTTTCTTAATTTCTGTTTTACCGGTTTTGCATCGGGATACAGGGGAATTCGATGTTGCACAATTTCAGGATCGATTCCGGGCATATCTGTGTGGGACCAAGCAAAGACATCTTCTAATTCTTTGAGTAAATCGACAAGTAATTCTTGTTCCTCAGTAGATAGCCCGGAACCGATTTGAACCATGCGAGGATTCTCATCATCCCTCAATTTAACTGAAATAACTTCTTCTTTTATTGGCTGAGCATGCCTTTCATTTTCCCTTTCGATTAGAGACTTGAGTTCTTTGGGTATTTCTCCCTCGAACTCAGTCTCATCATTGTCAGGGTCAACACAATTTATTTCGGGAACAGCAAAGTAAGCGAAATCACCGTTTATTTCATTAACAAAGCCCTCTGGGGCACAGTACATGGCATCAGACTCAAACTCGAAATAGAAATGACGACGTGGAGGGCCAAGAGGCACAAACTCCGACTCACAGCCAAATTCAAACCCTGACTCAGACTCGAACTCTATCTTAGTGAATGCATTGGTAAATTTTACAACAGGAGTGAAAGTGCAATTCTTGTATTCACCGACTGCATCCACTATCAGCACACTGGGATCGTCGAGGACCTCCTGTCCGAGCATCATCACGGCTGGCTCTTCTTCATCCTTACCTGTCAGACTGACCTCATCGAACATTGACATCAAGACCCCACCATCCAAAGCCTCCATCCAATCTGCTTTCAGGTCTTTCACCAATTTCTCGACCTTTTCATGTTCATCTTCGCTGTCCCAAGCATCATTAGCAAAGATTTCGAACCCAGGGTGTACCTTTCCACTTATTTCATTTACAAACGGCTCAGGCTGGCCGTGATAAGGTGCATTCGACCCTTCTCCAACAAAGCGAATCCGACGGTTTGTACTGCTACTTGTTCCATTGGTCTTCCCCTTTTGCATCTCTTTTAGTGTAGGTTCGTATCCCAACCCGAAACGGCCTCGCTGAGAAGGGAATTCTGGAAACTGAGCCACCCCCTGGTGAGTTCGTCCCAAGCTCGTGCCTAGCAGATAAGACATTCTTCTCATCATCTCGAGGGCTGTGGTGCTGATTGAAAAATCGTCATCAATACGAAGCGTAAACACACCACCAGACGTATCGAAAGCAAAGCCCCCAAGCTGAACATCATTCTCATCATGCATAATTTCTAACAAAGGAGCATTGTCTTCAGCATGAGGGCGAATGCTTGTATCTCCGTAGAGGGCAACTGTCCCACTTTCCAAACCGAGCAAAACCTTTTGATGCAAGGTGGATGGAACTGCCATGATATCAGATCGATGCATCCAGGGACGTCCCAACAACAAATTGAATGAAGCTGGGATCTCAAGCACATGAAACTCAACTGTTGACTTAAACCCCTCTGCAGCAATCTCCATTTCAACAGTCCCAAGCACATTGCGACGGGTGTTATCATAAGCCCGAACAGTGAGACTAGATGGTGTGAAATCCTTTGGTTTGAGTCCCAAACATAAAGCCGTTCGAAGAGGGCATACATTGAGTGCCGACCCATTGTCTATCAATACAACCGGGATCCATTTCCCCATGCACTTCATGGTGACATGTAAAGGCTTATTGTGGTCAGTTCCTTCAAGCGGCAGATCAGCTTCGGTAAAGGTTACAACATGTTTAGTTGGTTTAGTGGCAATGGTAGGCTTGGTGACAATAGCGGCCATCATGGCTTCAGGGGTGATATCAGGCGCAATTTCCATGCAGGATAATGTTTGAGCGAGTTTCTGACGATGCTCACTGGAGCTCATAAGTAATCCCCAAATGGTAAGAGCGGCTGGGGTTTTCTCAAGTTGTTTCTGGATGGGGTTTTCTTCGTTGGTTGGCGGAGGCTTCGGACGGGGAACACGACTGTTGGCAGTAGAGGTAGCTTGGGATTGGTTGGTTGTTGGGTTAAAGAGATTTTGGAAATCAGCTGGGTTAGCGATTGGGTCACTAAGATTGTTTGGTGTGGCTAGGTTATTTTGTGGAGCTGGGTTGTTTTGTGGAGCTGGGTTGTTTTGTGGAGCTAGGTTGAATGGTAACTGGTTTGTAGTATTTGGTGGTGGGTTGGAGGTGTTTCCAGTGAACCTCTGAGGTGGTTGATAAAACCGACCACTCCGAAGAAGATGTAGAACCGATTCGATGTCATCTCCCCATAAATCAGTGTAGTCCGTGTAGAAATCGACAAGATCCCCTTCCGCCTTTCTCTTTCCCTTTGCAATACTGGCTCCTTCCAAACCTTTGGTAATTCCTTCTACAGTCGCTTCACTCCAAACATCTCCATTTTCCATGGCAGCCTCATTAACAGCCCAAACCTCATTGTTTCCGACCCACAACGGTGCTATGCCTTCATTCTGATTGGCCCACATATTTGCTACAACGTTTTCTTCCATTTGCTGTCCCCAAACATCGGGTAGGCCTCCATTTAAAACCATGATGTTGCAGTCCTCCGGGACTTGCACTCGGGGTACTGGAAGGTTTTCATCAACTATGTAGTCATAAGGTGTGAACTCTATCCCTTCCGTCATTCGATTTATTGCGTACTCACTCATCATGGAAAAATCAGGGCGACCCTCCCATAACGGTTGCATTGGAAAATATGCTTCTTCGAAGAACATGGGAAGTGTGGATCCATCCAGAGGGTCGTTAGGGTCCATGAGCTGCCATTCATTTGGTGTGGGGTCCCATTCATCTTCTTGTGCACCATCGGGTGCCCCATTCTCTTCTTGCCAATTTTGTCCTTGTCCTTCTTCCACAGGTTGTTGATCTTGTAGCATAGGCAATGGTTCAAATAGATTGGGAAGCGCAAATCCATCCAGTGGATCCTCAAACATCGGATCCCAAAGTAGGTTAAACATTGCACCAAATGGAAGTCCTTCATTAAGCTGTTCATCATGCGGCCAAACTTCTTCATTTGCCACATTGTTGGCCACCATCTGCTCATACTCCCGAGCTTCCATTGCCATTATCAAATCACCCCATTCTTGCCACACAGTGGGATCCAAGTGGATGTCTAGAAAGCATACCTCGTGCTCAACAGGTATTGGCACAATGGGCTTGGGGTCTGTTTCGGGTAGGATGAACTGGCTTGGGTCAAACGGAGTGGATTTTGGAGTGGAGCTAAAGGTAATTTGACCTATGTCAGCATTCCTTTTGTGGGTTGGCAGAGGGTTTGTGAGGATATTGGGCTTTTCAGTGGGATCTCGGATTTGTTTGTTGTCAATGAGATCTTGAATCTCATGACGCAGGCGCTGGCATCTTTCAGTGGGATGACCGGGTGTCTGGTGAAATATACAGAAGGTGTTAGGGTTATATGTTGGCGGGGGATTTTGTGGGGGTGGAGTTGGCTGAAGAGGTTTGATTTTTCCCTGTTGTACGAGTCGTTCGAAAACAACAGGTAAAGGTAAGGGAAGAGGGGTGAAGATACGCCGTCCTCTTTGATTTTGCGGCGGTTGAATTGATTGGATTGGTTGAGATAAGATGGCGTTTATGGGTTCGGCTTTATGGGATTGGTGATTCATGGTGTTGGATGAGGTACCGGTTGTGTAACTGGGGTTTGCATACAAGGAAGATGTGTTCCCGATGTAGTTTCGCTTTGGTTTGGGGAATGAGTCTCCTTTCTTTAGCATCCCGCTTTGTAGAGCTTCTTCAATCGACAGACCCATCTCAAAGTAGGTTTCAAAATTATGTGCTTGGGCCATGACCATGTACTGGGCCAAATCAGGTTGAAGGTTCTTGGTTATGATGCGCATTTGGTCCTTATCACTGGGACGATCGGTCATCTGCGCAGCCTTCGCTCTCCATCTTTTCACAAAATCTGCGAAAGATTCCCTTTCCTTCATCTTGATGCTCTCAAGCTCTCGAGTGGTGACCTTGAGTTGAACATTATACTCATACTGCTTAATGAAAGCAGCCACCATTTCTTCCCAAGTTTGTCTCTTTGAAATATCGAGGGATAAGAGCCACTGAAGTGCAGGCCCTGTGAGAGTTTCGTGAAACATCTGTGCCATGGCAGGCTCATCAACTTCTTGTAACGAGAGGGAGCTTACATATGCCTGAATGTGTCCTCTCGGGTCCCCAGTCCCGTCAAACTTCTCGAAGTCTACATGCTTGAACCTCTTGGGAAGCTTTGCGCCTGGGAAGATGCAGAGTTTGTTCATGTCAAAGCCGGTAATGGCTCGCTTTTCACTTTTAGCCACAGATTCTTCCAGCTTAAGTATTTTAGCTAACATTTCAGCCAGCTGAGGATTTTCAGGGGGAGGAGGCTGTTCCGGATGTTCATCATTGAGAATCTCCTGATCCCGAGCTTCATCATCATGTACTCGCTGCTGTGGTGGGGGAAGTCGACCCTGGATGTTTACCATAATCGCCATCAGTTGAGCGATTCGGGTGTCATTTCGGACCCTTTCATCATGCATTTCCTTTCTCAGTTGCTCAAACTCATTTGGGGGGTTTTGTCTCTGTTCTTCTGCCATACTTGTCTCGGCCTTTGGTGATAAAGATCTAGACAATCTTTGTCCAGGAGGTCGAGTCCAAACAGGTAAGGTCTTCTTCTTCTTTGCAGGCCCAATGATTCAAGAACTGATTGTAAAGCAAAAACCGGACTCAGATGTTTACTCGATATGTCTACTATGCACAAAATGAATGAATCATGAATGCTCACTATCGTCTCGCCACAACTTAACTCACGGAGTTAGTCTTATTTCTAGCCTTAGGAATTAGTCTACCGGTTTCGGAACTCACTTAGAATTGTTTGCACAGCAGATTGTATCAACACCACGGGTAAGTCATTACTCGGTGAGTACGGCGTTTCAACCTAAGCCTAAATGTTGACGCCGTAGCACTTTTCTTAACCATCCGAGACAAAGCAATGAGATGTTGCCATCCAGTTACAATCGATTCTAAGGCTAGTCCGAAACACGGGTGGCCGTTCGGGCACGACCAACACCGGAGGTATCTCAAACTCCGTGGATTTTAAGTCTCCTAGACTACATGTACAAATCTTAGGGTTAGTCTACCGGATCTGAATCTCACTTAAGATCATTGCACAGAAGATTTTCCAACACCCCGGGTAGACCATTACTCGGCAGGTTAAACTCCAAACTTTGTTGGAATCAGAGCCAATCACTTTTCTTGATCATCCGAGACAACGCAATATGGATGTTGTAATCCAGATATCAATAATCTTAAGGCTAGTCCAAATCACGGTGGCCGTTCGGGCACGACCAACACCGGAGGTATCTCAAACTCCGTGGATTTTAAGTCTCCTAGACTAAAAATTGACAGTTTTGGAAGATTGCCTCAATCCTCAAGTTTTCTTTTTTCTGAGTAATAAGTCCTTAATATCGGATGGTCGGATTTGGGAAATCCTGGTCCATACAACTTCCGACAATGATCTAAGATCAGATGCCTAAGGGCGATTGACCCTCCTCGGGCCAAGGTCCCTTAAACCTGTTTAGATCAGTGTTTAGGAATTCGATGATCCAAATTTTCCCACGTCCGGCCGTCCTAAAGGCTATCTCGCAAAAGCAACGTGCATATGGAATGCACGATTCATCATCGGGCCAAGGCAACCTTCTACTAACTGTAAAGGCATTAAAACCAAATGGGATATGTACACAGAAAACCTATACCAACGACGCTCGCGGTGACTATATACAATGCGAATGTATGAATGCAACATGGCATGATGAGAAAAAGCGGTAACACATAGCATGTAACAAAATGGAGCACGTAAACCTAACACACAGGTGGATTACTAAACGTGGGGTTCTATGGTTAATTATATGCAAAGGCTGGTTTTGGTCACTGAGGGTACCCCGGACTCAAAATCAAAACTGTCATCCTACCGTTAAAAACGATAGTGACAATGTGATTTATCACGGTCGAGGGCTGCTGGGCATTTCGGGATTCCCTGTCACCGGCAAGCCGAGCAGGATTGCCAAAACACGCCAGCGGGGTTAAGAACAATGCAAATGCAATGCAAAATCAAATTTCAAACATTTGAAAAATCCCACAAAATATCTTTTGAATTAAACCCACTTTGATTAACACATATTTCAATAAAATTACACAAGTGTAATTAAATAAAATATATATTAACCAATGTCCCCAGTAGAGTCGCCAGCTTGTGGACGGCCCACCGAGATTGCTCGAAAAAGATTGTGATTTGTTAGAGTCGCCACCCGGATTTGAGGTCCGAACCCAAGAAACCAATAAAAATATGACTCATTGCCCATAGAAAAAAGATTTTACTGATCATGGCGGAACCAAAGATTTCTCGGGTTCGGGGGTTTGGTTACGAGAGGGGAAGGGTTTTACGGCACCCCTCTCGCCCGGTCCGTGGACTGGTCTCTACTCAACATTTTGCGGGATTTTGGAAATGTTTAAAATTTGATTTATTCACATAAATGGGAATCGGGGACGGGAATCACATAGTAACAAACATGCAAGAGATGCGATTTTACTGTGTATGCTTGTGTGCGCGATCTACATGGATGATGAACATGATACTACAAATGTTCACAGAAATAAATTACAACAGAAATCGTACAATAACCCAAGAAATCATGAACATGAGACTTATTAAACTGTTTGCAATCTGGATTCCAGAATGGGGGTTGAGCGCTCAAGGGTGGTGACTTGAGCGCTCAACCCTCATTCCACCCGAATATTTTCCTTGTTGGTTTTTGATATTTGATGCTGCTTTAAGGCTTAAATACACCACAGAAACATCACAAAAGCATCATCTCCCTTTAAAAATCACCAGAAAATGTTTAAAACAAACTTGCTTTAGAACCAATTTGAGCACTCAAGGCTCATGGATTGAGCGCTCAAACCAGTTTTGCAAAAAAGAGTGGTTCAGATCATAAATGCTACACTGATGACACCAACAAGGAATTAAATCATGAGTCATCATCAAAATTGCTGGAAAACTGCAAATAGGCCAAGAACAGCTTGAGCGCTCAAAGATCTGACCTTGAGCGCTCAAGCCATAACATGGCTTTCCACTGTTTAACCTTTAAACTGATTTTACTACTTCCTCAGGACCACCAAAGGCATAAAATAAAGTTTCAAAAGAACAGACAGCCACTGTTTTGCACTCAAATATGAGAAATTTGAAGTTTTTGATGTTTAATCACTATGAAATGGTTAATTTACATTCATGCATATAATCTTGGCGTGGAAATAAACTGTTTTGAAAGCTACATGAACACAATTAACTTTTAGACAGTGATCAAAATCAAAAGAAAACTCAGAAGTTAACAAAACAGTGGTCTGTTCAGAACTGGGCTTGAGCGCTCAAGGCCAGAGGCTTGAGCGCTCAAACCTGTTGTAACTGCAGATTTGAAAAATGTTTTTAAGCAACTTTCAGGCCTTTGTGAGTTCAATACAAGTATAGAGAACTTGCTTAAACTCACTAGCCTTCCTCAGAAGGATCAAAACAGTGAGTTCATCACATGTTTTTACTACCTTTTTGGAAAATGTTTGAGACTTGAGCTTGATTCTGGACTTTTTGAGGTTGATTATGGATGTTCTTGGCTTGTATTCTGTACGAATTGGACAATGTAGGTGGTTGATCGATGATCAAGGGACGAATTTCTGGGTTTTGTGGATGGTATTATAGGTGGTTTTAATGGTAGAAGGGTGGTTTTGAAGAGAGAGAGAGAGAGAGGAGTGGTTTTCTGGTAGAAACTGAGGGTAAGGAGTGGTAGAATTCGTCCTCAAAACCAGGGGTAGTGGGTAGCTTTTATAGAGTGAGTGGGAGAGAAGAGAGGAGAGAGAGGAAGTGGGTTTGGGTATTTGGGAGTATTTTTTGTGTATTTTTGGAGTTGGTGGAGTGTATTATACGTATAGGGATCGTATAAGATCAACCACAGACGCTCCCATGCAGGAAATCTCATGATGAGATACTCTGCAAGTTGCTGACTGGACGGGAGTTGAGCGCTCAAAGCCGTGGACTTGAGCGCTCAAGGTGTTCCTCAGGCTTGAGCGCTCAAGGCCTCAAGCTTGAGCGCTCAAGGTTCTTGGTGGCAGATTGACGGTTTGGCTTGGTTCAACAATGCTTGGGTTGGTTTGGCACATTTTGATTGCTTGGGTAGTGTTTGGTTGGTTTTGGTCAAACTCAAATCATTTTCACCAGTTCCAGGTAATTGTGATTGATCCGTTTCATCATCGGAGATGCACGAGCGTATCTCGGGTTCAAAATTGGGGTGTCTACACGAATAAAGGGAATAGAGTAGGCTTCAGTGTATTTCGTAAGCAAGACCCTGTTAGACGCAGAAACACGGTACTTACCATTGGAGAAATTAGCATATGCTCTCGTCACTGCTTCAAGAAAACTGCCACATTATTTCTTACAGCATCCCATCACTGTGTTTACTGAATATCCACTGAGGGCTTTGCTTAGAAAGGCGGATCTTTCCGGAAGAATATCTAAGTGGTCAATAGAGCTGAGCCAGTTCGACCTCGATTATCAGCCCAGGACGGCAATCAAAGGGCATATTTTGGCTAATTTTGTACCTGAGTTCACTCCAACAGTAGCTCCACCACCACCGACTCTCCACGAGAAGGAGCAAATTAGTCATCCCGAGCAGCCAACGAGAATGGCCGATCTGGATCCAGAGGAATGGAGGCTTTACGTTGATGGGTCAGCTTGCAACAAAGGTTCTGGAGCAGGAGTAGTGTTGTTCTCTCTAGAAGGTTTGGTACTGGAGCAAGCACTGCGGTTGGGGTTTAATGCCACCAACAATGTGGCGGAATATCAGGCCTTGCTTACTGGACTAAGGAGTGCCCTGGAACTCAAGGTAAATAAGTTAAGAGTATTTTGTGACTCACAATTAGTTGTTAACCAGCTTTCAGGAGAATATGCTACGAAAAGCGAGAAGATGGCCGCTTACTCAGAAACAGCCAAGGATTTGCTCGACAAATTTGACAGAGCCCACCTCCAACAAATCAGCTCGGGCCAGAATGCGCATGCAGACTCATTAGCTTGTTTGGGGTCATTGGTCAAAACGGAGTACCGCCGCACGGTGGCTGTGGACTACTTGAGCGAACCAAGCATTGGCCGAGCTATGGAAATTGTGATGGAGATAGAGTTTGGGGCGAGCTGGATGGATCCAATAATGGCATACCTACGAGATGGGACCTTGCCAGAAGACAAGAAGGAAGCTCACAAGATCAGAACCAAATCAGTGCGTTTCTGGCTCTCCCCAGAAGGTAAGCTTTATAGAAAGTCTTTTCTTGGCCCATATTTATTGTGTGTGCACCCAGCCCTAGTCCAGAAATTCCTCCACGTGATCCATGCTGGAACATGTGGAGGACACACGGGTGGGAGGTCTATAGCCCACCGAGCAATATCCCAGGGGTATTGGTGGCCTTATATGCAAGAGGATGCAAAGGCCTTTGTCAAGACTTGTGAAAAGTGTCAGAGGTTCTCTCCTCTAATCCGAGCACCAGCTGAGGATCTGTTACCTCTAACCAGCCCGTGGCCATTTGCCCAATGGGGACTGGACATCGTGGGTCCTCTCCCTATGGCAATAGGGAAACGAAAATTCCTACTTATTGGCACGGACTACTTCACTAAATGTAGAGGGGGAAGCTCTGGCCAAGATTACAGAAACTATGGTGGAGAAGTTCGTATGGAACAAGATCATTACACGATTCGGAGTACCTTACTCCATCATCTCAAACAATGGGTCCCAGTTCGGCAGAAAGTTCAAAGCATTTTGTGCTCAGTACGGTATTCGAAACTACTATTCAACCCCAGCTTACCCACAGAGTAATGGGCAAGCTGAAGCTTCAAACAAGACCATCCTTAAGAGTCTTATTCCCTTGCTTATGGGACAGAGGCAGTGATCCCACTCGAGATAGGCTTGCCGACCATTCGCACTACTCTTGTGGAGTCAGGGGGCAACGATAAAGCCTTGGCCGAGCAACTCGATCTTGCAGAGGAAAAGAGAGAGCGTGCACTTATTACATTGGCAGCATACCAGGAGCAGCTGCGAAGAAGTTACAACAAGAAGGTGCAGCCAAGAGAGTTCAAGATTGGGGATTTGGTCCTAAGGAAGGTCTTGGCAAACACCAAAGTATCCACTGATGGGAAGCTTGGGCCGAATTGGGAAGGCCCATATAAGATTGTGGGGATTGCTGGAATTGGGGCCTATCGTTTGGCCGACCTGGATGGAAACCCAGTACCACGGCCATGGAACGTCCAGAACCTGAGAAAATTCTACCAGTAACTTGCATGTGGTTATGAATATGATCACATCCTTTTTTAGTGAATACAAATAAATTCACATTTGTTTTTAGTATCTGGTTGGGATTACGAATAAAATCACCAACATCTGTTATTTAGAATTGTTACTAATATTTCAAGCGTTAATGAGATTTCATTTTTTCTTATTGTGGTTTTGATTAATACGAACCAAAATTTGTCTCAAAATTTGGATTCCTATTGGGGAGCAGGAAGTACGTGTATAAACCCAAGTACGAGGAGACTTGGAAATTCTAAGTATGAATAAACTTAGATGTGCAACGAATATTGCAATGAAATTCTAAGTATGAATAAACTTAGATGTGCAACGAATATTGCAATGAAATACGAAGTATGAATAAACTTAAATGTGCAACGAATATTGCAGTAAAATTCTAAGTATGAAAACCCTTAGGATTTGCAATGAATAAGGCAATAAAACTCTAAGTACGAAGAAACTTAATATTGCATGATATTCAGGTATGAGGAGGCTTGATGAGGTAACAAGTACATACTTAAAAAACGTTTGCAAAACTAGAAAAGCACGACAAAACGAGTACAACAAAACTTAAAACCGAAGTATCAACAGGCCATAGACGGCCGAGCAAGACCACGCAGGGTCAAAAGCCAAGTTCAAATTAATCAGAAGAATGAACAGGCATCAAGCCTCTTCACTGTGCCCATCAGCGACAGTGGCAGGAGTAGGGTCAAGGTGATCATCTCCAACAACATCCTCAGCTGCATCACCTCCTGGGATGGTAAGGTCAGTGATAGTTTCATCTATTGGAGTTTGCTCTGGGAGGGGTCCGAGTTGAGCTTCGGGGTTTGGCTGAGCCTGACCGTCAGGATGGGATTGGGCGGCAGCAACCTCGCTCGGTAACTCCATATTGGTCCACAGAGGGGAAGATGGGTCCACTTCAAGCCTGCTGAGGCATCGCTGCCAAGCTGCCCCTCAGACGGCATCTTGGACGGCTGGCATCTGTGCTCTGTAGTTGTCAGTAATCACCACAACAGCACGGTCGCATTCGGCCTCTGCTTTAGCCTCTGCAGCTGCAAGTTGTTGACAAAGTTCGCGCTCGACCTTAGCGGCTTTCCTCTTCAGCTCAACGGTCTCTCCTTTCAGGCCCTCCACCTCCTCCCGAGCTTCCTTCAATGATTGGGCATGCTGGGCATTCTCCCATTCGGCTTTTTCGGCCCTCTTCTATTCTCTTTTAAGGTCCTTTTCAACTTCTTTCGCTCGGTCGAAACCGGCGGTAGCTTTCTGCATGATCTGCGACAGAAGGTACAGGTAATGGTAAGGGGAAGCCAGTTTCAAAAAGACAAAAACACGAGAGAGCAATAAACTTCGAACCTTGGCACTCGATTGGAAGATTGACTTCATAAGAGTGTCATATGAACTACTCTTTTCCCTCTCCATGTCAAGCGGAAGAAGAGCAGCTCTGGATACACCGAACGCCACCTCGGTGGAAGAAATTTTGTCAATCGCAGAAAGAGGCGTGCCATCGGGACGAGCAAGAACTGGGGACCAGGGCTGCACAAGCGGCGAAGAACCAGTCGTTGCTCGAGCCGAGCTTGTGTCCCCAGTCCTTCTCCTTTGGGACGAGGGCGGGACCTCTTAAGGGCTCTCTATTGGCCTCTTGTCTCTTTGTTGATCAAGAAGGGGCACGGTCGAAGTTGGAATGGTAGTAGTTGAATTGACAGGAGGGGTGGCGTGTCGAGAGCGACCGCCCAGGTTCAGCTCGTCCAGCAAATTGATTGGATGTTGAGGCATTTCTTCTCGGTCAGGGGAGGGTGAGTAGCCCGACGAATCTGAATCTGAATCAGCTAAGAGGGCGGATTGCTCGGCAAGAGAGCGAACGATCACGCGATGGTCAAGCCCGCTTTCTTCTTCTTCTTCTTCTTCTTCTACCTCTCTTTCTTCCTCAGTTACCACCCTTCCGGATGTGCTCGCCTCTTCAGCAGCTCGAACGATGATTGGGATGGCAGTGGGGATTTCGGGGACGTGGGCAAAAGTGATTTGCTGTTGGAAGTCCCTGGGGGCCCGGGATCGTGTCACCCTTCCTCTTCGTTGGCGTCTCCTAGACCTGGTTGGTCTCTGATTGGCAGGGGCTAACGGGGCAATCAGGGGAGCAGCTGGAGGCCAGGGATGTCGTGATCGTGGTTCGCCGACCTTCCTGATACCTCCCCAATACGTGGGTACGTAGCCGAGCAGAATATGTGCAGCACAGCCGAGCCCGACAGGGGTTGGTTAGAACCTGTCGAAGGAGAGAGCTCGTGCAATCTCTTCTCGGTGAAGCCCCCCGTGATTTAACCTTCCGCCGTGGTTAAGGTTGCTCGCTGCAAAACAACACAAGGAAAAAATGATCAACTACAGTTTCTAGAAGGACAAAAAGTAAAAGAATAATACAGATGTAAAGTACTAACGTGGTTTGCCTGTGGCAGTGGGGCAGACGAAGCCGATAATGTTCCCCTCAGCATCCTTCGACTCCCAATTGTCGGGGACTACGAGATAGTCATCCGCCTCGCCCTTTGAGGAGTTCGGCAGATCGGTGATGAGCTTCTACTCGGGATTTCTGGCCTTGAAATAGTAGTTGCTATCTGCTGTGGGAACTACACTATGTAGGTAGTGTAAATCCCACCAGTTGAGGTGTAGGCCGAGCAGCCTGTTTAGGGCAATGGTGCCCATAACTACCCTAACGAAATTAGGGCATAGTTGCATAGGGTTAAGTCTGCACCTGAAGCAAACTTCTCTGAAAACGGGTGCAAAGGGAATCTAAGCCCGCCCTCAACTATGAAGATTAAGGGTATATGAATTTTTGTTTCATCCTGACCCTCTTCCCTAAAATCATCACGTCCGTTCAAACGAAATTGGACGTTGTTTGGAATTTCGTATGTTCTACAGAACTCAGCTATTTTTTGGGAGTTACTAAGGAGGGCTCTATGTTTCCCCATGGCTAGGGTTTCACTGTTGGAACCCAGGGGAAAAGGAAGAAGATGAATGGAAAACTGGGAAAAACCAGAAAAAATGGGAAACGGAAAGAACAAGAAAGGTCACTTACGTGAAGAAATGGGCCTAAATGCTACTTTCCAACGAGGACAGAAGGCGTTTTCCGATAAGGACGGAGAAAGAACGGTGGAAAAGCTGTGGATGAGAAAACTCACAGAGAAACGTAATGGCGAAATGAAGGTCCTTCTCTCTCTTCCTTGTTGTTTTGACGAAATGGAACGAGAAAGAAGGGGAAGGGTTTTAGGGTGGGATAATGATTATCCCGCCCAAAAACCCATAAAGAAAGGGCGTGGCGTATGAGAAACGTCACCCCAGGATGTCCTTTGGGCTTATCCAGCCCCCAACGGGTCACTTCGCATTTAATGCGAAAGTAACCCTGCTCCCCACGTGAGGGGGAGGCGTGCAAGAGATGCATCAGGAACCGTTGAAGCTCTGCGCACTACTGATGAATGACAGTAGTAGCAGAGCTGGGGAGCAATTGGAGTGGGTAAAACCTGATTAATCCTAATAAAGGGTATAGCACGTGCCTTAGTTGATCACCACGAGAGGATGAGTAGCTCGGCACCACATAGGGAAGCCCTAGCCCTGTGTCGAGCTGTACTGACCATGAATAAGGTCAGAATAATTAAGTAGGTTAAAACATCAGGATGCCCTAGCTCGGCGTGAGACATAAAGGGATGCCCCCAATATGGCCGAGCTAGGTAGGCTACGAGTATAGCTTAAACAGCATTCTGAAATACGTAATTCAGCTCGGCGTGATGAGCTGAGCTATGTACGAGTTATTCCGAGCTACGTGTAAGCACGGCACCGCCACGAACAAGGCGGTGAGACATTCCAGAATATTCTACAGCGGCTCCTTAGGAGGTAAGGAGCAATCCCGTAAAACAAGGGATTAATATATGGAAGTCCTAATGTGATTAAGAATGAACCTCGTATAGGAAAGAATCCTGTATGGAAAGAAGTACTACTGCAAGCCGAGGTCTTGCAGTATTTGGAAGCATGTGGCTAATAGGAAAGTCCTATTAGGAGAAGGATTCCTAAAGAGAATAGGAAACAGGGGGCACGAGATGCCTAAGATGATGAACGTCTACACCTATAAATACAAGGCAATAACCATGAAAAAAGGTACGATGTGAAACCTATTCATACGCATTGTGATTCGAGAATTTACAGTATGAGATACTAACTTAGGCATCGGAGGGCCTTTGCCGACGAGAGGCAAAGGTGCTCTAACCCTTTTTCTGTCTTGCAGACTTGGGGTTGAATCAAGGAAGCACGTGATCCAGGGCTACGTGGATTTATTCCCCGTATAGCCAACCCCATCCATAAGTATGTCTATATAAGAAACCAGAAATTGGTTAAAAGCAGCTTGAAACTCCAGAGGCTCCGGCCCGGCCGCCGGTACCACCAAGTCATACCCCAGCTGGCGCGCCACCCTATCTGGCATGTACACCACAGTCTGCCAGTTCTCAACTCCAATTGCAGGCAAGTAGGTCGGGCGACTCATGCAATATACACCGACAAGAAGGTTGCGTTTCGGCAGGCTCGCGTTGGAAAAATCAGCCTCCCCGGGAATGCTTGGGTTATAGTTACAAACGCCATCCAAGGTCTGGGTATAGGGGCGCGGATAGAAATGGGACTCATCGTCCATGTATTCCTCCCAAAGCTTTGTAGTGGCCGTGTTGCTCCAGCGAAGAATAATAGGCCATATCAGACCTTCGAGAGTGTACCGTTGGCAGCCATCGTCCTCCTTGACCGGACGACCCTTATTGTCTAGGACTGGCTTAGATACCTGCGCGGGAAACTTTTTGGGCTTTGGAGCAACAATGGGAAAATGCTCGTACACCAGTGCGGTTAGGAACTGAGTATGCACCATGGAAATGATGTCGTAGCGGCCCACGGAGCGCTCAAAATCCGCGGAGAGACGGTTCAGTTGCTGATATAAGTGCCCAAGAAATAGAGGGCCCAATGGGAACCTATCCCCCTGTGCGATCCGCACCGCGAGATAGAAGGTAAACTCGCTTGGGGCATCAATCGAAAAATCCGGAAACACAAAGAATGAAAGGAAGAAAGCAATGAAGGCGGGCAGATACAAGTCACCTTTGTACTCTGGGCCCTTGAGGGCCTGACATGTCGCGCTCCCAGATGGCGCAGGCTGAAGGTCCTTGAAGAAGTACCTTATCCAGGAGCCCCAAGAGGTCTTCTTTGGGTTGGTCATGGCCCTAGGATTCCCATTCCTGTCCCATTGCGAGCCCCGATGGCCCGCGGCCTTATATGCCAATTTGAGTCTTCCCGATAGCTCCTGGTCAGCGTAGACTGCCTTCGCGGGCTCAAACTCCTTTCTACCGCGCGAGGAAAGATGTAGGAGCGCGCTGGTATCCTGAAGGGTGGGGCCAAACTCTCCCCACGAAAATACAAAGGTATGGGTATCACTGCTCCACCGCGATACCAGAAAATCAACATTTTCATTCCTCCTATTTAGCGTAAGAACCTGGGAAATCTTTATGGGCTCCAGTATGTGGGCACGCTCCAGAATCTTCTTACAATCAGCATCTTCAATCACGTCAGTCACCCATTCGCTCCAGCCGGAAGAAGGAGCGGAGAGAGCAGAATACTGGACTGAAGAAAAAGGAAAATCTCCCCTCTCCAGATGAAGACGAAGAACAGAGGAAGGTGGCACCATATCCCCATCCTCAAGCGATGCTTCTGGACGAATGCATAAGACATCGTCCAGTTCGCTGCCCACTGGATTGTAAGACTCTACCTTCTTCCAAAATGGGTCACTCTTGCCATGGAAGTAAGGAGCCCTGCGCCATTGGCCTGAGGGAGGGACGGGACCACCTTGAACAGTAGGCCTTCCCCCCTGAACTTGCTCGCCACGAGTCATTTTGGTGCAGAAGGAGTGCTGCTCTGAGTTGGGAGAAAGAAGTTGTAGAAGAAAGAAGAAGATGGAAAATTCTGGGTTTGAACCGGGAAGAAGAAGAAGAAGGTTAGAGAAAGACGCTCTCAAGTTTGAACGGAAGAAGTAAAGAGAAGAAGTGAGAGGGGATGAGATATTTATAAGGGGAGGAGGGGGCCCTAAGCGGTCGCAATCAACCATCACGTCGGAGGCGAAACGTCAGCAGCAATGATGACCTCGGACGGCCGAAAAGGCGCCCCCAAACCGTCGCATTAGTCAACCGAAAAGTTGTTAGAAAACGGATAAGGAGCTGACGTCACGCGCGCGTGGGAAAGCGCGTGAAAATCACGCCACGCGCCTGCGTGTTCCACACGGGCATGGGGGCCATTGTAGGGGAGGTCAGCGCGAGACCCCCCGTTGACCAGAGTCAACCTTGACCCGAGTCAACGTTGACTCGAGTCAAGGTTGACCCGCCAATAAGATCATGACAAATGGATGACCGCGCGACAAGTGGCACTCTCTGCGCAAGGGGGGTCCACTAGCGCGGGCATGAGTCTCCGCGTGAGGGGGCCACTGAAGCGGGACCCTCTTGCGTGGGGCGCCCCAGCAGCGCGCACCCCAAGCCCAGTAAGGGCGGTGCTTGGACAGCCATGGGCCATCCAAACAGGAGAACAGCCCATGGCCCCAAACGACTAGCGCGGACCAGAATATGGGCGAGAACGCGAGTAGCTAATCTATTTTAGCCCAGGTGATTATACCTGCTGCGGTCTGAAGGCAGGACCCCGGGGGCCCCCTGAGGCTTGGCTGCGGTATAGGCGCGACCGAACAGGTCACGACCTTGCCCTTACGGGAATAAGGGAGATCTAGTGGCTTGGTGGCTATAGAGAACAAGAGGATCATTGCGCAAGGGAATGGCTCGCCACCGCGCAGGTCAGCTGCGTGGTGATGACGTCACCCGTACGGTTAGGTTGTACGGAAAGGACACGTGTTATCATATTATAGGGGAACAGCCTGGCACCTTATGATTGGTCCAAGGTGCCTATAAATGTGGGACATTCCCTTTCATGCCCAAGAGGTTGGTGAAATCTTGGCAGAGGCATATGCCATCCTAGAGAGAGAAAAGGGTAATTGCTGATTGAGAGGAGAACATTCTCTCTGCAAGTCAGTCCCCATCTCCTAGGTCACCAAGGGTATCACGGATTAGACTGAGAGCAATTCATTGCCTTAGTTCTTTCTGTGCACACCTGCTCTGTTCTTCACCCTTCCTCTAGACCACCTCATTCTCTTCTTCCACTGTGTCTTTACTGTTGGCTATCCATACCTCTCCAGCTTATCATATTTGGCTAAAGCAAGAACCATCACCTACAAGGTGCATATTGATATGGTGCACACCTTTAATAGATGTGTATGGTAACCATTCCCGACTTAAAATATCATAATCTAATCAATTCGTGGAGCTACAAATGGTAGGCTAAAGGTGGGGCATCTGTCACCCCAATAAGGCTTTAACTCACAGCAGGATTTTATTGCCTACCAACCCAATTCCATGGTTTAATGTAACATCACATCTTTTCAAAAAAGAAAAAGAAAAAATGTAACATCTAAAAAGATAATACATGGTGGGAAGTTTCTGTTAGAAAAAGAGGTTCCCGTGGTGTGCTAGTGCATACGGGTTATGGTGCATCTTGCTATGCTTTTTTGAAATCTTATTATTGTGGTCCAAATCATTCAATTTGTAGAGTTTGTTTAATAAATAGAGAGAAAGAAAAACAAATAGAATTGAGAAAACAATAAGCTCAAAACAAGTATATTTTGTTTATTTTCCTTATGGTTTCCATTCCTTGAGTAAAATACTTCACGAAATAAATGAAATGGGCCATCTTTTAGCGGATGGTGAGACTTGTCTCTCAGAATTAGTAGATGTGCACGTAAGCTAGCCTGGACACTTACTAAAATAACATACACCTTTAGAAAGAATTACTACTTGTCATTTGATGATGGAACTGTTGAACCAGCAACCAAAAGGAAGTACAAGAAATTGTAGCCGCCCATATTGGGTATCACCCATATACGAACTTAAATGCTACTTCCTTTGTCCGCATTTGTTTCCTTTTTGAATTCCATGTTATTTTTTATTGCTTTTTTTTAATATGGATCTCATAAATATACAATATGGATCTTATTTGATAAATTTCAATTAGTTCTACATTACAAAGTTTACAAAATCATGAAAACTATTTTAATAGAGATACTATAATCAATAAAAAAATGACACGAATTTCAAATGCCCAATAAATGCATACGGAGGGAGGTATAATTGATGTTTCTCTGTCTTTTTGTGGGATAACATGAAAACTACTGGTTGGTGAAAATAACGATCCTGTGGTCCCCGTGCCTAAAGTGAAGGTTCAGCTCACGACACAATTTTTTGCTTATTTACAATTAAAAGTAGTAGCTTTTCTGGGTTTAATATAATTTGGGTTAATACAATTAAGTGTTTCCGTGTATTATTTTTTGAATTTTTCACACCGAATTAAAGTACACGAGGAGTACTTTAATTTGGTGGGAAAAAATTGAAAAATGATACACGGAACCACTTCATTTTTTTATTTCAAAATCATGATTTTAGCAACTGAGTTGCTAATTTTTTTTTGGAAAACTAGGCCTAAAGATAATTTGGGTTAATTAGTACTCTGGTTTTTTGGAAATGACAAATGGTGGCTCGCTCGTGCGGTAGAGCTCTTGAATGCCCCACACTACATATGGGAATCGAGTCTCATTCCCCTCTCCCCCATATAGAGGCCGTTTGGCTGCCTGTTTTTCGGTTTTTCAATTTCTCTTTTTCGCATTCTGGGTGTTTGGCCGACACACCCAGAAGTTGTTTTACCAAAAACTGTTTTTCCGTTTTTGAAGATAGAAGCCAGAAATCAAAAATAGGTTAGGAGCTGTTTTTTGATTTCTACTTCTCCTTTTCCCTTTCCAAAACACATTCTGCACATTTCTCCCAAACACTCCTCTCACATCCAAAACTCATTCTGACCAAAAACCAAAAAACCAAAAAGCCAAAAAGTCAAAAATCAAAAGCTAAAAAGTAGGCTCCCAAACACCCCCATAATAGATTAAGAATGATGAATGACAAAAAAAGATATCTTTGGGTATTTAGTATTTTTTGGGTTTTTGTCTAAATATTTGAAAATTTATGAGCAAAATCAGAAAATATAAAAAAAAATGAATCGAAGTTTAAAAAAGTTCACAAACTGCAAAAATATATATTTCAATGTTTTACATTTTTAGTGAACTTTATAGCATGAGTGGTCATTGTTGCACCTTCTGCTTTCTCTCCAGCGGCTAATCAAAGTTCTCCCCTATCGGAAATGACTCTGTTCGAGAAAAAAACCTATCGGAGAAACCGATGAAGCCATGAGGGTAGTACAAAAGAGAATGTCAGACTAATTACTTGACCAGTAGAGCGCGTGTAACCTACCTTTCTTCATCGGTCGTCTATTTGCACTTGAATAAGCCCCAACCTTTGGTGTTTGGTAAAACATTACTCCCTCCGTCCCATAAAGTTGTATCACTACGAAACTACGTGCAATTTTCAAATTAAAAAATAATGTATTTACCAAAATAATTTTTGAATTTGTTTTGCATCGTATAAAAGTTCTCGATGAGATCTATCAAACAAGATCCATATTGACTAAAAAATTATTTTCGTAAGCACGTTATTTTTTAGCTTGAAAATTGCACGTAGTTTCATAGTGATACAACTTTATGGGACGGAGGGAGTATGTTACTTTTAAGGGGGGGGAAATGATACTGTTGGGTGACAAATATTATGATATTTGTGTTGAAACGTCCCACTGACTATGGAAATGTGTATTCTAGGTCTCAATTTAATGTAAAATTATGTGAAATTTGATACTAAATCTCAAAACTTGGCGCGTTTTTATCTCCTTTCAACGGCCCTTGCATATCCACCACTGATGCAATTCCAGATGTGGTACGTCAAGGGCAAAATATTTGAATCCAATGAATAAACAATAAACAGCTAATATCCTAATAAAATACTACAATTAGGATGAATTTAAGCCCCAACCTCTAGCATTTTCTTTCTCATTGTATGTGATAAAAAAACTTAATTTACGCTTGATGCTATTGCACAGCCTCGTCTTCACAAGTTTTTAGCCAAAAATGCATTACTCTATTATAGGCATTGAAACAGGCAAAGTCAATGCAAAATGAATCTATAATCTGTCAACGAGAAGATATATTGTTAACAACCTAAGGGGTAGCTCAAGTGAGATGTATGAGCTGTAAACCCAGACATTCAGAGTTTAAAACTTGATAACCTCTTAGAGCCGAAAATTTCTTGTGAATCCCTTAGTCCTGGCGTAGATGGCTTGCCTACCTTTGATCGGACCGGGGAGTCAAATAGTCGAGATGTGCGTAAGCTGACTTGAATAACCTTTGACCGTTGATAAAAAAAAATAAAAAGATACTGTAGTAATATATTGTAAACTTTTTTTTTCCTTCGTCTTTCCTTGGTTACCTTTCTATATTTTGTTTCCTCTGGTTTTGATAAAGAATTTCTGCCTTAATAAAGAGGGAATCTGCGTCGAAGTCTCATATTTTTCTTAGGCCGTTTAATTTGTTTGCGCTACTTATTTGGGCCTCCTTCACCCCCAAAAAACACACACACACACACACACACACACAAAAACGAAAGAGAAAAAGTTAGGATAATATGGAGAAGTACAAAAATTTGGTGATGGAGGGCCTCTATACTCGGAGAATATTATGCACACCTGGGGGGTGCTGTGCAGCCCCGCGACGCCGCCGCGCCGGCATTTTTTTGACTATCGGAGACGTTCACCGCGTAGACCTCGTCGAATACTAAGTCCGCCAAAGATCAACTCGATCGGATATCTTTAAGTGCCTCATCGGCACACAAATAACATGAAAAAGTGGTTTAGTGTTTGTGTCCATTTGGGTTCCATTTGTTTTCAAAGTATTTGTGTTCCGATGACGTACTTAAAGATATCCGATCGAATTGATTTTTTCTACACTTGTACTACTCGACGAGGTCTACGTGGTGAACGTCTCCGATCATCAAAAAAATGCCGGCGCGGCCGTGCCGTGGGACTGCACAACACGGTGCTGGGAAATTATATAAAATGGGTCTCATTATTTTTATAGACTTGTGTAAAAAATTTATTGATGCTTTTGCAAATTTTTACTACTATAAGATTTTTTGATACTTTCGTCATGATATTTCAGTGTTAATTATCTTTTTTTTTTTCTTTTTTTTTTTTCTCTCAAAGGTACTCGTACTGCAGCCATTATTAGCTATTTACCCGCACCTCCAAGCTTGATGCGCATGCACAACTTCAAAGGTTCTTCTTAATGATATCGGCTCAAATATTAATTACATGGCCTTGACTATCAACTTCGTAGCTACATATTCGTCATGGAAATTGTAAGGGTCCCAATTCCCAAATGGAAATTGAAAGGATTCCAATAAGAAAGGAAATTTTCTTAAGAGGCATGGAGTGGGCGTAGGCTTGCACGAGAGACTTCTATGCCAGCTCTTAAGGGAAAAAAAACTTGTATGTGGATAGGGCACTGCCACATGGTACCCGTTAGCGCATCCGAACTGTCCAAACGTGTTTTAGATGGTCCAGATTTGTTGGGATAAATTTGCCCCATCTAGATCTTCCAAAACATGTTTGGAAGACTCGGATGCGCCAACGGGTACCACGTGGCGGAACCCATTCGACATACATGCAAGTTTTTCCCATGAAGGGTTAGAAGTTGTGATGTACTGAGAGTTCTACGAACGAAATTAACCTTAATTATGCTTTGGAAGCATAATAGGTGCTCACTTTATCAAATTCGCAGATTCGATTCTCACAATCAAAAGCAAAAAATTCTTAGAGGCCATAAAGATTTTGTGCGTGCATTAATATTAATTTCTCATTCTAGACACCTGAATATTGATAAAATTGGTAAGGCTGAAAATAGTGCTCCATAACAAAATAGGTGGTGATAAAAAAAAAACTGAAAAGATGCCTGCCGTTCAAAAAAAACTGAAAAGATGCCTGTCAGTGGACTACACGCGCTGAGAAAAGCAAGTGGTGCCAACAGTTAGGTAGACGCAATTTCACCAGCATATAGTAATGGTACACACAAAAATGTACAACAAAGTAGACAACACACTCACATGGGGGTGGGCTCCACACACACTTCACACTAACTCTGTGTGCAACCTACACCCCATGTGAGTGTGTTGTCCACTTTGTTGTATATTTTTGTTGTGTATCTAGCATTTTTCTAGTAATACCCAGTACTGCACAGTCTACAGACTCTGAAGTAACCATTCTCGTTGTAAATTTTTTTTTTTTTTGTCTTTTTTGTTTTCTATAGTTTTGTTCATATTTTTTGAATTGTTAAATTCTTGTTATATTTTTTAGATTAATTATCATTTTCGACTACTTAGAGTCCATGGCCAAAAGTTATGATCAAAAGTAAAACAAAAAAAAAAAAAATCACTAAAGGCGAAAAAATACCAAACAAATGTCCTTTTTTTTTGTTTAAAATGCTGTTTTATATGAAATTTTTTCAACCTCAATCTCCATTGTTTTACACATAACACATTTTATTCCTCTGTCAATACAAATGATTAATTTTAAACAAATAAAAATCTAAATAAAAAATAAAATAAAAAAGGCACTTGACCAAAAGTTTATACGAATAAATAAGTTACTAATAAAATCCTAGTTACAGACATTAACCATAGTTAAGGAAGTGGTAAGACGTTGCAGCTCACTGTTCTCTTTTCTTGCTACCATCACAGGCACTTTAGAGGGCGTGAGAGAGCGAGAGAAAGAGAATCAAATGCTCTGTAAATGGACAACTCATTTGCTCTCAGATTTGTGATAAAGAAGAAGAAATCACAATTTCAAGAAACTGAAAAGAAAAGGGTCTGTTGATACCACTGTCGAAGAGAGAGAGAGAGAGAGGGAGGAATATATTTTGATATTTATAGTGGGAATCTTCCATCTTTTCCTACTCATCAGAGACCACTCTCTCCACACCCTGAAAGATAGTCTCATGTCTTGCCCTACTGGTAGCCACTCTTCTTTCTTCTTCTGCTTTCCCAATACCATTAATTTCTGAACTTTCTGCTACTTTTATGCGCCACTTTCTCTCTCTTTACATGTTCCTTGTTTATTTATTACTTATAGTTTATACCAATTACCAATCCATTTTCTTGTTAAGTTGACTGTCTATCTGGAATTTGCTTTTGTTGGTAAACGATGGGCTGATTATGCATTTCAATAGTTGTATCCATTTAGATAAGTTTTTTCTCCGTAGACCATCTGGAGGTAAATTATTACTTTAGTTTAGTACTGGATCAATCAAGTTTAGCTTCTGGGTATTTGTTCGTGTATTTTCACAATTTGTTCAATTCTGGATTGTATTCATTCAGATTCAGTTCCTGGGTGTTTGTAAAGTTTTTTTTTCTTTTTCTTTTTTTCTAGCTCTTCAGTAATAATTAGTTTTCTTTCTCCTTCTGGGATTTGCTTGATAGTTGTTCTAGTGACTGTTATATTATGTGGAACTCGGGGTCTTTTTTTTTTTTTTTTGATAACTGGATACTGGACGTAATTTTATCACTCAAGGACGGACTAATAGAAGTTTAGCTTAATACCAAAATCAACAAAATTGAAGTTTAATTTTCACGATTCGTCTAGTTTTGGACAGTATTCATGCAGCTTCAGCTCTTGGGTGTTTGCAATTTTTCATTTTTGACCTTGAGTATTGTTTCAAGTTGACTGTTTTGTGACCCCTGTGAACTGTGAAGGGTCTTACTGGAGGCAATGTTTTGGACCGTAATTCGTTCAGATTTAGCTCTCCTTTGTATTTGCAATTTTTCTATGGCTCTTCAGTAATGTTTAGATACATTTTTTATTTCTGGGTTTTTGGTTTTTCACAATTTTTGTTGTAATAAATGTTATATGATTTCTCTGTGAGATTGGGGGTCGGTCTTGTGGAATCCTACCGTTCTTTATTTTTTGTCATGCATTGGAATTTCTAGTGGTTGCTTATTGGTAATACACATGGTTTAATTTACTCTGCGGGATCTGATTATTTTTGTTCACCTTTTCTGATTCTATCTTGACATGGGAATTTTGCAGAATTTGAGTGAACTGAAATTTATTGATAAAGGAGAAGCCACCTTGTTCTGTTAATATTCTCTGAAGGGTTGAGTTATATACCCGAATTCGATTATGGTTTCAAGGTCCTATTCTAACCTTTTGGATCTTACTTCTGGTGAATCCCCAACTTTCGGTCGAGGGGGCAGGAAGCTTTCTAGGGTGGCTACTGTTGCTGGGGTATTGTCCGAACTAGATGATGATAATAGCAATGTCAGTGGCTCTGATGCCCCCTCTTCTGTTTCCCAAGAACGGATTATCATTGTGGGTAACCAACTTCCACTCCGTGCACATAGAAGATCCGATAGTGATGGAGGAGGGTGGAACTTCAGTTGGGATGAGGATTCCCTTCTTTTGCAGCTCAAAGATGGCCTAGGAGAAGATGTAGACGTAGTCTATGTTGGTTCTCTCAAGGAAGAAATTGACCCTAGTGAACAAGATGATGTGGCACAAACCTTGCTCGAAACTTTCAAATGTGTCCCTGCTTTCATCCCTCCAGAGATGTTCGGTAAATTCTACCACGTGTTTTGTAAGCAGCATTTGTGGCCTTTATTTCACTACATGCTTCCCTTGTCGCCGGAGCTTGGTGGGAGGTTTGATAGGTCCTCTTGGCAAGCTTACGTATCCGTGAATAAGATATTTGCAGATAAAGTGATGGAAGTGATTAGCCCTGACGATGATTTCGTTTGGGTCCACGATTACCATTTGATGGTTTTGCCAACCTTTCTAAGGAAGAGGTTTAACCGGTTGAAGCTCGGATTCTTCCTCCATAGTCCATTCCCATCATCTGAAATATATCGGACACTACCTGTAAGAGATGAACTTCTTAGGGCACTCTTGAACTCTGATCTTATTGGTTTCCATACTTTTGACTATGCAAGGCACTTCCTTTCTTGCTGCAGTAGAATGCTAGGGGTTTCGTACCAATCCAAGAGAGGTTATATAGGGCTTGAGTATTATGGTCGGACTGTTAGCATTAAAATTCTCCCTGTTGGGATCCACATGGGTCAGCTTCAGTCCGTGCTGGACCTTCCTGAGACTGAATCCAAGGTTGCGGAGTTGCACGATCAGTTTAGGGGTCAGACTGTTTTGCTCGGGGTTGATGACATGGATATTTTTAAAGGGATAAGCTTAAAATTACTGGCTTTTGAACAGTTTCTCATACAGCATCCGGAGAAGAGGGGTAAAGTTGTTTTGGTCCAAATTGCAAACCCTGCTAGAGGGAAAGGGAGAGATGTTCAAGAGGTCCAATCCGAAACTCATACCACTGTAAGCAGGATTAATGAAATATACAGGCGGCCAGGTTACAATCCAGTGGTTTTGATAGATTCCCCACTTCAGTTTTATGAGCGAATCGCATTTTATGTAATAGCAGAGTGTTGCCTTGTGACGGCAGTGAGAGATGGGATGAACCTTATACCTTATGAATATGTTGTGTGCCGACAAGGAAATGAGAAGCTAGACAATACCTTGGGACTCGACCCAAGCACACTGAAGAAAAGTATGCTAGTGGTCTCTGAGTTCATTGGGTGCTCCCCTTCACTGAGTGGTGCAATTCGTGTTAATCCATGGAACATTGATGCCGTGGCTGAAGCTATGGATTCTGCCTTGATAATCTCAGAGGCAGAGAAACAGATGCGGCACGAGAAACACCATAGGTATGTGAGTACACATGATGTGGCATATTGGGCCCATAGCTTTTTGCAGGATCTTGAAAGGGCATGTAGGGACCATGTCAGAAAGAGGTGCTGGGAAGTTGGGTTTGGTTTAAGTTTTCGGGTTATTGCTTTGGATCCAAGCTTCAGGAAGCTTTCGGTTGAGCATATTACTTCAGCATATAAAAGGACCAAGAACCGAGCGATTCTGTTGGATTGTGATGGTACTATGATGCTGAAAAGTTCAATTAGCACTGCCCCTAATCCAGAGGCTATTGCAATCTTAAAAAGCTTGTGCAAAGACCCCAAGAATGTAGTGTTCCTTGTTAGCGGGAAGGATAAAAAAAATTTATCTGAATGGTTCTCTTCATGTGAAAAGCTTGGCATTGCGGCAGAGCATGGCTATTTTCTGAGGTACATACCTTTTCATTTACCTCATCTAATCATAGTTACCAATTTTTTAGCGTGTTGTGACTGTCCTATTGCATGAAGTACAAGTTGGGGACAAGCATGAAACATGAGCAGAATCATTCTATGTGAGTCAATGTGGATTGACATGGTCAAATTAGCACAGGCTTACACTTGGCTCATTCCCTGTAACGAATTTAGTCATGGTTGACTCATCTTTTGGGCAAACTAGCCCAAAAAAAGATGCCAGCTCATGTTTACTTGGCCAATTGGTGACCATTCTCTGCACGTAGTTTATGTAAACCTGCCAAGTGACTAGATTCATTAAATGTATTAATGTACAATGTTTATGGGCCAGAAATTTAGATCATCGGTCATTTTGTCTTTTTTGCCGTTTAGGGTAGTATTTAGTTTCAGTTGGTCTGAGGTTTGTATTGATAAAACTTTCAAGGTTTGTATTGATAAAAACCGACACGGACACGGGACACGACACTGATACGCAAATTTTCAAAAAATAGGGGACACAGATACACACCCAAAGAATAAATAAGGTTCAGTAATATCATAACCAAATAGCCCAAATTTCCATTATTCCCGTTTGCATTACATATTTACATTGTTTTCTTGACATAGCAATATCCCACATCTTAGTTTGTCAGTGATACTTAATTTGTAACTCTAAATCTAGTTAGAGAGAGATACAAAGAGTGTATATTCCCACCCTTCTATCTCTCTTTCTCAGGTTTGAGCCCTAACCTTCTCTCTTTCTGTATGTATCGATCTGTTTGAGGAGGAATGAGGTTGTGTACTTGTGTCTAAAGTTATGTTTTGGCAATTACGTTTTTGCCCCTGAAGTGTTCATAAGGTGTCCCTAAAGCGTCCACGAAGTGTCGGACCACAAATTTTGAAAAAAGAAAAAAGAAAAAAAGAGGACACTTTAAGTTTCGGTGTCGGAGATGTGCGGTGTCCGACACCGATACATTAACTCCGGTGAAATTTCGGTGCTGCATAGCTGGTGGTGATAGTAATTGCTCCTATAGCAGTGGTGGCCCCAAGGTCCCCAACTGTGAGGTGTGGTGGCAGCAGTTTAGGTGAAGTGATATTCGTGGTGGAAACTATAGTGAGAGTGGTGGGATTGTTAAATGCAGTGACAGTAATGGTAGAGGGATTACGTCAGGGGCTTGTAAAATAACATCCACATGCAGACTTGTCCAACTCCCAAGCATAATTATTGCTGAAAATCTACATCTAAATGCGGCTTAAGTTGCTATAGAAGAGTGCCAACTGCCAAGCATCTATGTTTTGGTGACACAAATGATTTTAATTGGAGGTTGCATTGCTTGTGGTGTTCACCCTCTGCTGAATATTTGGATACTTTTTTCCCACAAATAATTTTAATTGGAGGTTGCATTGCTTGTGGTGTTCTCCCTCTGCTTGAATATTTGGATACATAGAGGTTGTGTTGCTTTTGGTGTTCACCCTCTGCTGAATATTTTTATACATATATGGTCAACCACCTCCTTAACAAAATTTTATTTCTTAAGTTGTGTACCTCCCACACCGCTTCTAATATTTCGTTCTCATCTTATTCTCCGTATTTAAGGATAGTTGAGTTTTATTACTTTTCAGGCCCAATCCCCTAGCAGACTGGGAAACTTGTGTTGCTGTACCAGATTTCTATTGGAAACAGATTGCTGAGCCGGTAATGAACTTGTACTCGGAAACAACAGATGGTTCTACCATAGAGACCAAAGAGAGTGCACTTGTTTGGAATTACCAGCATGCAGATCCGGATTTTGGATTATGTCAGGCGAAGGAGCTTCTTGACCACCTGGAAAGTGTTCTTGCCAATGAGCCAGTTTCTGTTAAAAGCGGCCAACACGTTGTTGAAGTTAAACCACAGGTTAGTAATACTTTTTCCCTTCTTGTGATATATAGAAGTTAATAATAGGTCGGGATAGTTCCTTTTTTTTTAACTAGCAGCACTTAGGAGAGATAACGGGCATCAATGTACCATGCTTAAGTTGATTTAAAAGAAAATGAAGCTCAGGCATGGTTTTGGCTCATGCTTGATTGATGTTTTGAAGCTTCTCTTGCATCTCATCCAAAAGTTACTAAAATGCTCCTTTCATGTATTTTACCAGCTACATTACCATTGCAATTGATGTAGTACTTGTGATGTGGCTAATTTGAGGTCCGAACAGTTCAAGAAATTTTTAAACATTGTGCATACAAAATTGGAGTTAGATGTGCTGAATTGAAAAGCCCCTATTTCTGTCCTTCATCCCTTGACTAAAAAACAAGAATTCATTGAGAAAAAACTAGTACTTCTACAATGTGACAAGATTTGGAAACTATTAGATTGAAAATTCTTTGAAACAAGAATTTGGGAATTTTGCGGATATAGATATAGTATCTTTTCCAGAAGTTCTTTCTTTTGGCTCTGACAATATCTGCTTCTCAGCCAAACAATTATCCTTGAACCTCAAGTTCCTCCCGTTGTAATGTTATGTGAGATGTTTGAACGAGTTATTATGATCTTGGAGATCAAAAGACAACCATTTTTAGTTTAATTGAAAGCTACGTGTAACGTGTATTCCATGCTATCCACCTAGTCCATGTATTTCAAAGCACATGTTCTGCGTCATAAAAATTCTCTCGACAAACGCAATTTACACAATCGAGTATCTGGTTTGGATATCCTTATTCATCCTCGGTGATAATTAGAGTTCTTCACATAAAAATTGTCATTTTTGCTTGTTGACTAAAGGGACAATTTTATCCTCCCGCCGCAGGGTGTCAATAAAGGTCTCATTGCAGAACGCCTCCTAGTCACAATGCGACAGAAGGGCATGCTTCCAGATTTTGTACTCTGTATTGGGGATGATAGGTCGGATGAGGACATGTTCGAGGTGATAAGGAGTGCCATGGCGGGTCCCTCACTCTCCCCGGTTGCCGAAGTGTTTGCTTGCACCGTCGGACAAAAACCCAGCAAGGCCAAGTACTACTTGGAGGATACAACTGAAATACTCAGAATGTTGCAGGGCCTCACTGCTGCTTCCGAGCAGTTGACTAAAGGTGTTCCCCAATCTTCTCAAAGAGTGGTCATTGACAGAGAATGAGTGAAAGTGTATTGGTTTCTCTCCACTTGTATATATCGGGTTGCCCATGGAAAATGAATTTTTTGGACCCATTTTGTGGGTTCTGCTTTGATGATTGGAGGGTTTTTACCTGTATTGTTATTCTGCTGTTATTGGAGTAGTGTGTTGTTTCAATTCTTATATTAGCAGTTAAATAAAGTGCAAACTCTGATATTGCTGCTCATCTTCCTGATGTTGATGGGTTTCAGTTTGGCACCAAATGTAAGGGTCTCTTTTGTATCCAAAAATGGTGGAAATTCTAGTGAAATGAGCCCGTTATGGGCTCCAAAATGCACCAACCATTCGGTATAGTCTACTTAACTTATTGTAGAGAAGCCCAGGCCATTTAGAAGGAAAATGACTTTAGTCGTTTATCAATTGTCTTTTGTGTGTGCGCGTACGCACTCTTTTTCTATCCTTACCGCGCACAACCCTGCTAACCCACCACCACCACCACCTTGTGGAGTTGGAACAACTCAGTAGTGGTTAGGTGTGGCGTTGGAAATGGTGGGAATTGAAAAAGATGAACGAATTGGAAGAAAATGAAAGGGAAACATTAAAATGGGCACCTATAATTTTGCTCACTGAAAATCAGTTCTAAAAAGAGCGATAGATATAGAAGAGAATAACATATGGTGAGATAAGTGTATGGGCAAAATATAGACTCCTATGACTTATCCATCTTCATCTCATAAAATTTGTTGTCTTTTCATTCCTTGTAAAATTTAAAAACGAAAACATGCACTACATGACCCAATGATTCATACTGTGAAAGCAGACCAATAACGAGATCGGGCCAGGGACGGATGCAAGGGGGGGCCTGGGGGTCGCGTGCCCCCGCTGACCCCTCTCAAAACTTAAAAAAAAAACTATTATATATACATTTAGCTTAATTGTGTAATACTATAATGCTATGTTTAGCAACACACTCTTATATATCTCAAAATAAAAAATGTAGAGTTAATTTTTTGCTTCAACTTTCGTTGGCTGGTTCATTTATAATTATTGGTTTATAAATTATTTGTTTATTTGAAAATATCTTTTGATTTTCTTTATTTTTAACCGTCGTGGGGATTTTTTTTTAAAAGTTATCAATAAACCATCTCGATCATTCTAAAGACTTGGTAATGTCAAGGTAAACCATACTTTAAAAGTTTTGTCTAAGATCGTGTGCTCATCTTTTGATTTTTTTTTATTATAAAAAGTATGCATTATAAACTATAGCTCATAATGAATGTCTTAATTTAGTAAGATCATTTACTAAGAAAAAATTTCACGATTATAATTAATAGGGTGCCCCACTGGGGTGAATTCCCGGATCCGTCTCTGAATCGTTCACAAGATAATAAATGAAAAACAAGGTCGGGTATTAGAAAAAAAAAAAAAAAAAAAAAGCTCAAACCATGAAATAGGCACAAAATAAAATCTAGAAGAAAACTCCACGACGAGAGGGAAACACTCTACGAAGGGAGGGGAAGGAATAAAATATAACAGCAAAAACAACAAAATTACAAAAACCGTGTCGTATCCGATCTCCGCCCAAAATCCGAAGTCGGCAAAATCTACCGCTTTCCTCGTACTGTGTGGCAAATTTCTTGTGCGTGCCGCTAATACTATGTTGGGTTTAACGTACCAGCGTGAAACAAACACTAAACCTAAGTTTTCAATTTGAGTAAAACGTTCGAATAAGCTCAGAATCCCTCACAGATTCGTTGTTTCTTCTGCTGCTGAACTTAGGTCGAATGAAATGGCAAAGAAGCCCAAAGAATCAAACAAAATTAGCACCAGCAACTTGAATTCTGATGGCAATCCCAACTCCGGTTCTGATTCGTCCAACGTTTTCACCACCCTTTTCGGAGATCAGAAGCAGAGCCCTGTTTCTACCTTCTCCGAAGCTAATAATCCCTTCCAGCAGCAAAAACAGTCAGGGTTAGGGTTTGGTTCAGCTGAAGACGGGGGGAAAACCACGAATGGTGAATGTGAAGACTCCTCCAGAGTTGTGGAGGTGAAGAAGAGGAAGAGGAGAGAGGAGGAACCCAGTTTGGATACGGGGCCCATCAATGATGATGATGATGATTTGAGTATTCGTTTGGAGACTAAGAAATGGAAGAGGGATGGATTAGAAAGTACTGATTTTAATGGTGGATTGGAGGAGACAGTTGAAGGTGGAGGTTCCGATCTGTGTTTCAATTTAAAGAGAGTCAAATGCTCTGATTTGGGTTTAAATAAAGAAAAAGGAAAAGAACGTGCATTGGGTTCAGAATCAATGGAATCGCTGGTTTCGGATATGATGGAGAAGAAGAAGAAGAAGAAGAGGAAGAGGGAAGAGATTGAAGTGGAGTACGAGGAAATGCAATACGGGGGTATGGTGATGAATGATGAAGGTAGTGAGGGAGGATTGAGAGGGAGGGTTGTTGGGGAGAAGAGGAAACATATTGATGATCCAGTGGACATGATGATGGTTTCAAAGGAAGACATTGATGATGAGGCAAAACTTTTGAGGACTGTGTTTGTTGGGAATTTGCCATTGAAGGTTAAGAAGAAGGCTTTGCTTAAGGAATTTAGCCTATTTGGAGAGATCGAGTCTGTCAGGATTCAGTCTATTCCTGTATTGGATGTGAGTGCTTTCGAGGTTTGCTCTTTTGGTTGTTATGTAAACAGCTTCCTGATCATATTATCAGCGTTTGACATGTGATTTTGTTTATGTCAGACCAAAATACCGAGAAACGGTGCAATAATTCAGAAGAAAACCAGTGATGCTTTTGATAGGTATGATATTTGTGAGGTGTTGAGTCCTGCAATCTGTTTTTACTCGTGCCTTGAAGTAGGGTAGTTATGCAATTCGAAACTTTATTTTTGGAGGTCATGTTTGTTTGTTAATATGCTCCAGTTTATAGTTTTTCCATTTTCCTTGCTTTGAACTCTCATAATAGGCATCAATTTTCTTTTATTCCCCATCTTTCTACTTTCAGTGGATTGCTTAAATTGCTAATGCCGATCTTACGTGCAATTTTGATTGCTTATTGGTGTTAGAATTGGTTCCATTTCATTTGTCGCAAATAGTTCATTTTGATATCTTATCTTCCACAAAACCTGGTTAAGGCAAAGAAAATAATTGATTATAGGGGACTGTAATCGTATGGAATTGTAACTAGTGGTGTGTAGTTCTTTCTTATTTTCCCCCATATGGTTATTATTTCCTTGCTAATAAGTTGATGGATCTTGCAGTGTTCATGCATATATAGTCTTCAAAACGGAGGAAGCTGCTCAGGCTTCTTTGACCAAAAATATGGCTTTGGTATGTTGTTCCTCTGATCTTCAATCAACAAGATTCTGGGTAAAATTGGATGGTTTTTTTGAAATGTAGTCATAATTGGTTTTGGATATAGGTTGCAGGAAATCACATCCGGGTTGACAGGGCATGCCCACCGCGCAAGAAACTAAAGGGAGAAGATGCTCCACTTTATGATAATAAGAGGACTGTTTTTATAGGCAACCTCCCGTTTGATGTGAAGGTGAATTGCTTTTCTTCTTTTTTACCTTCTCGCCTGCGTTTTTTTGCAGAAAGCAGTCTTCCCATTTCCTTATCTAGTTGCCCACAATGACCAGGATACTTTGTTATTTCTGCAGGATGAAGAAATTTATCAGTTGTTTTCTGCTATCGAGGATCTGGAGTCTAGTATTGAGGCCATTCGGATTATCAGAGATCCTGGTACTAGTGTGGGAAAGGGCATTGCTTATGTCTTGTTTAAAACAAAGGTATGACGAGTACTATTGCTAGGCATGTTCCTTCATGTCTTTTAATGGATTGAAAGCGGTTGAAGGTTCTTCTTGCTCTCATGGATATTTGAGGCCAGTAGACATGTATGTGCTTCTTAGATGAGAGCAATGTTAATGAAAACAAACTGTTGGGCATTTGGTAACGTTTATGTTTTTTGTTTATAAAAAAATGAAAAATAGAGTCATGTTTTTTTTTTTTTTTTTGATGAAAACAAAAACGTAAAACATATAGTAATAAGTTTTTATTTTTATTTTTATAAACAGTTAAAAATAGAAACAACATAAAACATGTTTGGTATTATCATTTTATATTTTTGTTTCTCATCCTTCTCATTCCACTTAGAACTAAAATCTCACCTACAAATGAATATTGCCACCACCTAATTAGCCTTCAAAGCACTTGTAAGAATATCATCAATCACGTTTGTAATAAACTGATATGGTATTTGATTGGATGCCAGAACACTTGCAGATATGTTTGTACCATCAATTGCCCCAATACAGTCCTAGTTCACAAAGAACACAACGATACTTTGCTGAACTGCTAAATATAATGTCACAGGCATCATACAACATCAAATAATCTGTTAACAATCGTCACACGTCCCAGTAGTAAAAAGTTGTTCCACTTGTTTTTCTATGTGTGTACAGATTATTCATCTTGTCAATCAGTCTAATGGACCTGAGAGATAAAACAAAAGAATGAGAACTAATAACACAAGAACACGTCTGCTGGGCCATTAATCAAACAGTTGCACTGCACCACTTTCCTTTAAATGCTGCATTTCCAAGCATGGAATTTCGTGGGAAAACAATAGAAAAATGTACAGAAACGTATGTGCATGTGTATACATGCATGTACTTGATCTTAGACTCTGAAAAGTACAAAGGACAAGTATGTCAGATGTACTTGCTAGTTACGAAGCGAAGCCATGGCGGGTACTCCATCGCATTTTGGATTATGGAATGGGTGTTTGGTGTATTTTTTGGAGAGAGGGGTTGTTGTTTCTATTTTTTTCAGAAATTGGATAAGCATTTATAAAGAACAAAAAATGTAAACAAATTATCAAACACGTTTTCTTTATTAGTTTTTTGAAAAAAAAAAAAAAAAAACCCCTTTACCACCTATGTTATTGATTTGCATGAATAGATTTTGTTAAGTGTGTGACAAATGATCATGCTGTGTAAGGGAAAACTGAGTGGCATCCATCCAGTAGGTTTTAACTGTTAACTTTTAACTAAATTATCTAGGCAAACTATGCAAACTAGATTATAGACCTCTCTCCATCATGTCTTATTCCATGGGCAGTTTACCCTATATGCCAGTATTCCTTTTTCTAGACACAGGTATTTCTACCAAGCTGCCTTCAGCCTGGTTCGTTGTATCCTGTAGGTAGAGGGTGAAAGATAAAAGATTACCAAGAAAAGATTCCAGGAGGTGGAAACAAGGACTTAAAAGTTTGATATGGGAAGAAATATGGCTTGGACTAAAAACTGGCCGCTTGCTGGATTTCAGAAGTCTGTTATTAATTCATGTTTGTGATGGGCTGTACGGACAAATGCTGCTTGAAGAATGTCAAGCCAGCTAACATGTAGATATTTAACCACAAAAGTTTCTAGTGATGCTAACCGTGCCTCTTACATTCCCATGTCAAATCATTATCACAAAAGTTTTTAGATAAATGACTTTTTATGTAATGCTAACCATGAAAGCATTCTCTCTTACATTCCCCATGTCAAAGCATTATCTAAAAAGTCGTATATTTTTTTACCTGCAGGATGTTGCAAAATTGGTTGTTAAAAAACGTAGCTTGAAGCTCCGGGATTGTGAACTAAGGCTCTATCAAACCGAATCAAACCTCACACCATCCAAGAGGAAAAACACATTACTCAGAGAGAGAGAGGATTCTCCTTCCAAGAAGTTAGCAGTGGATTTGAGGACTCCAGAGGGTAGCAACAAGGTGAAAACAAAATCTGGTAGCTCGTACCAGGGTCTGCGGGCAAGTAACTCTGGTGTTTCGGGACAAACTGGGAAAAAACGCAAGTTGGAAAGCCAGACTCCACAGAGTTACTGTTTGAAAAAGAAAACCAGGAAACTCTGGTAGGTTTAAATCCCATAAATGACTTTGTTAAGGGACATGGCTCAGATATACAGGTAACTTCCTGCTTATAGGATCAAAAATATCGTAATTGGCCACTTCGTTGTATGTTGTACAAAAGTGTTAATTTGTTATTTACTGGGCCAAAGGCAAATAGAAGGAAAATAATTGACTACATAAATTTCATTGTTAGAAAATGTCACCATACCTTCAGGTTCAAAGGGAAGCATGGCTCAATTGCTGATAGGATGAAAAATATTGCAGTTGGTCACGACGTTATTTATACATTAATGTAACAAAAAAGGGCTAGTGTAATTGATGATACATCTGTCTTACCTAGATATTTTCATCATTCCTTCATGTTTACTTAAAAGGAAGAATGGCTCAGTTGCGTCATGATGCTATTTCATTTTACCACACGCCTGAATGCATGTAAGCTGCAGTTTGAGGTTTTCTTTATGTTTTCTACTGTCTTTGTTTCCATGATCCAAAAATAAAATCTGTCTTTGTTTCCGTCTCTTTCCGGAGATCATAACAGGGGTAGCCGGGCCTTTTAGCTTGAGAAATGGCTGGGCTGGCTTGTTCCTCGAAGGAAGTTTTTACAGGATCCCTAGGTCCGTTACCTCGTGACCACTATTTCTGTCCCTTAATGCAGATTATTGGAGAAGTGCCCCCTGAATGTTTTTTTTTTTTCCCCTTAAATTGAAAAGTGCCCCCCTGGTTGGCTGGCGTTTCACTAACAGCACCTGTTAGGAAGGGGGTTGTTTTGGATGATTAAGTTTTGAGTAGAACTTGCTTGTTTGTGTTTGAAACTGAAATGTAATAGTAAACATTGCAGTTCCGGTAGTTCGCCATGAAGGACGAGTGGTATTTCTTTTCTGCCGGTACTTAACCAGACTAATCCTCACGTACATGTCATTTCCAATATTTAATCCATCTCAGATGTCCCGCGAGGCATCTTTTCCTTATTTGCTGGGTTGATTCACTCGCGCACAAACGAGCACCAGCCACAACAGAGGAGAACTATGACCAATAAAGTAGACACTTGGAAAGTGGTTCTGGTTGAAAGGGGGGTGCAAGACGTTTGCAGAGTCCTCCGTACCATCACAAGAATTACCAAGTACTAAAGCTCCATTTGTTTGTTTGACCGTAAAAATATTCCTGGTAAAATATTTTACTCAGTTTTTAGTGTTCTGACCGTAAAAGAATGGGTTCAATGGTTTTCATCCAATGTTTCAAGTTTTATGTGTTCCGATTTTTTTGCAAGTTATTTGTGTTTAAATAAGGCACTTAACAATATCTGATCGAGTTGATTTTGGGTACACTTGTAGTACTCGACAAGCTCAATGCGGTGGACGTCTCCGATTGTCAAAACGATGCCAGTGCGGCGCCAAAAGGAGCTGCACAGCACCTCCCCGGATCCATCATATCAAGGATACCACTTTGTCCAGTTACCACTTCCCTCTCTTATGCCTTCTGCTGCATTAATCCAGTTTTGGCACAATAGTGGGTCGTTTCATTTTGTTGGGATATATGGGTGTACCATTTTTAAGCTCAAGGGTTGTAAATCAGAGAGAGAGAGAGAGAGAGAGAGAGAGATCTAAATTATTTTCACAGCCCTTTATGTTTGGGTATTCCAGAAAACATTAAACACTACTCATATTACACATATCAAAACATGAAAAGTAGTAACATTTTTTCAATCAAAGCAATGACTTTGACTACATTGTAAGTTTCCAGAATGATTTCGGATATCGAAAGCTTTAACAATGATAATGATAATGGTGAAACACTGGGGACAAGACATCATCCGGAATATTGAACATCTGTTGTCCAATCCCAATCAAACTAAAATGAGAGAGGATCCATTTGAGCCCCAACACCCCCGTCATACCACCTCCAATCGTACCAGCTTTAGCAGTTGTGAATCGATGGCTGAATAAAGCTGTACGTTGCACTTATTTGATGGTCTATGAACAGACATGTAAACGTTGCCTTGGGAACACGAAGAGCATGTTAACCTAGTGTATTCGTCTGGTGATTTTGCTTAGGTTTGGTTCCTAGTCATCAGGGTAGGGGTAACGGATACGACCCCAATGAGGAACAGAGTGGCTATAGAATGGAAATCGTAAAGGTCAGCGATTGATCGCAACTCACCAAGAGCTATGCCAGCCTGCAAATACCATAAAACAGAAGTTCCTCAGGCTATTCTAGAAGTCAGAAATTTTGGAATTGGACATGCATACAAAGATAAATGGTGATATTTCAACATTAGTACAAGCTGATGTGCCATTTGTCAAAACTCCCTGGTTATTCAGGAACTAGGCCAACATGCCAAGAGCAAATCTTATATCCAGTTTTAGCCTTTTAGGTAGGTATAAATGAAAGCAAAAAGACCCATGTATACTTGCAGAAGCATATGTGGTTTCCCACTTTTCTTGTTCTAAATTATAAATAAATAAGAGACCCAAGTATATAGATAAATTCAGTTCTCCAAGTGCTAAATTCGGTAACTAGAACAACTTCTAAGTTCAAGCGTACCTCGTATTCAACTAAACAAATAAACAGACCACTTGTAACACACTGACACTCCCTGGGCATTGAAGGACTAGGTCAACATGCTAAGGGATATTTCCATTTCCAACCCACCAAATAGTTGTTCTTGGCTGCTATCTTTATTTAATATAGTTCAAATTTTAAGGGAGCTGTAAAGAGGTCAAGCAATTGAGTACAATTTTTTTGCCTCATGGTTTGATTGACCCGTGGAGGGGTTGAACAGTTCACTGGTTTAACCGCTTGGGTTAAGCGGGTTTTGCAAAAGCGGCCGGATTTGAAAAATAAGCAGCACTTTGAGTTATCCTGACAGGAGTATGGGCCAGTCGACGGTTCAACTGGCCGGTCCAGTCCTGTTTTTAAAACATTGCTCAACATTGACCCAGGGTTAATCTGGACCCCACTGAGCCATCCCCAGCTGCAATCCAACCTCTTTTCCGTTAATATATGACCATATAACAATATATGTGGAACCTGCTTAAATTAGTATGGAGCAGCTTTAAAAAACTGGACTGGACTGGTTGGACGGATTGAACGGTCAACCGGATCATGTTCCGGTTTGGATAAACATCCAAAACAGTATTGAACTAAAAACCGCTCTACTTTGTGCCCCAAAACCACTGGGTAATCCAGCACGTGCAAACCGTTAATGGGTTAAAGGAACCGGCCAGGTTATGCAACCAAAGACAACAAGTTCCTAATAAACATTCGAGGCCTTTTTATTAGTGTCCAATGTGGGATAGAGCAGGACTTGTGAAAGGAGATAAAATCTTATTGAGACTGCATCACCATGGGATAAAGCCGTTTTTATCAGTGGAGAAGCATTGAAGTGACTAGGGGTGTAATTGAGCCGAGCTTCAAAATGTTCAGGCTCGGCTCGCCAAAAATAAGGTTGGCTCGAGTACGGCTTGAGCTCGGCTCGAGAAATTTGCAATCAGCTCGAGCTTGGCTCATTCTAGCTCAAAAAGAATTCCACGCACAAGTGGCTTGGGTGAACTGTGGAGGTTGGGCTCTTATTTTTTAAGGAGACCTGACTTTATCACGGGGGGTGAACAGCTGATGTGGGACTACGGCTAAAAGAGAAGAAATATGCCTTGTTGCATGCTGGTGTTCCATTTGGACAAAGAAACCATTTGTCCCATATCGGAAATGAAACAACTCAAGAGGTACCCACTTCTCTATAAAGGATCTTCTCCACTCATATCCTGTTTGCTAGCCAAATGTGTTGAGCTACGCAAGGTATATTATTACCAATAATATACTAAATATATTTAATCCCAACTCGCGAGCCAACCTGAGCCGAGCGCTCAGCTAGTTAACAAAACAAGCCAAGAAATTTGGCTCGTTTTGTTCATTTAGGTCACGAGTCGAGGTTGAACGAGCTCAAATCAAACTAAGTCTCGAGCCACTCGTGTGTGGCTCTGTTCGTTTACAGCCCTAGAAATGACACACCTTTCCACAGGAAGAAAATTTCATTTTGCTTTGATTGCCACCATAATCAGTGGATCCAAAGTCTCATGTCAACCATTACTGAGCTTGACGAGTGCATATCGTCTTCATCCAATAAAATACGTTCCTCATTAAAGATAATTGCTGGCATTGAATTAGCTAATGTACTATTATCAACTAGTTCAAGGCATTGTTTGCCAGTGTCATGAACTTTATTCTTACTTTGCGTAAAAGATTTGAAAGTTGAGAGAGAAGATAAGTTACAAATAGGTAGAAAAGTTAGCCAATTTCATTATTTTATTTTATTTTTTAATATTTCATGTCTATTTGTTTTCACTCATGCATTATTTTTAAATGTTTATAAGAAAATTATGACATCAAGGTTCGATTCCATTTCACCTGCGGTTGAACCGGTGACCATCCACTTGGTCCCTTTTTCAGTTCACTCGCAGGCTTCCAAAATATTGGTATGGAGAAAATCTCAGTTAGAAATCTTAAACATGATTCAATTCAGTGAAACAAGTTTTTGCTTATCCCAACAGATTCGTTTACCAAAATGCAGAAAATGAAAAAGTACCTTGACTGTGACATAAGCAGCAGGAATGATCCCGATGACGGTTGCCAGGAAGAAAATATGGTAAGGCACATCAACTATTGGTGAAGCCACGTTAATAAATGTATTTGGCAAGGTAGGGGTCACTCTTAGGAAAAGCATATAGTTCAGCAACCCCTTTCTTCTTTTAGCCACCTGGATAAGAAAAACATATTGCTTTGAAATTCAAATTGACATAGGTTAGATTTACAAGGGGATGTGTTGAATTTCACCTGTGTTTGGAAGAATACAAGCTTATCGGGCCAGAGAAAAGAGAGAAGGGGCCGCCCAATCAATTTGGACAGAAAATAGCAAGAAGAAGCACCAGCAGTGGCAGTGAACACCACAAGCGCTACTCCTTTGAAGACTCCAAAAAGGGCTCCGGCAAGCAATGACATGAAAACAGTCCCTGGGATCATAAAAGTCTGCATGAAAATGTAGACCACACAGTACCCCACGAGGACTTGTATAGTGTAGTCACTTGTGTAGCTCTCAAGGTGATCTCTACAAGAAACATGGCGAAATGTTAACATATTTATCTGGATAATGGTATATGATCCCTATCAACAGCCTGGTCAAGCCCACTGAGCAGAGGAGCAAAAGAATGTGACAGATAAAGTAAGAACCAAAAAGGACAATTAAACAATGTAAATGAAATGACGCCAACAACTTCTTTGACTTAGAATTTAGCAGTATGAATCAAGAAAGCACGAAATCTAAAGGGTAGTGATAATGCCAAACTGTTTTTGTTAATGTCACAAGCCTATTGCACAAAATGCTTGTCCAGCTTTAGGTAAGCAGCAGGTTACTCGGTCATTGGCGATACATCTAATATCAGTATATATAAATGGAACGCTAACACGATAACTGGTTGTCCACCAAAATACCACCAACTCAAAATTTAGAACTTCAAAACTACGGGTACCCTAGTACAGAGTTCTTAAGAGCATCTCTATCCCTTACCCTTTTTTTTCACTTAAACTCAAAATTTGAGTAAAACTATATCAGAGTGAGTTTTACTCAACTATTATTCAAATCAAACGAGACTCAACTCCTTACAAAAATTTTAGAAGTCTATTTCGTGGCTCTCAAATTTACAACTATTCCATTAATGAAGTTTTTTCTCAAATTTTTGCTGAGTTTAGGGTTTGTCCATTGGAAAAATTTGAGTAAAAGTATGGGTAAAGGCTAGAAGCTTTTATTGTATCTTTCAATATAAGAAACCAGCAAGCATGTTGGACAAACATTACATTTATAGCTTGATGATCTTCCTCAGGACATATTAGCATCTCCCAGCTTGAGAGGAAACATATAGAGCTCATTGAAAAATATGCCAGGACAATCAAATCTCTGCAGATTATAAATTCCAAAACCCATAAAAAATAGAAAAAGAAGGCCGGATTTCAAAAGAAGTAACTTTTATAACTTAAATCAAAGCTTCCACTTTAAGGCTTCATGTGGAAGTATCTACATTATTAGAACAAGAGTTGAATAGAGGAATTTTGGGAGAAGAAAAAAATCCCCGCTGCTAAACTTGCAAACTTATTTGATAGATTAGCGTTCCAATCAAAAAACAAAATTAACAGAATTTTAACATATTATCCTGATAAACTTATCCGATTCAGTGTAATAAGGGAAGAAATTATAAAATTATGCATCCGCTAGATTGAATATAAAATAGTTCTCCAGTTTTTTTCCCCTTAAAATCAGGTTTTGCTTATGAAACTGTCATAACTAACCAAGAAGGGAAAAAGGAACAAAATTCCCCACATCATAAACGAAGAAATCACATTCAAGGAATCTAATCTATTCGATGACAGTATTAATGGAAAGTACCGTTAATGAAAATCTAAGGGAAGGAAAATCCCAATGATTATATAACTCTTGAGAGAGTATATTGGTAATAGGGTTCAACTTGGTTATACTAGAAGAAATAATAAATCGAAGCATATCAGCATAATCACAAATCATAAACCATCAAACTCAAAAATTATATATCAAAACACTTAAAACGTAAATAAGGGAAAAATTTTACCTGAGGATTTGGATATCTTCGAGGCTACGAGGCAGCTTGAGGAAGCTGTAATCCGATGCGGGCATCGTAAGATAGACACCAAGAAGCCCCACCACGAAGCTCAAAACGACGCCTGAAGCAACCGCCATCTCCCAAAACGTCAACGGAAACTTCGACGACGATTTCGATTTAATTACAACGGTGCCATTGGAATTAAAATCGACATTATTGCACAGCGATGCTAATTGAATCTCCTCTGCAATCATCTCCTCCATTCTCAACAACAATTCTGTAATTCAATTGAAAGAAGGGAAAAAATAGGTTTGATTGAGAGAGGAAGGGAGGTAGACAGAGAGAGCGACCGGGATTGATACTTAGAGAGAGAGAGGGAGCCCTACTCCTTTCCTTTCGGGACACTCCTCTGTTTTCTCTCTCATCGGTTTGCTGTTATGTATACTTGTGGGGAGAGATATTCGTTAGGTTCGGACCAAAATATCCCATAAGCTAGCGAAATTTTTTGTCTACCTGCTTCCCTAAATCATTTTTGGAGAGAAATAAAAACGTAGATAAGAGGTAAGAAAAATTCACTAAAGACTATTTTTTATAACTTTGTCGTAAGACTTTTTCAATTTTGATTTATGTTTTTAAATTTTTCTGATTTCCCTGATTATTGAGACGAACGATGTAATATAAAAATTACGATAAAAAATTAAAGGAAAAAAGTAACGGAAATTACTTAATTTTAAACGCACTAGTGCTCCCCATTAACGGATTGTGTAATTCATGTGGTGTTTTTACTAAAAACATTACGGATAAATTAGTACCTTATCAATTTAATTTTGCTTCCCTCTTCTTCATTCAACTTTGATTCTGCCTTTTTTTTCTTCTCTTTTTAAAGTGTTAACAAAATTAAGTTGAGTTCCTACTACGGCATTTTTAGTTTTTTTTTTAAATTATAAGTTATCAAATCAAAGTTATTTTATTCACATACATCAATTGAGTTGAGAATTTATAGTCTAAGAATATCATAATGAAAAGAGAAAATATTCTTTACACCGGCGGTATAAACCAAAGTTTTCTCCAAATCAATTGCATTGCGTCATGTGTCCATATTCTACTTTTTGGGACCATTGTTTAGACACATGGCAGTGTAATAGATTTAAAGTTGTTGTAAATAATGTTTTCCCTAATGAAAACTCAATCAACTTAAATCAACTTGCTTATTTACAGATCCGTTTTGTGGAGCGCATATGCATCCTTATTTGGCACACTAAAAAAACACCAAATTTAACCTCAAAAACACCTTTTATAATTTAGCAAGTCATTTTTCAAAAAAAATCACATAATCAGACTCTCTAGTCAAATTTTAACAAGTCACTTTATCAAAAAATCACAGAATCAGACTCTCTATTCAAACTTTTACTCTTCCCTCCCTCCTCCTCTTTTGGTGAGTGAACAGTAAGTCATCAAATTTGTTAAGTTACTGTAGCAAAGTTAAAAAATCTTCAAATTAGTGAGTTCGTTTAGTGAGATTGATTTTTGAGATTTTGGAGAAGTTTGCTCTCTACTTTAACTTTAACTTTAAAGTTTAACGTCGAGATGCTGATATCGATGCTCTAAACGCCATTCCAAACAGTGAACGGTAAAATGCGAGTAGTATTTTACTCGCTCCATCTTCAGTAGCAACTCACGTGTTTAACGATTTGATCGATGTGGGACACGTGAAATATCCGACGCTTGAAGTGGGAAGGAAAAGAGGACGACAACCAATCATGACTCTGTGTCAACAGAGGCACATGCACCTCGCCACGGACATAAAATATTTCTGATAAACTTTTAGTGAAATAAAAATATAAAAAAAAGTTTAGGGGCACCCACTCACTCACATACCAGCAACACTCAATTGTGTGGGACCTACTTCTAGATCTTACGCGAGTGATCGGAATAACTTAATTTGTTTAGAACATTTTTTTTAAGGTTCTTAAAAAGACCCAGCTCAATCAGATATCGGTATGCTCGATTGATTTATTCAAGTTTCAGTTCCTGAATCAAACGGATCAAAACTTTAACAAACTTATCAAGCTGCCTTTCTCGATGTCTGATTAATTGAGGCTCAATCAGATATCGGTATTTCTCGATTGATTTCTTCAAGTTTCAGTTCCTGAATCAAATGGATCAAAACTTTAACAAACTTATCAAGCCGCCTTTCTCGATGTCTGATTGAGTTGATTTTTTTCAAAAACCCTTAAAAAATATTTTAAACAAATTGAATGTCTCCGATCATTCGTGTGAGACCTCGAAGGAGGTCCAACACGAGTGGGTGTGCTTGTAGTCTCTCTCTAAAAAAAAAGGGAGAATTGATATTGATACTCTCATTTTCTCTATTGACACTTCTTTTTTTTTGTCTTTATGAAGTGCAATAATAATTTTATCTAATGGAGATAAAAATGGAGTGTCAATAGAGAAAAGGGGAGCACCAATATCAATTTGGAAAAAAAAATTGCCACACTTTCTGTCTCACATGGACAGGTTTTTCTGTTTCCGCCTTTCAGGAATTAAAAAAATGGAAACAAGGCAAAAATCTTTTCAGGAAAAATTATAAAAAGTTGTGTTATTTGAGCGGAAAGTCCACAACCCCATGCCTATATGTCTTGCTATTGTTAACACCTTTTAAGACTCTTTAACACATCAAAAATTGTATTTTTTGTCCATATCCTCCTTTATTGACAACACAAATGAGTTGTTATTAGTATTATAATTTTACATTATCTTTGGCAAAATTTAAGTTCATTCATTGTTTTTCGTTGATGTAAAAAAATAGCAATATCATCTTCTATGCTAAATTTGGCACCAAATATGACATTGCTATTTTTCCCCCACTTCATCCAAACTATTTTATTTGCATGAGGAAAAATTATATGACTTTAACTTAATAGTATATGAATTTTAGATTGTGAAAAAATGATGAATGCTATTTTTTTTTACACTTTAGAGTATTTGCACCGGTGTTTTACAATAGTGTGATTTTGCCCAAAAAAAAAAAAAAGGGGACAAAGGGGGGCTGCACCCTTGCCATTTGGTTTGCGATTTGCCATTTTTGAGGAAAAAAAATTGATCGTGGGTGTTACACTCCTTTTTTTTTTGCCATTTTTTTAACAGATGGCAACATTTTCACCCATTTTTGACAACCAGTGTGCATGGTTACTCTTAGAGCATCTACACTGGTATGTAATTTGGGAGAATTCCTCATCATTTCTTAAAAAAATGGCAAAAGAAATGGCAAATTAGGTGCCACATCAACAATGTCAAAATTCTCTCAAATTTGGCAAATATGAATTCCATTGTCATATGAGGCAAAATTTATGACACAGTTTCCATTTGAGATTAATGAGGGGGATAGAGAAAAATGAGAATGGAATGGCAAATATGGGTGTAGCAACCTTGCTAGTTTTTCAGCAAAGTGACACTACTCATTGCCTAAAATAAGAATGGCAATGAAAAAATGACATTTATGAGTGGAATGTGGATGCTAGCAAGCCAAGAATCAGTGCGTATAATGGACTTAGACGGCAATGCATTTAGTAACATGACTAACTTGGACTAACTGAAAAAATATTACCCTTCAGAGAGCTTGCTTGCTCGAAGACTATAAGGGCAGGCGGCCTCGGCAAAAATCATCCTTAAAACGCTTCTAAATTTGCGGTTGGAATCGTTTTAAGATGATTTTTGGAATCAAAATGGTAGGGTTTTTGTTCTTAGATACATACATGCATTCTTGATTTCTTTCATTTGGCACCAAAACGACACCATTGATCGATTATTGACCTACATCTTTTGCAGTGCTTATATTTATAGTATATTCAGATCTTCTCTCGTGATCATCTCTCAGGTTGTCCATCATGTGATGCAAAAAGGGAATCACCATTGTCCTATTTCATGATTCAAAATGTTCATATAGTAGGTAGGTTTCGATGTGCTTAACTTCCACGCCAAAAATCAAGTTTATCGGGGATCGGTAAAAGATTGGTTTTTATCATATTTGTCTAAAGAGAAATAATTGTTAAAGAGTCTGATTATCTATTATGCTTATGGAAAATATGATTTGTTCAAGTGGATACCAATGTCCCATCAACTTCATTTTTTGCATGGACATTAAATACTTCAAGACTTACAAAATGAATTGTTCGGATCATCAAATAGATTCGTGATCGATTTTGTTTTACGTTACATGAGGAATCACATGAGAAATTGTCAAATGAGAGGGTCTTCATCCAATCTATGAAGGTGTTTGATGGGAAGACAACTAGTATAACTGGTGTCTAATGGAACCTCAGCAGTGTGCCATTTATCTCTTTTTTCTGTTTCGGCCTTCCAAGAAATTAAATTAGACACCTATGGCTTCTTCAGTTAAGTGTAGACATAAATAAGTAAAAATAAAAACCTTCTGTTAAGCTCCCACGTGTTTTTTTTTTTTTATCAGCTTGCGCCACTCAATTACTTGGTTTCTATTTTTGTCTTTTCTGTTTCTTTTTCTTAATTTTCTACTCTTGTATCCGGAAAATTTTTGTGTGGTAGGTACCAAAATTTTACCTTTTGATCCAACCTTCATTTTGATGAGCTACCTGAAGAGAGAACAACAATAATGATTGTATCGTTAGAAATGAAGATTGGACGAGAGGCACTCCGATACTTAAATCAGATTAAACATGAAAAATTAAATATTGAAAACTAGAAAGTGGCGGGTAGAAAAACAAAACTAGCACAATGTCTTGAAGGTCACCCCTCTCATATCAGCTTTTAGCAAAAGAATGACGTCGTCCGGCAAGGTATATAAATATGGAATATCATCCTTTCTTCTTGATCAACTCGTATATTAGTTGAAACAAAATGTTTCGATAAGCAAAAAAAAAAAGATTCCATATTAGCCAATCTACCTGCCACTAGGGGTGCACAAAAAAACCGATATAACCGTCAATTCAATCCGATCCGGTCCATTTGGTTAGGTTCTACGGTTCATTGGTCAAGTTATGGTTCTAAAAAACTAAGAACGAATAATTATGGTTCGGTTACTAGTTCTTAATTTCAGAACCACGGTTAGAGCCGAACATGACCGTATAACATTAATATTATATAAATATATATGTGTGTGTGTGTGTGTGCGCGCGCATATATTTTAATATATTTATACATATACAAAATTATGTATCTTGATTTGGTAAGTTAATATTATTTTTTTCCTAGTAAGGTATTTTTTTTTTATGTCTATTTAGAATAAAAATCTATTTTGTTAAGAAAATTTTAAGAGTATATTAATATAATCTACTAATACCAAATTACCAACTTCAATTCTTTTTTATTCCACCTTAATTTCATAGGGTGCATCTAAATAAATAAATAAAATTATACCGGGTAAAAAACGTGGGTCCCACTGGTTTTGCTAGGTTTGGCAACCCAACTTCCATCCCTAATGATTTTTCACCCCGGTTTCCTTTTCCCCCATCAGAGGCTTTGTCCCGATAATTTTTTGGCACCCCTTGGGCTACCCAAAAATTATCCGGGAGTAGAGGGCTGGTTTTATGACCATTTCACCCCTCCTTATCCCCCTCTCCCAACCCCCACTCTCCATCCTGGTGAGATAATAAAATAAAAAGGGTTTCTACAATCAGATCTGACCAAAAAGTGGGGAAAAAACTTACTTAAATTTTCTCTTCTTCGTCCGAGGCTCTGAAATCAAATCACCTCTCATCCTCTTCTTGTTTGATCGTCGTTATCCCAGACATCGCTCTGTGTTTTTTTTTTTTTTTTTTGGGATCAAAATCTCCCGCCCTGTCTTTTTAGTTTGTTCGGTGGTAGGAGAGAGAGAATTGGTATTGTTTTCTCTTTGCAGGGATTTTGATGGAAGGGGAATACAGCTGACAACTGTCAATTGTCAATGTTGAAGGAGGAACAATGATACATGTACAACAAAAGTTTCCAACAAGTCTCAAACACACTCACATGGTGTGTGGAGCCCACACACACTTGAGTGTGAAATGTGTGTGGGCTCCACACACCATGTGAGTGTGTTGGAGACTTGTTGGAGATGATTGTTGTACACTTATCATTTTTGTTGAAGGAGTACCACTTAATTTTAAACGGTGCCGTATTGGTGTCTAAAAGGCAAGGAGTTGGAAAGCTACAAAACAAGGCTGCAGAATTCCAAAGGGCCATCACATTTTTATGACACGTGTTTTGTCTACTTCACTTATTTTTCATTGGGGTTTACAACAATAATTTTTTTTCCTCCTATAAATATCAACATCTAATTTTACAAAAAGATAGAATAAATTTGGGTACTAAAAATATAAAAAGAAAATTGGTTACTAACAATTGAACAAATAAAATTGAATACCAATCATTCAATTTTTTTTTTTTTTAAAAACAATTTTTTTAAAATTCATAAAATGAGTTGAGTTTTGGTACACTACAAGGGCAAAAGAGTCATTTGACAGTTTTTTCCATCATCTACCCCCTCTTAATTATAAAACATCCAAATCAAGTCAAAAGTTATCATCATGTCTAATCCTTCATCCAAACTGGAGTATCTACTTTTTTATCCCTCTCCATAAACATCACATAAATGTAGGCCAACCATCTAAAAATAATACTCCCTCTTATCTTAACCCCCCTCTATAACTTATCCCCCTGAAATTTTAGCACCATCAAATCGGGGCCTTACTCTCGAATCTCGATCTGCTTCCTCTTTTTTTTTCCTTTCACCTTTCTTTACCATATCTCTTGATTCTTCCAACCCTAAAACTATTTATTTTATGAATTTTTTTAGTGCTTTAAATTCTAAATAATTGTTTGAATTCATATGTTGTGGTAGGCTATGTTTGATAAAACTGAAAACTGAAAGCTGAAAGCTGAAAATTAAGTACTGAAAACTGAATGCTTAATTTTTTAAGCTGAAAAACTGTTTGATAAAACAAATTAAGCACTGAATTAAAAAAAAAAAAATTTTGGGTTTTAATTGTCTCTTAATTTTATTAATGGTCATCATGTATTTGTGGTAATGGTGGAGTGGTGATTAGGAGGTGGTGAGGGTGGTGGCGAGGTGGCGGTGGAGTAATGGTGGTGGTGGAATGATGGTGAGTTGTGGTGACAGTAGAGTAATAGTGGTGCAATGTTGGTGGTGTAGTGGTGGTAGTGTGATGGTTATGACGTGGTAGTGGTTGTGGTGGGTAGGGTGGAATGCTAGTGGTGGTGGTGAAGTGATGGCGGTGGAATGACAATAGTAGTGGTGGTATATGGGTAACAGTGATAGTGGTGGTGGCGGTGTGGCAGTGATGGTGGTGGTAGTTGTGGTGGTAGCAGCATGGCGACAGTGCAATGGTGGTGGTGGTGGTGGTGGTGGTGGTTGTGGTGGAAGCCACCGGTGCAATGGTGGTGGTTGTGGTGTGGTGGGTGTGGCAGTGGTGGTGGTAGCGGCATGGCGGCAGTGCAATGGTGGTGGTGGTGGTTGTGGTGATAGCCACCGGTGCAATGGTGGTGGTTGTGGTGTGGTGGTGGTGGTGTGGTGGTAGCGACATGGCGGCAGTGCAATGGTGGTGGTGGTAGCCACCGGTGCAACGGTGGTGGTTGTGGTGTGGTGGTGGTGGTGGTTGTGGTGGTGGTGGTGGTGGTGGCGGTGTGGCAATGGTGGTGGTGGCGGTGTGGTGGTAGCAGCATGGCGGCAGTGCAATGGTGGTGGTGGTGGTGGTGGTTGTGGTGGTGGTGGTAGCCACCGGTGCAATGGTGGTGGTTGTGGTGTGGTGGTGGTGGTGGCAGTGTGGCAATGGTGGTGGTAGTAGTTGTGGTGGTAGCGACATGGCGGCAGTGGCAGTGTAATGGTGGTGGTTGTGGTGGTAGCGGCATGGCGGTGGCGGCAATGCAATGGTGGTGGTTGTGGTGGTGGCGGCGGCGTGGCAGTGGTGGTGGTGGTTGTGATGGTGGTGGTGTAATGGTGGTGGTGGTGACAGCGGCGACGAAGGTGTGATGGTTGATTGTAAGCACATAGGAATTCAGCCAGAATTAAGTAGCTCAAAGCTACTTAATTTTTATCAATTTTTTAGCCTACATTTTAAGTGGTACTTAATCTGTTAAGTAACATAAAATGTGGTTATCAAACCTACTTAATGACTTATTACTTAATTGATTCAGTTTTAAGTGCTGAATCTGTGTTATCAAACAAGGCCGTAAAGTGTTCCTTAATCGAGTAGAACCAGAACCAAACCAAAACCGGTTCAGTCTTGTGGTTTGGATCTGGACAGGTTCTACATGTATATTGGTTAGGTTTTGGTTCTTAATTTTCTAGAACCGGCCAAAATGGTCCAGTTACTGGATTTTTAGAGAATCGGTCCAATGCGGACCGTGTGCACCCCTACCTACCACTTTATCTCTCTCCCGGAGAGTATGTTTCAAGGTGCTTCCCGAGGCAGCCATCATGGCTTTACATTCTTGCCCTCCAAACACATCGTCTTTGGCTACTCCCCCACTATTAGCGAGTTTCGTGGACCTCGTTCATGTGCATGCCCGGTCCTGAGATTTTCGAGGCCCTAAGCGACTTTCAACAACGGGGCCTCTTAGCATTGATATATATCTTAGTTGTTCGGTTAGAGGAACAAAGTTTCTTTGTTGCTTGGTGGGTTATACAAGGAATTCCACTTGAACCCAGAGGTCCAGGGTTCCACTCGCAGCACCAGTAGGATTTTTGGTACATGCTAGGGAAAATACGGGAAAAACATTGATGATGGCAGGGTGTTGAACGCGCGACCTACTTGTTATCTACAAATCTCATGACGCATATAATATTTATTACAATATGGAATTTGGGGGCCCTATTATTGGCCAAAAACCGGAGGCCCTAAGCGGTTGCTTGGTGGGCTTGTGCCCAGGGCCGGCCCTGTTCATGTGGTCCCTCAATAGGTATAATAAGATCATTGTGTCAAATACCACATGGTTGAGCAATCCAACTCAGGCGGGCATTACATGGTGTCGAACCGGCGACTAGTGCGTCCAATCGTTGCCACTCCACGATATATGCTACCGTTGTATAAGCCCAGTGCGACAGAGTGTGTTCGACACCTTAACACATTGGGTCACACGATCCAACATCCTCATTAACATGTTTTGGGCTTGGCCCAACGTGTTCACGGCCTGATTAGCTATTGAGTTTGTTTGTTTGTTTGTTTTTATCGATTTTTGTGTTACTTTTCTCCTACGGTCATTCCACTAAAGAAGCATATTTTTTTCAATTTTCATCAAAGTAGCAACCGGATTCCCAAAATGCTTGTGGAAACAGAACCCCACCAACTGTAAAGTTTACTAGTGCATGCCCATGCTTGTGCCTCAAGGCACGGCTTGAGCAATCAACCCACGTGTCCGTACTCCTTCTTTTATGATCCTTTGAATTTTAGAGGAGGTCATGAGAGAGAATGTGGTTTAAATTTCGAAAATGGGAGAGAGAGAATGTGTTTTGAAATTTTAGGTGTGGTAGAAAAGGGTAAAGAGAGAGAGAGGGAGTGAGTTGGCAGAGAGAGAGAGAGAAATAAAATGTATTATGATGACTGAGACAAAAAATGAGACTGTGATAAAAATCGCTCTCCGTTGTAATATTGATTTACTTATTTTGTACAAGTTGCAAAATCTTTATTTCATCAAGTTGGGCCCAAGGTCCTTCAACCCCACTCAAATTTGGAGCAGCCCATTGTGTCGTTTTCAATTTTGAGGAAATGTGACTGGATGAAAGTGAAGTCTTCATAAAATCGGAAAATCCCAAGTCAAGTGATACGAGATATGCAGTTAAAAAAATAAAGAAGCGATATAAGACGTGGGAACACAGTCACCAATTATTCTTGGTTTTGAGGTTTGCCATGTGATCCTTCAACGCCCTTATTCACCATACATCTTATAAACTATATGGATTACAAAATTGGGAGAAAATGCTCAATTAAATCGGGAGAAAAGCCTTATATGGACTACTATAAAATTTTAAGGTACTTATTTATTTATAACAGTAAATTCCAATAAAAGACCCTCCAACCTCCATTTCTGAGCTTTTTTTTCCTCTCACTTTTTTCAGAGCTCAAACAAGAATTATTCATTTACGCACATTTATAGCATTTTCTTGGGTTAATTACAATGACCTCCCCTGAGGTACTTGACTAGTACCCCTAGATTTTTCAAAAATAACACTAGTATCCCTTGTCATAAACAGTGTTAATGACTGGTCACCTTTTACCAATTTGCCCTCGTGCTATATGTCAACTAGTACTACTGTTCTTGAATCTTGACCATGAGGCAAACACACCAACACCTCTCTTTCTCTCTCTCTCTCGCTCTCTCCATTCAAGCAATCAACCCAGACTATCTGCATACTCTGCCACTTATGGCCGAATCAGCCACCAACCTCGTTATCCATTCGCATTTCCCCGCCTCCCCTTCCCCCTCCGCCTCTCCAGCTACAAATCCACCGTTATCTCCTGATTTGGAATTCCAAAATGATCTCCAAGCCCTAACATTATGGCAAGCACAAGTTTGCGGAACTCATTATCGAACTCCAAACTCGGTAATGTTACTGTTTGTGTATCAAGTGGGGGGGGGGGGGGGGGGGGGGGGGGGTTGTGATGATTTCTGTGATTTCTGTGATTGAATAATGTCTATCCATTGTTTTCACCGACGACTCATTTTGGTCTTTGCTTTAGTGCTTATGTGACTCTGTAATGTATGGTTGCATTTTGAGTTTAAGATTTTTTTATCCGAAAACTTAGGGGAATCAAATGTAAGATTTACCCCAAAACCCAAACCCTAATTTCTTGTTTCTTCACTCATACGCGTTCGTTTCTGCGGCGCGAATCCCCCAGAAATTTCACACAAATATGACACGTGGACTCCGCAAAACCCCTCCCCCTCTCTCCCTCAACCCTGGTAGTGGAGTACAAGAAAACCGATATAACCGCTAAACTGATCCGATCCAGACCGAATCATTCTGTTTGGTTAGGTTATGCGGTTCATTGGTCCGGTTATGGTTTTGAAAAATGAAGAACCGATAATTATGGTCCAGTTACTGGTTCTCAATTTAAGAACCACAATTAGAACCAAACCGGACTGTAAAATATATATACGTGTACATAATTACGTATCTGGATTTGGTAAATTAATACTTTTTTCCCTAGTAAAGTATTCTTATGTTTATTTAGAGTAAAAATCTATTTTTTTAGGAAGACTTTAATACATTACTATAACAATTTGAACCTACTAATACCCAATTTTCAATCTTCATTCCCTACTAAGACATGCTGAATTTATTTTCACATTTTTAGACTATCACATTCTTTGTTTAAACTACTTTATTGGTTATTTTCACCAATTATTATAGTTGTTTTATTGATGGTAGATTGTCAAGTACTTTGTGTATCATGTGAACTATATTTGGTTTCAAATCTTGTACAATCCTATAATTATTTTACTAGCATGAACCCGTGCTATGCACGGGAGGAATTAAAGTATATAAACCGTTAAAAAAACATATACTACTCAGAGTAGCAAATTATAATTGTAAAAATAATACTCCCTCCGTCCGGATTTGTTAGTCCACAAACATACTTTTTCAAGTCCGAAAATGTTTGTCCATTTTCAAAAGTTAAAGGATAAAGTAAAGGAAAATTGCTTTTGATGATGTGAAAACAACAAACACAAAAAGTAATGGAAAAAAAATTGGAATCCCCAAAACGGACCAACAAATCCAGACGGAGGGAGTACTAATCTTCGTAGTCTCAAAATACTATTGTAGAAACCAATGATTAATTCTAAGTGCGTAACACAAATCATAGACACAAAAATAACTAAATCATCCATGGTTTTGAATTTTAAATTTCGATTGGCCCAAATGAATGTTGTGAAGTAAATTCTTTCCCTCACTATCTCAAAATTGATTCTGTAGAATAACTTTGAAACGGGGTCCATCCAACTATATACAGTATATATAAGTGAAGGAATTTAGTAAGTAACGATTCTCAATTGCCTAGTCACAACAACTAATAAAACTAAGGCTATCTTTACTCGGTGTATTTGAACGATTATTACATGGAATAAATAATAGCAACAAAAGAGAAAATTTGAAAAATATCTAATCAGATGGGAGTCCTAAATCAAATTCCATTTGGTGGTAGCAATACCAACCGATTAAGCAATTCGTCGTGTCACACCCATGTACATAGGCTTTGCTCAATAATGAAAAAAACAATAGAAAGAAAGGAGAAAACAAAAGAAAATGAAAATGATTGCCAGTTAACAAAATTTGAACAAACCTTCATAAATTAGTACACCGGACTGGGATTCCCGATTTTTTATGAACTCAATCAAAGACCCACATATGCACTAAAGAAAAAACCCTAAACTCGTTCATCGAATTTCAATATTTCTGCCACTTCATAATAAGACCTGTAGACAAAATGGGTAGTAAAAAATGTATAGGATCATTCTTCTAATAACATGATAAAAAAAAAGGTAGCAATCCACCAAATAAAAATCTCAAATGATGAGGATAGGATACAAAAAGAGACAAAATGAATCTGAAACAATTAAAACATGCAGCAAAAAAAAAAAAAACAGGGGAAAGAATGTAAAACGTAAAGCACTGTACATCGTAAAGGATAAGCAAAATCAAGTCGTTTTCCTAGCTAGGAAAAAAAACCACATCAAATCAAAGCATCAAAATTCACCTATCCATCGTGGAATTGGCAATACACTGCAGTAAACAAACTCCACCAACGTCTCTTACGAACTAATGCCAAGAAATCTGGAATGGAGCATAATCATGAAAGAAAAAATGTTAGTGCTATCAATCTTGTGGATAGCCGCTACAACAAAATCAGGTATTTTATATTTAGATGGTTTAGATCTTCTAAAACGGAAAATAAAAAGTCTCCACGCAGGGATGTGAAATGATAAAAGAAAAAGAAAAATGAAGGGAACATATCACTACTAAAAACAAAAAATATGTAGTTTCCGCACCATTTATTTTTTATAGACTAAAAAAGTCATACAAAAAAGGTTGAAGGGATTATAAATTGATCTCATGCCATGCTAAGCGAAATCTCAAGCAGGAGAAGAAATACCAAATGGAAAAAGACCATCTCACATTCATCTTCAATTGTACTAACAGAACTATCGAAGCTCTCTATCTCTCTCTCTCTCTCTCTCTCTCACGCGCGCGCGTTTAAATTGGTAGTGCTAACTAATTTTAGTAGTAGATTGGAATGATTTTTACTTTCCATTTCTATTTGCATTTAGGAAAGATTTATACATTTTGAAATTCAAAAGGGTTCATATCCTTCTATTACCCAATAACGTTTTTTGCAAGTTTAACACTTTTTTTTGGAATGGGATAATTAATTGAACCGATTTTTAATGTGAAAGGTTTCCTATTAACCATAAAAGGTTTCGTCTCCCCCACAATTCAAGCCTCAACCAATTATCCGTACCATAATGATGTTTTCCATAACTAAAAGAATTATCCCCAAATATAGGATTTGTTAACTCAAGGAATTCTGTTAGATATTTTAGAAAAATAATAATTCAATAACTGTGTCGTCCAATCAAAGAGTTACACTTGTCTCATCCACGGTCCTCCTCATGAAAAGTCATTCTGCAATAATATATAAGATGAGTTGTTTGGTGCTCCAAATTCTAAATACTCTAATCTTTTGAGTTCATGTGTTGTGAAAAAAAAGTGTTTCAACGCTAATTGGGTAGAACCGAAACCGAACCAAAACCGGTCCGGTCTTGCAGTTTGGATTTGGACAGATTCTACATGTGTATTGGTTAGGTTTTGATTCTTAATTTTCTAGAACCGGTCGGAATGGCCCGGTTACTGAATTTCTCGAGAATCGGTCCAGTCTGGACCGTGTGCACCCTTAAACCCTGGTTACTTTATCAAACCCTAACCCTATCACCGCTCCCACCTATATATACAACACACCCCCTACGCCTGTATCTCTCTCCCCCCTCTCTCTCTCTCTCTAGTCTACACAGCTGATGTTTCCATCGAATATCTTTATCTGTAATTCAATACAATATCTTTCTCTATAGGAATACGATTCTATTCGTTGTCGATAAATAAAGCCCTAGCTCTCTGAGTCCAGCATTACTGTATCGAATTCACGAGGGTTATGAATTTTGGAGCGACTGGCAATGGCAGAACAACCAACGAAGAGATTCAGAATCGGTTACGCGCTCGCGCAGAAGAAGCAAGAAAGCTTCATTCAACCTTCACTGGTGAACCTCGCGAGTGAGCGCGGTATAGATCTCGTCCGGATCGACACCGACATGCCTCTGGCCGATCAAGGGCCGTTCGATTGCGTCTTGCACAAGATGTCCGGCGAGGATTGGAAGAACCAGTTGAAGGAGTACGCGGCGGCGAACCCTAACACTCTGGTAATCGACTCGCCGGATGCCATCGAGCGGTTGCACAACCGGATCTCGATGCTCGATGTGGTGGGGGAGCTGGATTTCGAGACTGTAACGGAGTCCTTCGGGATTCCTAAGCAGGTAGTGATTTACGACTCGGAGACGTTGATGAATCCCGATTTGTGGACGGAGGGGCTGAGGTTTCCTGTGATTGCGAAGCCGTTGGTGGCAGACGGGAGTGCGAAGTCGCACAAGATGTCTTTAGTGTTCAATCAAGAGGGTTTAAACAAGCTGAAACCGCCGATTGTGTTGCAAGAATTCGTGAACCACGGTGGGGTGATATTCAAAGTTTACGTTGTTGGGGACTATGTGAAATGCGTGAAGAGGAAGTCTTTGCCAGACGTGCCGGAGGAGAAACTGATGAGTTTGGAGAGTTCTTTGTCGTTTTCGCAGGTTTCGAATCTACCTTCCCATGATAAGAACGATGATGATAAGTATTATGAGTCAAATTTGGAAGAGGCAGCGATGCCTCCATTGAGTTTCATCACTGGTATTGCTCTTGGGTTGCGAAAAGCGACCAAGCTGCATTTTTTTAACTTCGATGTTATTAGGGATACTAGGATTGGGAATAGGTACTTGGTAATTGACATAAACTACTTCCCTGGGTACGCGAAGATGCCTTCGTATGAGACTGTTTTGACGGACTTTTTCTGGGACATGTTAAGCAAGAACAAGAAGGATTGATAAAAGGAAAGAAGGTAGGTAGTTGGCAATAATGGGTGTGATGGGAATGATGGTCCCCTTCGTGTTTCAGCCCTTAGTAGGGAAATACAGAGAAACCCATTCGAGTATGATGCGACTGAATAGGCATTGGTGTTTCGACCATGGTTTAGTTTGTTGTTTTATTGGCCAAAAGTTTGGTTCAACGGAAGCTGCTCAAGTGTGAAGACCAACATTTCTTTTAGATAGAAGTTAGAGTTCCGTGGTGAATAAGTAGGTTCTTTGCTTCCATTTCCGCCTCCCAAAGGGATTACATGGTGTTACTTGTTGATCATGTATATTTCCCTTGTGGATTTTTGGGAGATAGGTACTTCTTGACTAGTCAGAAGTTTTCAGTATTGTTAAGTTTTCAATAGGTACTTTGAGGCATGTGTAATTCATGGCTTAGGAACTGTTCAAATGTCTGCAACTTTAATCAATAAGTTTTGCTATTTTGTTAATGATTCTTTAAATTTATTCCTGTGTACTTCAATCTTCTATACTTGGGTTCATTTTTCTATCATTGAGATGTGCATTTGCTTTTCTTGTGTCATTATTGGCAAGGAATACAAGCTTATTATCTCGTTCCCTACTTCATCCACATAAATGATTGCTGGGGATTTGGTTTTTGATGGAAGATTCCTTGCCTCCTTGGGGGTGGGCATGGATTTGATTGGCTTTAAAATCCTCTGCTAAATTAGTGGCGCCGTCTTTTGGAAGTTATTTTCCATTTCTACATTTTCCCTCTTCTGGAATGGATTGGACTGCTTTTAGTTTATTTCAGTGGGTTTTTTTATTGACTTGATTACTATCCTGTTTTGTCGGTCTATCATTCAGTTACTAATATTGAATATATTAATATTTTTTTATATAGAGTGTCTTCATTTGCTTACCATGATGATATAAATGATCTTATTCTTGGTTGCATGGTTTGATGAATTTTTCCTTAGATGTTGCTTCCCGACAAATGTCTGGGAGTTGTTTCGTTAGATAATTGACAAAATTTTCTTGTTAGTTTGGTCATCAAAACTTTAGGAGCTGATTTGTTCCTTTTTAGGAAAATTTGTTTGTCGGAGAATAACTTACCTGACAAGTAACTCTAGGTTATTTCCATAAAAAATTTTCTTGTGTTAGTTTGCTCATCCTTGTTTCTCCTTAGAATATTGGATTCTCAGAGAGATTAGATAAGTCTATCAGGAAAAAACGTGATGTGTCAATTGCCTTATTTGTGCTTGATGGGTTCTCCTGGACTAGTGCTGAGGACTAGATGCACTGTAAAACTTATTATCATCTAGGGTTAGAATGACGCTGAGGAAGCAACATGCCCTCTTGTGGTTGGAGATCCCATGAACGAGGTTTAATTTGTATAAAGAGTCGATACTGCAGGATTCATTCTATCACCACTTTAAAGAAAATGGAACTCTCAGATCTCTTCTGGTCATCCCTTTGACAATTGTGCTAAAGAGTGACCCGTTCAGAAAAGGTGGACAATCTCCTGCAAGGTGCATAGCGTCACTTTATCCTTGGAGGATTCATGAAAGTGGGGCTCTTGTGAGGCCGGGACCAGTAACTCATAAGAATGAAGATGTTACGAATGACGATTGACACTGCTAACTAGCGAACTGATGTCCTATAGTGTGAGATGTTGGACTTTAGCTCAAAGTCTAATTCAAGGCTTAGATTTCCTATAATTGCACTAACTGAGGTTCAAGGCCGGAATCCCACACTACTGCGCAGTTACTGCAGTATACAGTTGGCCCTTTTTTCCCTGTAGGGGGCAACTCATTCGATCCACCTGAACGTAACCTCTAAATGAGCAAGTTTGCGAGCAACTAGGTTGAACGTTGGAGTAAGCATTTTGATAAATCCCTCATGTATTCACGTGAGAGGATCTATTGTTTCAATTGATTGACATCACGCCTCCCAGTCTAATATGCCAACTTTCTTCAATCCATATCTGTAATTTGGTTCTGCTAATATACAGTCTCTGGCATCTTTGGATTTATTCTCACTTGCATTATTGTCTTTGAATCAGCTTTTATCAATTAGTTTTGTGTTATAGTTCTAACAGAGGCTTTCTTAAGGTATATTCCATGCATCTTTTGTGTCCTATCTAATGTCAGCAGAGTAATTAAGATCTAAGTGAGGACAACGCTGAAAGGATACAGAAAGTAAGAAGGATGGGCTATCTTTCTCCATATAGAAATGTTTGAGCATTCTTTTCCTGTATCCTTCAATTGCCTAGAGTTTGTTAAATCAAACCCATTTGCAATATTGACGACCCCAATTGAATGGGACATAAGGCTCTGTTTGGTTTGGTTTGGTTATCTGCAATCTATGTTACTTGGACTCAGGTATAGGTGTCGGGTGTGGGTATGTATCTAGGTGTCGGATTCAACTATTTCTCATTTCAAGGACACGGGGACACAACAAAATATTCAAATTTGTTTAAATATTTGTGTATTTTCTTACGTAAAATGGTGTTTTAAAGTTCTATAGCGCATTTCATGCATAATAATAGAGGTTTATCTATACTTTCATGATAAACTCGAATTGCAATTAGGTTTTCTATGGAAGTGTCTTACTAAACTTATCAGACACATATCCCACACCCCGAGTGTCCGACACGGGTACTTTATACCATTACGAGAGTCCGCGTAACACAGTCAACAATATTTATGTGTATTTCGCATAAAAGAATCTGATATGATGGGATAGAATGCAGTAGAAACAAAGATATGTTAGTAGGGATGGCAATTTTCTTCGACCTCTTCGAATCCAATCTTATCCCCGCTCCGAATGGATCGGTGTTTTGGAGATCTGTTCAGGGACTGGGTAGGAGATGAAGATTGTTTTTGAAAAATTTTGGGGATCGGGTAGGATGCGGGGACAGGTGTATCCCTGCCCCAAATCCGATCCGATCCATCTTGAGGGACCCCTCACAGAAAATTTGGTGCAGACCACCCCCATTTTCAATTTTTCGAACCAAATTTCGACAATCAGAATTGCTCAATGTGTTTAAAACATGTTTTTAGAGGCCTACGCGAGGAATCAACAAAAAAAAATACACGTTTTAAACACATTGTGCCGTTCGGATCGTCCGAGATTCGACCCCGATCCATGACAACCTCACGGAATTTCCGTGAGGGATCTCTCAATAGATTATTATCTCGTGTGTGTTTGTGTGTGTATTATTATGACACACACACACACACATATATACATCCGCACGGAATTTCCGTGAGGGATCTCTCAATAGATTATTATCTCGTGTGTGTTTGTGTGTGTATTATTATCTCACACACACACACACACACATATATATATATAGGAAATATAGGAAAATTATCTCCCTCATAGAAATTCTATGCGAACCTCATGGATCGGGGTCGAATCTCGATGATCCGAACTACTAAATGTGTTTAAAATATGTTTTTAAGGGCCTTCGCGAGGAATCGCCAAAAAAATAAAATAAAATAAAAATACCCGGAAGGGCTTCATCCGAGCAGTTTTCGATAAACTGTATATGTACGGTTATTATGAAAAATTACTCGGATGAAGCCCTTCCGGGTATTTGTTTTTTGGCGATTCCTTGCATAGACCCCTAAAAACACGTTTTAAACACATTGAGTGGTTCGGATCGTCGAAATTTGGTCCAGGAAGTTGAAAATGGGTGAGGTTCGCACGGAGGGATCCCTCAATAGAACATGATTTAGAGACACAATTTTTGACAACTTTTGACACTCAATCACAGCCATTAAAATCAATGGCTGAGAATATTGAAATGTATACCTTCTCCCAGTCTCCATCTCCTCACTTGATCTCTCCCCCTCTCATCTCATCTCCTCACCTACTCTCTCTCTCTCTCTCTCTCCGGCGAGCTCCATCTCCGGCGACCCTCTCTTTTCTCTCTCTCCCCTCGCCGCCCCGGCCCTCTTAGCCTCTTATTTTTATAGAAGCAAAACAAGCAACCAAAAATAGAAAAGGGGCAAGAAACACGCTGCGTTGGGAATCGACGGTTTGTAGCTTTTGGTCGAGTCCGCACTCTTAATGACTCGACTCAGGTTCGGTTTTGAAGTTAATTGTTGTTATTATTGAAGTCTCTGGGTGTTTGTTCATGTGATTCCCAATTGAAAAAAGATTTCAGACATATAGGAATTTATGAAAAAGGTAAAAGTAAATACTAATAAATATATAGATCTGAGAAGAATTGTAACAAACCCAGATGTAACTGAATCTGATAGATTTCGATAATACCCATTACCCATAAAGTGTTTTGGTTGGAAAGAGTTACTAATTCAAACCAAAATGAGTCCATTCAATGCAGCCTGGCTTTTTTGTATTTTTTTTTCCTTTTCTCGTATTTTGTTTCTTTGAAAACAGGCAGGGACCGAGAGGGCGGGGGAGGAGAGACAGAAGAGAAGAGAGGGTCACTAGACACGAGTTTGCTGGGGATGAGTTTGTTGGAGTTAAAGTCGCCGGAGTGGGAGAAAATCCAGAGGGTAGAGAGAGAGAGAGAATACTTGAGATGGGGAGGGGAGAGACTAGAGAGCACTGACGGCTCCACATGGGGCAATGGGTTGTCAATTGACCACCCAAATTTATTTATTTATTGTTTAAAATACATGTAATATTTTTAGTTTTCTTTGAGTGTAGGCCTTTTTGAACACCCAACCTAAAAATAAAAATATTTGAACATCCTACGCATAAATATTTGAACACCTACCCCAAAAAAATTTGAACAACTAACCCCTAAATATCAATCCACAAACCAATCAAATGTAAACAACCAAATTAAAAGTCACATGCGACTCCATAGCTTATCATAGATGTCAATTGAACAACCTAAACCCTTTTATATTTTATATTGCACGTAATAATTTTATCTCGTGTTTGTCTGAACACTTAGTCCTGCACTGTGAACATCCATCAATGCAGAAAATTCACAATTTAACACATATTGTATAAGCTCAAACCAAAGCACACACTCTTAATAATATATAAAAAAAAATAGAGACAAAAAAGTATCTATTGGTATCGATATGGTGGTCTTCCTTTTCTATGAACAACAATCAACTCTATATCTCCATAAATAAGAGCATATGTAAAAAAAAAAAAAAAATCCATGGGAACCTATTTGCGAAACAACTTTCTACAATAAAAACTAATATTCTTATGTGTCGATTTAATTTTGCTTGGCCTAAAATATAGAATTCGCCGAGAAAACATGCAATTGTGACATCTTACGTATTTTCGTATTATTTGGTTGCATTATTCACACCAATATACTCCATAAAAATTTGTGTATGTATGACTAGTTAATAGACCTAGTCGAATTAAAGTAATTTTTGAACACCCTATTCAAAATTCCTGGAACCGCCATTGCTAGAGAGAGTACAATACTATATATATATATAGCCCAACTATCCAATCCGGGATCCCGGATTGGAAGTTTTTTGATGTTTTGAAGGTTTTAAAACATGTTTTTGCATGATCCAAACCGTCCAATGTGTTTAAAAAGTGTTTTCACAAAACAAAAAAAATACCGGGAAGGGCTTGATCCGAGCAGTTTTTCACAAAAACTGCACATATACAATTTTATGTAAAACTGCTTAGATCAAGCTCTTCCCGGTATTTTTAAGGTCTACCGCAAGGATTTGTCCAAAAAAAAAATAAAAAATACCCGGAAGGGTTTCATCCGATCAGTTTTTGTTAAAAACGCTATATTCGGATCGTCAAAATTCAGTTCGGAAAGTGGAAAACTTGCTTGGTCCGCACAAAATTTTAAATGTGGGATCCCTTATTGGAAGGGGATCTATATATATATATATATATATAGGATCATGATCTATTGAGGACTCCCTTAGGATAAGAGTTTGCGGACCTCACCATTCCGGATCAAATTTTGACGATCCGAACCGCTCAATGTTTTTAAAATGCATTTTTAAGGGTCCACGCGGAAAATCTTCAAAAAAAAATACCCGGAAGGGCTTGATCGGATCAGTTTTTGTCAAAAACGCTATATATAGCGTTTTTGACAAAAACTGATCCGATCAAGCCCTTCCGGGTATTTTTTTTTGAAGATTTTCCGCGTGGACCTTGGAAAATGCATTTTAAAAACATTGAGCGGTTCGGATCGTCAAAATTTGATCCGGAAAGTCGAAAAATGGTGAGGTCCGCACCAAATTCTTGTTTGAGGGAGTCCTCAATAGATCATGATCCTATATATATATATATATATATATATATATATATATATATATAATATTAACTTCTAATAAGGGATCCCTCATTTTAAATAAAATGAGGACCAAGCAAATTTTCCACTTTCCGAACTAAATTTTGACAATCCGAGCCGTTAGATGTGTTTAAAATGTGTTTTTAAGGTCCACCGCGGAGATTCGTTCAAAAAAAATACCCGCAAGGGCTTCATCCGATCAGTTTTTGTTAAAAACGTTATATAACGTTTTTAACAAAAACTGATCGGATGAAGCCCTTGCGGGTATTTTTTTTGAACGAATCTCCGCGGTGGACCTTAAAAACACATTTAAAACACATCTAACGGTTCGGATCGTCGAAATTTGGTCGGGAAGCATGAGGTCCTCATTTTAAATAAAATGAGGGATCCCTCATTAGAAGTTGATCCTATATATATAGAAACCCCTTCCTATCCAAACCACTAAATCTGGACCTACCGTCCGGACCTCCACGTTCCCGATTTTTGTTTGAAAATCCGAACCGTTGGATGTGTTTAAAACGTGATTTTAAGGTCCAACGCGAAGATTTGGCAAAAAAAATACCCTGAAGGGCTTGATCAGAGCAGTTTTTCATAAAAACGCTATATTTGCGTTTTTATGAAAAACTACTCCGATCAAGCCCTTCCGGGTATTTTTTTTTGCCAAATCTTCGCGTTGGACCTTAAAATCACGTTTTAAACACAACGGTTCGGATTTTCAAAAAAAAATTGGGAAGGTGGACGTCCGGACGTTATAAAATCCAGGAGTTTGGATATGAAGTTTTTTGTATATATATATATATATATATATATATATATATATATATATATATATTTATATTTTAGGGTTCGATTTTAGTATATGTTAACTTATAGACGACTCCTCATTTTCTCATCTCAAACTGCAACCGCACACCAGGTTCTCTCTCTCTCTCTGTTTTTTTTTTTTTTTCCAGTTTTTTCTTTTCTTTTTTATTGTCCTTTTGTCATCCGATTTTTTCCAAATCCCCGCTTTGGATCCCCGTTCCCTGTTTGGGGGCGGGGATGGAGAGGAAAAAATAATCCCCATTGGGGATTGGGGCGGAGACGGAGTTTGGGGACGGGGATAGTAGTCTCCGGCCTCGACCCGTCCCCATTGCCATCCCTATATGGAAGAGGTTGCTGACTCTTTACAATCAAAGTGAGCTATTTCTCCTAATATCTAATTTATGGAATCTATTTGATGTGTTTGGAGTTTTACACATATAGATATGAAATTTAATGTAATTTGTTGATCATTCCATATAATCAAATTATATGATATTTTTGTGAAGTCGAATTTTCTTCTATTGTCCTTGGAGAATGTGAGGATTTTTTATTGGGTGTGGAGAATGTGAGGATTTTTTATTGGGTGATTTCAAACAAAAGGAAGGCTTTATGTCCATTTATTTTCGATTCTATACTGTCTTCGTTGGTAGATTAGGAAAACGACGGTAGTCTAACCTTCTAGTTCCGTTTCATGATTTGGACTATAAGCCCATAGAAGAAACATTCAAACCTAGAAAGTAGGTTATACAAGCTGTTTACTTTCCCCCTGTGCGTTTGCACATCCATACTTTTGCAGATCACCCTCAATTAGTTTCTTGGTTAGTACTGAAGATGAAAATGAGTGTTGCTGTGGCTTACAAACGTCTAAAATTTCTGCTCAAGTTCAATTTAAGCTCAGCCTAAGCTAGTTAGCAAGTGCGTGGAGACAGAAATTGAAGTAGGTTTTCGATAATGTGTTCTTGAAGAATCTCAGTAGGAATATAATCTTGCACATAGCAACTGCGAGCATGCATGTGGACATTGATTTGATAATGTGTGCTTGAAGAATTTCGGTAGGAATAGAATGTTGCACACAGTAATTGCAGGCATGCATGTGGACAGCGGTTCGAAGACAAAGCTTGGACACTATTAGACTTGTCAGAGAGTGGGAATTAGTTTAGAATTTTTAGCTTTCTTTCTTAGGAAGGTAAGATATTTCTAGTAACTAGTTATTCCAGGGACAAATGCAAATAGCTTTTTGAAAATTTTCATCTTGTGTCTTTGTGGTATGTATTTCTCAGTCGCCCTTGGAAACTCAGTATTTGGGTTCTATAAATGATATTCCCTATTTATAGAACAAAGTCCTATAAATTGCTGTCCGTTTTAATTTTGGGGTATCAGAGGTGCTAACCTTTACTCCCTTTCCAAGTAACTCTGGATCTTCCTTGTTATGTGGTCTGTTTATTGCCATCTTTTCCGTATACAGATATAATGGATCTTCAGCGAACTTGGAGCTTTTGGCCTTTTCATGTTGAAACTTTGTTGGCTACATCATCCCAAATTCTTGTCGCTCTGGCTTGTGTCTGCACTACAAGTCAGATAATGGTATTCTGCAAAACCCACCTAATTGATACTGTATTGTGGGCCTAGCTTCATCATCTTTTGTTGAGGTTTCGATAGATGGAAGAAAGGGCCTACATGGGTTAATTAGCTAGTTTTGGGGCTGTTTTGTTGCTGGAAGCTGGGAATTATTACATATTTTCGATGACAACAGTGGCTCCATATTCTTGCTCAGAAAATGGTGTAGGAAACTTTTTCTGGAGAAGTGGTGTATTGGCAACTGCCCCCTATGTATGATCCCGTAAAGCAACAATTTGATTGGTGGAAATATTTCTTGCTGGGATATCATTTGTCGGGGCAGCCAAGCACAGTAAAGGGATACTTAATTTCCTTTTTCCTTTCTTGAGAAGCACCTTTATATTAGTGGATTTGGAATGTTGGAGTGAAGGGTTGAAGTAATGAGAGGGACAAGGTTTATGGAGATGTTTTATGTTGAAGATTTTACCAAATATAGGTTTGGTTGAGGTCAATTCAAATAAATTTAACTGAAGTCCCTCAAGAAAATTTGGCTTGAAAAAATTGTTGATGCATTGTATTCGGAGAAGTAAGAAGAAGTTGTTGCCTTTCTGGGGGATAGGTTGGTTACTTGGTTCGTTGAATCACTCTTTCTTTTCGACAGCGTTGTGTGGTTTGGACCGTTTTTTTTGTCATGCATGGAGGTTTGAGAATTGGAGATGTTCTTCTAAACATTCCATTTTTATGAAGATAACAGATACCAGATTAATGCTTCTGGCTGTGTTTGGTTCATGAGTTGTGAAAGTCTTTTGTATTGTAAAAGTAAAAAGAAGTAGGTGTTGTTTCAGTTGTCAAAAAACAGGAAACATGGACGTAAATTTTGGAGAAAGCAAACTAAAGAAGCATGGTTTTGTGTACCCATGTTTTCAAAAGCTTGTTCTGAAATTAAGTGGAGTAGCAAGATGGCCAGACGGGTTTTGGTACAAAGGAATGGCGATTGGAGCACGATTGGAGATGTAGCTGGCTTGCGGAGGGGATATCCAAAGGCAATTAGGAATCTACTCAGTTTGTTCAATGTACAAGAAGGTGGTATCAAAAAAATGGAATGATCCAAAAGAAGGTGGTATCAAAAAACAGGATGATCCAAAATGCTGAATTGCCTAATGTTGAATTCTTTTTTGATGATACGCAAAAACCACAAAAAAGATAAAAAGCAACCATTCTTGGCCAAGAAATTGGCTAACCACGTTGGGGGATGAGTGAGACAGCGAGGCCAATTCTTTTTTGCGGTTTGCTTATTTGGAAAGAATCAAAACATGGGTTTTTTCTGGGGTTAGGATGTGGGTAATTCATGAGTGTGAAGTGCATTAGGATGGGGTAGTTAAAACCATGTACTTATTATGTGCAAGGACGTTTTGGGAAGTCTGGTCATTTGTAATGTCCGAATTGGTGGGTGGGGAGCAGAATGGGTATATCCCCAGCTTCCGTTTTTGTCTTGTTGAAGACACAGTCAACGCGCCTCCTCCCACAAACATCATGAACCATAGAGGTCATACGTTGACTTATCTAGTTACAAATACTTACAATCGAGCAGTAGTTATAAAATACACATAATGATGATACTTCTGTTTGACAACACATTTATCTTTTTCATTTACCATTTAAGCAAAGGAGACTTTTTCATTTACCCTTTAAGCAAAGGAGACTTTAAGCCTGACGGAGGAAACACCAACTATATCATAAATAGATATTATATACACAAGGAAACTGATGGACCATACAATTGCATCATAGTTACTTGCAGATATCTTCATATGCAGGCATTCATATGTTCAGTTCACACAAGTAACTTGCACACAAATGAAAATGCAAGATCACTGTCGCAAATGTAATCGATATAGAGAAAGCAACAAACATATTTCTTTAGACATGAATCGATGTTGTGCAAACCAACAGATTTGAGGCAAACCATCTACCGTACCCTTCTTTCAAGAAGCGGGGGTCGGGGCTGTCGAGCTGCTTGAGCTTTTTGTTGATGGATGAGGCGAGGCGGTCATAGATCATGGCGTCTGGCCGAGGCGGAGAGGGGAGTGAGGCAGAAGTGGTGCTGGCGGTGGGGACTGCAGAGGAGGTAGCAGAGAAGGATCGGAGGGCGTCGGATGAAAAAGGAGAGTGTAGAGGATCGGTGAGAAAGGGACATGAGGCGATGGATCGCCATCGCGGGTTTGATGAGAGAGAGAGAGAGAGAGAGAGAGAGAGAGAGAGAGAGAGAGAGAGAGAGAGAGAGAGAGAGGTGTGATATTGTGAAGAGTGCTTGATGAGGGAGAAAGGGTTCCGAGAAAAACTTATTCACGGCTGATCCGTAAATAAGTGAAATGCAGCACCCAATGACTCTTCTCCACGTCAGTTAAAGTGAACCCACATAGGACAAAGGACAGCGTAGCTGTTGCTGCCTAGGAAGTGCTGTTGCAGCATGTCCTCTCAAATTTAACCATGGTTAACATCCTCAAATGGGTACTAGTAACTCTTTGCAAGAATTTTCTTTTTTAACATCAACTCACTGCTCTGTTCCTCTTCTCCTCCGATTGATTCTGGAATCAACTACTGATACAATTCTTCCGAAAATTGTTACTTATCTTTTCTTTTTGTAATTTTGTTTATCATTGAATTTTGTTAAATTCACATTGTATTGTTCAATATCATCATCTGTCTTAACAAGAAGAAATTTAAAATTAAAAAAGTATGATCAAATGCAACAAAAAAAAAAAAAAAAAAAGTCTTGCGATCTATGTTTCACCAACTCCGTTTTTCGATTCAGACTCTGGTTTTCGTTCATATTGTTCAAGCTCCTAAAAATCTTATATTTAGTGATTTGTCTTTGGGGTCACCTCACCTCACGTAAACGCCTGGAAAAGGCTGGAGAAATTAGTCCTGTTCATTCAGAGATACATATCGAATTGAGCTCTTCACATATTGAATCGTAGGGTATGATGTGTCATGTATTGAAGGATATTAACAACCCTCTTACTTTTCGTGCACTGGCTTGTAGTCACCATGAAATAGATATTTTTCACACAAACATGAGCTAGACCAACTACCAAGTCAGCCAATCAATGTTTTCTCCTTGTTTGTTTTTGTCTTGTTGAAGACACAGTCAACGCGCCTCCTCCCACAAACATCATGAACCATAGAGGTCATATGTTGACTTATCTAGTTACAAATACTTACAATCGAGCAGTAGTTATAAAATACACATAATGATGATACTTCTGTTTGATAACACATTTATCTTTTTCATTTACCCTTTAAGCAAAGGAGACCTTTTCATTTACCCTTTAAGCAAAGGAGACTTTAAGCCTGACGGAGGAAACACCAACTATATCATAAACAGATACTATATACACAAGGAAACTGATGGACCATACAATTGCATCATAGTTACTTGCAGATATCTTCATATGCAGGCATTCATATGTTCAGTTCACACAAGTAACTTGCACACAAATGAAAATGCAAGATCACTGTCGCAAATGTAATCGATATAGAGAAAGCAACAAACATATTTCTTAAGACATGAATCGATGTTGTGCAAACCAACAGATTTGAGGCAAACCATCTACCGTACCCTTCTTTCAAGAAGCGGGGGTCGGGGCTGTCGAGCTGCTTGAGCTTTTGGTTGATGGATGAGGCGAGGCGGTCGTAGATCATGGCGTCTGGCCGAGGCGGAGAGGGGAGTGAGGCAGAAGTGGTGTTGGCGGTGGGGAATGCAGAGGAGGTGGCAGAGAAGGATCGGAGGGCGTCGGATGAAAAGGAGAGTGTAGAGGATCGGTGAGAAAGGGACATGAGGCGCTGGATCGCCATCGCGGATTTGATGAGAGAGAGAGAGAGAGAGAGAGAGGCGTGATATCGTGAAGAGTGCTTGATGAGGGAGAAAGAATTTCGAGAAAAACTTATTCACGGCTGATCCGTAAATAAGTGAAATGCAGCACCCAATGACTCTTCTCCACGTCAGTTAAAGTGAACCCACAGAGGACAAAGGACAGCGTAGCTATTGCTGCCTAGGAAGTGCTGTTGCAGCATGTCCTCTCAAATTTAACCATGGTTAACATCCTCAAATGGGTACTAGTAACTCTCTGCAAAAATTTTCTTTTTTAACAACAACTCACTGCTCTGTTCCTCTTCTCCTCCGATTGATTCTGGAATCAACTACCGATATAATTCTTCCGAAAATTGTTACTTACCTTTTAATTTTGTAATTTTGTTTGTCATTGAATTTTGTTAAATTCACATTGTATTGTTGAATATCATCATCTATCTTGACAAGAAGAAATTTAAAATTAAAAAAGTATGATCAAATGCCAAAAAAAAAAAAAAAAAGTCCTGCTATCTATGTTTCACCAACTCCGTTTTTCGTTTCAGATTCTGGTTTTCGGTCATATTGTTCAAGCTCCTAAAAATCTTATATTTAGTGATTTGTCTTTGGGGTCACCTCACCTCACGTAAACGCCTGGAAAAGGCTGGAGAAATTAGTCCTGTTCATTCAGAGATGCATATCGAATTGAGCTCTTCACGTATTGAATCGTAGGGTATGATGTGTCACGTATTGAAGGATTTTAACAACCCTCTTACTTTTCGTGCACTAGCTTGGAGTCACCAAGAAGTAGATATTTTTCACACAAACATAAGCTAGACCAACTACCAAGTCAGCCAATCAATGTTTTCTCCTTGTTTGTTTTTGTCTTGTTGAAGACACAGTCAACGCGCCTCCTCCCACAAACATCATGAACCATAGAGGTCATACGTTGACTTATCTAGTTACAAATACTTACAATCGAGCAGTAGTTATAAAATACACATAATGATGATACTTTTGTTTGACAACACATTTATCTTTTTCATTTACCCTTTAAGCAAAGGAGACTTTTTCATTTACCCTTTAAGCAAAGGAGACTTTAAGCCTGACGGAGGAAACACCAACTATATTATAAACAGATACTATATACACAAGGAAACTGATGGACCATACAATTGCATCATAGTTACTTGCAGATATCTTCATATGCAGGCATTCATATGTTCAGTTCACACAAGTAACTAGCACACAAATGAAAATGCAAGATCACTGTCGCAAATGTAAACAATATAGAGAAAGCAACAAACATATTTCTTTAGACATGAATCGATGTTGTGCAAACCAACAGATTTGAGGCAAACCATCTACCATACCCTTCTTTCAAGAAGCGGGGGTCGGGGCTGTCGAACTGCTTGAGCTTTTGGTTGATGGATGAGGCGAGGCGGTCGTAGATCATGGCGTCTGGCCGAGGCGGAGAGGGGAGTGAGGCAGAAGTGGTGTTGGCGGTGGGGACTGCAGAGGAGGTGGCAGAGAAGGATCGGAGGGCGTCGGATGACAAGGAGAGGGTAGAGGATCGGTGAGAAAGGGACATGATGCGGTGGATTGCCATCGCGGGTTTGATGAGAGAGAGAGAGAGAGAGAGAGAGAGAGAGAGAGAGAGAGAGAGAGAGAGAGAGAGAGAGAGAGAGAGAGAGAGAGAGAGAGAGAGAGAGAGAGAGAGGTGTGATATCGTGAAGAGTGCTTGATGAGGGAGAAAGGGTTCCGAGAAAAACTTATTCACGGCTGATCCGTAAATAAGTGAAATGCAGCACCCAATGACTCTTCTCCACGTCAGTTAAAGTGAACCCACAGAGGGCAAAGGACAGCGTAGCTGTTGCTGCCTAGGAAGTGCTGTTGCAGCATGTCCTCTCAAATTTAACCATGGTTAACATCCTCAAATGGGTACTAGTAACTCTTTGCAAGAATTTTCTTTTTTAACATCAACTCACTACTCTGTTCCTCTTCCCCTCCGATTGATTCTAGAATCAACTACCGATATAATTCTTCCGAAAATTGTTACTTACCTTTTAATTTATTAATTTTGTTTGTCATTGAATTTTGTTAAATTCACATTGTATTGTTCAATATCATCATCTGTCTTAACAAGAAGAAATTTAAAATTAAAAAAGTATGATCAAATGCAAAAAAAAAAAGTCTTGCTATCTATTTTTCACCAACTCCGTTTTTTGTTTCAGACTCTGGTTTTCGGTCATATTGTTCAAGCTCCTAAAAATCTTATATTTAGTGATTTGTCTTTGGGGTCACCTCACCTCACGTAAACGCCTGGAAAAGGCTGGAGAAATTAGTCCTGTTCATTCAGAGATACATATCGAATTGAGCTCTTCACGTATGGAATCGTAGGGTTTGATGTGTCACGTATTGAAGGATTTTAACAACCCTCTTACTTTTCGTGCACTGGCTTGTAGTCACCAAGAAGTAGATATTTTTCACACAAACATAAGCTAGACCAACTACCTAGTCAGCCAATCAATGTTTTCTCCTTGTTTGTTTTTGTCTTGTTGAAGACACAGTCAACGCGCCTCCTCCCACAAACATCATGAACCATAGAGGTCATACGTTGACTTATCTAGTTACAAATAGTTACAATCGAGCAGTAGTTATAAAATACACATAATGATGATACTTCTATTTGACAACACATTTATCTTTTTCATTTACCCTTTAAGATAAGGAGACTTTTTCATTTACCCTACTTTTTCATTGACCCTTTAAGCAAAGGAGACTTTAAGCCTGACGGAGGAAACACCAACTATATCATAAACAGATACTATATACACAAGGAAACTGATGGACCATGCAATTGCATCATAGTTACTTGTAGATATCTACATATGCAGGCATTCATATGTTCAGTTCACACAAGTAACTAGCGCACAAATGAAAATGCAAGATCACTATCGCAAATGTAATCGATATAGAGAAAGCAACAAACATATTTCTTAAGACATGAATCGATGTTGTGCAAACCAACAGATTTGAGGCAAACCATCTACCGTACCCTTCTTTCAAGAAGCGGGGGTCGGGGCTGTCGAGCTGCTTGAGCTTTTGGTTGATGGATGAGGCGAGGCGGTCGTAGATCATGGCGTCTGGCCGAGGCAGAGAGGGGAGTGAGGCAGAAGTGGTGTTGGCGGTGGGGAATGCAGAGGAGGTGGCATAGAAGGATCGGAGGGCGTCGAATGACAAGGAGAGTGTAGAGGATCGGTGAGAAAGGGACAGGAGGCGCTGGATCGCCATCGCGGGTTTGATGAGAGAGAGAGAGAGGTGTGATATCGTGAAGAGTGCTTGATGAGGGAGAAAGGGTTCCGAGAAAAACTTATTCACGGCTGATCCGTAAATAAGTGAAATGCAGCACCCAATGACTCTTCTCCACGTTAGTTAAAGTGAACCCACAGAGGACAAAGGACAGCGTAGCTGTTGCTGCCTAGGAAGTGCTGTTGCTGCCTAGGAAGTGCTGTTGCAGCATGTCCTCTCAAATTTAACCATGGTTAACATCCTCAAATGGGTACTAGTAATGCAAATGCGTCCCAACTAATTTCAAACATCAATCAATGCAACACTTAAACATTTCCTCACATTTTCCCAACTTTAGTTCTGGAAAAATAATTAAAATTATAGGTCCTTACACACTGTGCCAGCAAGGCATGTTCCAGCACAATACTTATTTTCAAAAACCAAACCAAAGTTAAGTAAAGACTATAATCTTGAGTTTTCTTTACTTTAATTTATTTATGAAAATAAGGAAGTACCCCCCATTTGGAAACAATGGCATTTCTAGAATTTTGAAATTCAGTTCACATCAAAATCTCATCCCCCCACTTTTAGTACAAAACCGAAAAACAATACATTTTTCTCCGAAGAAAATGGGCGAAAGATGATTTTTCCTTACTCAAAAATAACTTTCAATTATACCATTGTTATTAGAAAAATTAAAGGAACAATTTCCGGGACTTTTTATCGGCCAAAACAAAACTTTTCCAAAAAGTGATTTTTCATACGGATCCTTACAAGGCAAGATTTTTCGCTTTTTGGAAAACAATTTAAATTCAAAACTTGATTAACTCCTATTTTATTAGAGTCAACTAATGAATGGCAAACTTGAAAATTATAAGTTTTGAATAACATTGTGTATTGTACATAAAATTTTGAAATACATAATCAGGCCAAACTTTTTGGAACGGAGGAAGTATATGTTATCACAAATGCATGGCTTAAAAACTGAATGGTAAAAAATTCAATAGTTCATGAAGACAAATGTGACGAAGTTACGGGGTCAAGATCACATTGTCCGGAAAAAATTTCTCTGAATATTCAAAAGTTTCATACTGTATTTGACGAATGTTCAAGTGTAAGCAAATGATTGGAAATTGAATGGAGGAGAGCATTCTATATTTTGTAGTACAAAAGAATTGGAGAAAATTTATGTACTTACATAGCATTGCCATAAAAGATTATTTGAGAAGGAAACTGATCATGACCACTAAATTAGCCAAAATTCCAGATTCAAGTGCAAGTTATTTACTCCGTAGTTACCAGGAAAAATGGCGCCGGTTAGATGGGCCGCCCAAATACATAACTGATGCAGATGGGCCTTTCTTTCTTGGGTTAAGAACTGAATGAAGCAGGCCGAAGAGAATATTTATGTGATTAATTGATATATGATTATAGTATTTTATAATTGATATATGATTATATCACTTATAATATTTAATATTTTTTGATAATATTATTTACATGTAATATGGATCTTGTTTGAAAGATATCAAAAATATTCTCTCTCGTCGAGACGAACCATAATCCATTTGGATTAATTGATATATATCAAATAAGGTCCATATTGATATAATTTTATTCATTTGATAAAATTAATTGGTAATATTTTTCACACTTTAGAGTTTAATTCCTCTCGTCAAAACGAACTAATAATCCACAAAAAAATTGACGCAAAATTAATAAATGCAAACAAAAAAATTTGAATGAAGAAAAAAAATTATTTTTGCCAAAACTCTATTTAATTTGGCAGTAGCCCTGTGTTTGTCACGCATGGGACTAAATAATGAACAAGGTCTATCCAGTATATCTCATGTTTGTTTTGAAGACTTATTGAATAGAATTAGTGGTTCAAATGTAGGGTTGGTCATTTCCTCCGACCCGTTTGAATCCAATTCGATCCCCGATCCCCGATCCGAACGGATTGGCAATATGGAGATCTGTTTGGAGATTGGATAGGATATGGGGATTTTTTTTGAAAATGTTTGGGGATTGGGTAGGGGGTGGAGATAGGCATGTCCCCGCCCAGAATCCGCTCCGAATCCGTTCCCCGATCCATCCCCGTCCCCGATCCGCCCCGTCCCCGAATCCCTGAATATAGGGGTCTATTCATGAGTTATGAAACTTTTGAATCCCACTAAATTTTCTCCAAACACATAGGGTCACAGTAAATTTTCTCCAAACATTTTATTGATAATTGACATTTGTAATACAATAAATGTGATTAAATAAGAATTGCATCACTATAATTTGAATACATCCCAACTAGGTTGACATCTACTCACTATCAATCATATGCATTAATTCCTTAAAATAAACACAAAAAAATGCAAAATAAAAATAATATTTTTCCAATCGAGCCGTTGATTTTGTTGTTCCAATTGATGAAATCAATTGTGTAAAGTTTCTTCTAGATTGAGTTCACTTTTCGTACTTTACTTCATCTTAGTGCTTCATATGAAGTTGAAGATCACACTACTCAAATACTCTTTTATGCTATCTTGCTTGTGGTTCTTTTAGTTTTCAAATTAGAAATCCAGTTGATACTCGATACAACTTGAATTGAAGCTGGCAAACACTTACGCTTACACATAAATACCATGTCGTGTCGTGTCGTGCCAACGATAAACGTACTGTGCCCATGCCCGTGCCGGCCCAGCCCATTCTACATCTCTACTTGTAACTTAATTTTAACATTTAATTTGTAACTGGGATTCTAGATTTCTAGTAATCTATTTTTTTTTTTATAAAAATGATTGGATCCCCGAATCCCCGTTCCCCATTTGGAGTGGGGATGGAGGATGAAAATAAAGCCCGGTTGGGGATCGGGTAGGGGATGGATATGGAGAAGGGGTTTGGGGTTTGGGGTTTGGGGATGGAGATAGTACTCTCCGGCCCCGATCCGTCCCCATGCCCATCCCTATTCAAATGACTGTATAATCCCTAATGCAATTCACACTCCCACCATGTTTAGCTCTTGGCCTTTTGTCTGATTTCTGTTACTGTAGTAATTTCATGGAATCAACGGGTATTTGTAATCTTAACGTCGAGAGATTAATAAGTATTTAATGACGTGGAGCTCGATATTTGTTTGAGATAGGGACGAGAGTGCAATTATAATTTTGTAGTGGGATGAATTATAATTTGTGTAATAAGAAATATAATCCTGGTTTTCTTATTTGCACATGCAAGGAGCCCCATCTGTATTTATCCTTAGGTCCCTAGCGTAACCCTGTATATATGTCCTTATGTTCTCTAAGGTTTCACACTTTTTCATAACACACGAACTAAGGATGTGAAAGAGAGAACTCAGAAACTGCGTTTGAAGTCCACGCTTAGAAACGCAGTTGAGACATAAGGGAATACGGTGGAAGATACTTGGGTTGATCGAGATCAGACAAAGGTAATCAAACAGTATCGATCAAACGTATTAGTTCAACCTAGCGTTTGTGTCTATGGAAGAGAGTTAAACCCTAATTCTTCACTTGTTATTCAAATGAAATACGGTGGGATGATGAATATTAAAATGAAAATCAGTGAAATAGATCAACCTTTATGTATTTCACTTATTCTCTATTTCACTTATTCGACTGGAATGACAGCGAATCGAACAAAAAAAAGTCATAAAAAAAATGACTGAGATAATCGAGTAAATATATATCGTAAAGAAAACTATTCCACTTATAAAAAAAGAGGAAAAATAGACAGTGGCTATTAATTTCACTGCATCAGATAGATAATCTATTTCCAAGAAACCGAATTTCCATATAGGAGGATAGACGACTATGAGACTCAAAGCATTTTTGGTGAAGTTCCTTAACTTATGGAACGATATTACTAAGAAAAGCATAAATAAAAAAAAAATCTTATTTATAGAGGTAATGGAGGAAACAAAAACGATTCCAGATTATTACTTATTACAAGAGATAGTTGGGTTTAATAATTTTTCAGTGTACAATCTGTACGCATCATCACGGGGTCCTGGGGATTCGTTTCCTATCAATTTCTTCAATTAATGTATTCTTTTTTCTTCTTTTTTTTTTAAGTTGTTATGAAGACTAAAATATTTTTTCTTTGTCAAAGTCGGTACTGAATTTTTTTATAAAGTTTTTATAAGATTTCTCTTTTTGTACAAATGATGAAGACGATAATATAATTTTTCCATGAGGGTTATATTATCCTTATGTTTTTGCAAGATGATGAACTACTATAACATAAGTTTTTCATCAATGTTTTTTTTTGTAACAAAATGATGAGTGATACAATTTTTTCACAAGGGTTAGTAAAAATTGTTCCTTTTTTTTTAACAAAAAGATGAACATATATTTTTTCGTCAAGATTTTTAAAAATGATTTGTGTTTCTCACATTAGTTTTCTTTTAACAAGGTTGATATAAAAAGTTCACTTTTGTTTTTTGGAATATGATGTATAACCTGACAAAAAACTTGACATAAGGAATATATTGACAAAGTTCAGAAGCCCTCCCCTCGGGACTACCAGTAGCTTCGGTTATTGAATCTCAAAATGTTGGTAGAACAAAACCAATAGAATATTGAGCTTCAGCATCCAGGCTTCTTAATACACCTGATCTACGACCAACCTCAACTTCTAACCTTGGCTATTGAGGAAATAGATTCGTTGGCCAAGTTTTGAAGTTTTTTGGCCTCTTCTTGGCATTGAAGGTCCAATCCTTACCTTTTGATCTCCCTTTATGAACTTAATCCCCTGATGTCTCTCTATAGCCCCAGCTGGGCTACTTACGTTTCATTCCGTGAAGTCAGAAGTTCATTCCTCCGTTTGCTGGTTTTAGATAGAATCTTATAGAGATAATTGCAAAGGTCTGAATTGCCCAAAGTTAGAAGGATTTTCCTCATGGTATGGTATAAAATGATGTAATGTAACATGACTTCTTTTTATTAAGGTAGGTAGAAAAGGTATTTTTTTAGCTAGAATTAGGGGGGGGAAAAATTACATAGATTTGCCCTATTATGTTATTCCTAAACCATCTAAGGGTCAATTTGGTAAGTCTACTGCTAGTCAGGAGTTCCTCTAATCCCAAGACTATAATGCACTCCCTACAAATGACTCCTAAATTCAATTCTAAGGTGTACACATAAGCATAGGTGAGATCCAAATTCAATCCTAAATAGTTTCTTAATTTAGAGAGCATGTATGTACTCAATGGAATACCTAGAGCAATCCCTATATTACAAATATTCTTAAAAATAGCGAGACATAAAGAATTGTAATATGAGAGATGGGTTAAATATCTACTTGCCCCTTAAACTACCAAATTTTTTTTACTTCCCCCTTCAACTACCAATTGAACTCTCTTCCCCCTCCAATTATCATTTTCTTGTTTATTAAGGAAAAATCACATTTTCCATCCACTTGATGGATGGAAAAGTTAGTTCTAAGGCTATATTAGTCTTTTTATCAATCTGCTTCTTGAATCCACCGGCTTCTTCGAATACACAGAGAACATGAATTTTCAAACCTTTCCATTAAGAGAAAATTGGGAGAGGATCTCGAAGAACAAGGTAAATCCAAGATTCCACGCCTGTGTGGTCCTCCTGTTATTACCTCTTCCTCTTCCCCCAAATCTAAACCTATAATTTCTTCTAAACCTAAACCAAAAATCACCCGCTCTCCTCGCAAGAGCAGCAATGGAATTACTAAACCGTACTATTCTAGGACTGAAGTTGGCATTACCGGGGTTCTCTGCCCTGCTGTTGATTCTCTCTGTGAAGTTCCGGTCCAATGTCAAGCAAACCATGGGGATTCTGAGCTAACAAAGGTTCCTGTTGAAGTGATTGCTCTGGGAGATGGTGCTCACTATGGGTATCAGATGTCTAAAGGTGCAGATGACGGGCGTGTGGCTGGCCCAGAACAGCCACAGTCCATATGTTGATCCTAACCTGGAACTGTCAAGGCATTGGGCGTTCCGTGACAAGCCAGGCTTTAGGTGAATTGGTACGCAAAAATCGCCCCTCCATCGTCTTCTTGATGGAGACAAAGAATAATAAGGTCAAAGTTGAGACCATCCGCCGTAGTTTAAAGTTTGATTTTGGTTTTTATGTTGAACCTGATGGTTTGTCGGGTGGTCTAGCTCTTTGGTGGAACGATGATGTGGAGCTTGAAGTGGAATCTGCTTCAAAGAATTTAATTCACTCCATTGTTAAAGTCAAATCTAGCTCAAGCTGTTGGGCTACAACCTTTGTTTATGGCAGTCCATTACGTTCAGGGAGAGACATGGTCTGGGAGGAAATGAAGGATATTGCTAGGTCAAAGCATTTGCCTTGGCTCGCTATTGGTGATTTCAATGAAGTTCTCAGTTTGGAGGACAAATGGGGAGGTAATTGTCCCTCTCAGAGGCAGTTAGCTTCATTTCATGCAATGCTAAATTATTGTGGTCTTGTGGACCTTGATTTTAAGGGTCCCAAATATACGTGGAGAAATAATAGGCCAGGGTCTGATTGTATCATGGAAAGAATAGACATGGCCTTTGCAAATTCAAGTTGGAGAGAGCTTTTCGATCAAGCCCTGGTCCTTGTTGACACTGCCATAGGTTCAGATCACAACCCCCTCATTCTTAATACACAATCTCCTCTCAACATAGTGGGGAAGCCTTTTAAGTTCGAATCTCTATGGACAACTGAAGACGAATGCAGAGATATTATTCAAGATGTTTGGGGTAGCAGTTGGGAGGGCTCTAGCATGGTGAATTTCTGCAAGAAGTTGAGGGGTTGCAAAGTCAAGCTCAAGGAGTGGCACCGAGCTAAATTCGGAGATCTCCGCTTCCAGATTGCAGTGACGAAAGATAAGTTGCTGGAAGTGCAAAAACAGTTGGATGAGGGTTTTAACTCTGACTTGGTAGTGGCTGAAAAGGAATTAAGGTGGAAGATTGAAGATTTATGGCAAAAGGATGCCATGTTTTGGCATCAACGTTCCCGTGTTAAATGGCTCCAAATGGGTGATAGGAACTCGCGCTTCTTTCATCTAACAACTTTGCAAAGACGTCAACGAAACCAAATTGTGAGGCTGAAAGATGTGGATGGCTCTTGGAAGAGTGACCCAAAAGAACTTGGAGGTATCATTAAAAACCATTTTCAATCCCTATTTGCTGCTCCTGTAGATAGGAATTTTGATGATGTTCTGAGTCTCATTGATTCTGTTATATCTCCTGAAATGAATATTGCGTTGACCAAACCTATTGTGCGGGAGGAAGTGAAAAAGGCAGTGTTTCAAATGGGTCCTCTCAAAGCCCCCGGTTCTGATGGTTTTCCAGGTTTATTCTATCAAACTTATTGGGACATAGTGGGAGAAGAGGTCTTCAAGGTTTTTGAAAGCTTTTTTCAAGATGGCATTTTCCTAAAGGAGCTCAACCACGCCAACATTACTCTCATTCCCAAAGTGAAAAATCCTGAAGTTATAAACCAATTTCGCCCGATTAGCCTATGCCGTTTCATTTATAAGATCATTTCCAAAGTCATGGCAAATAGACTTCAACCTTTCACCAATGGAATCATCTCTGAACAACAGTCGGCTTTTATACCGGGACGCCAAATTCAAGATAATATTATCGTGGCCCATGAAGTGTTCCATTTTCTGAAGCTCAAAAAGTCGAGATCCAAGATTGCAATGGCTATCCAACTCGATCTTAATAAAGCTTTTGATAGTGTTTACTGGGACTTTCTACTCCAAATGCTGAAGAAAATGGGGTTTGACCAAAAGTGGATAGGTTGGGTCGAGTAGTGTATATGTACTGTCAAATATTCGATCATGGTTAACGGAAGTCAGGTGTGCAATGTTATTCCTGGCAGGGGGCTTCGTCAGGGGGACCCGCTCTCTCCATATCTCTTCCTCATGGTTGCTGATGTATTCTCCATGTTGATTAACAAGGCGATAAGCAACAAATCATTGCAAGGTATTAAAATGAGGAGACAATGTCCAGTGGTGTCCCATCTACTATTCGCTGATGATTCTCTGATCTTCCTAGAGGCGAACCCCTTGTTTTGCTCAAACTTTATGCAAATTGCTTGTGGTTTTAGTGAAGCTTCAGGTTTGGCTATCAATATTCAAAAGTCTCGGGTTCGTTTTTCAGCAAATGCGAGCAATACTCTGAAGAACGAGATCAAACAAGTTTTGGGGATGGAGGAGATGGACCCCTCTACTAAGTACCTTGGTTTACCAGCTTTTTGGGGTAGGTCCAAGAGGGAATTTTTGGGATTTATACGTGACAGGATAGTAGCAAAGGTTCGTGGATGGGGGAATAAACAACTCAACCAAGCGGGGAAAGAAGTCTTGATTAAGTCAGTCTTACAATCCATCCCTATGTACCCCTTCATGTGTTTCAAAGCTCCTAAGTCTACTTGTGACCAATTGAATTCGATCATTAGTAATTTTTGGTGGGAGAAAGTGGTGGGAAGATTCATTGGGGGGGTTGGCATAAAATGACTATGCAGAAAGGTATGGGCGGAATGGGGTTCAAAGACTTTGGCTCTTTTAATGATGCGCTGCTGGGGCGTCAATTTTGGAGGTTGATAAACAGTCCGGAGTCTTTGTGGGCAAGGATTCTTAGAGGGCTTTACTTCCCTAATAGCTCTTGTTTGAAGGTTGGGAAAGGAGCTACACCCTCTTGGATTTGGAGTAGTCTCTTAGAGGGTCGTGCGCTTCTGGAAAAGGGACTGATTTGGTCTGTTGGGAATGGTAAGTCCATTCGGTTCTGGGAGGATAAATGGGTTCCAAATTTACCTAGTAAGAAGATCTCTTCCTCATTGGTGTTGGGAGGTGACTGGACATGGGTTTCTGATTTTATAACGCAGCCGAAAGGTGACTGGGATGTGGAAAAATTGAGGACCTGTGTTACTGAAGAAGAAGTGCAGGCCATCACTAAAATTCCCATCAGCTTAAGTAAAAGTCCGGATAAGCTTATTTGGTCTCAATCATCCTCTGGCCAATACTCGGTGAAGTCAGGTTATGCTCATGCTTTGAAGGCTGCTCGTCCTATCACTGCTGCCCCCTCTTCTTCCTATGTGTAGACACCCCGATTTTGAACCCAGGACGCGCTCGAGCATTCCCAATGATGAAACGGACCAATCATGACTACCCGAAAATTGTGAAAATGGCTGGAACTTGATCACAATCAACCAAACACCACCCAAGCAACCAAAACAGCCCAAACCAACCCAAGCATTGTTGAACCAAGCCAAACCATCAATCTGCCACCAAGAACCTTGAGCGCTCAAACCCCTGAGAAACACCTTGAGCGCTCAATCCTACGGCTTTGAGCGCTCAACTCTGATCCCAGTCAGGAATCTGCAGAGTATCTCATCATGAGATTTCATGCAGAGAGGAGCGTCTAACCACCTGTATACGTCTTGTACGTGTATAATACACCCTACATTGTCCTAAACTACTCCTAAAACTACCCCTAACCCACTTTCAAATACAAACCCACTTCCTCTCTCTCCTCTCTTCCCTCCCACTCACTCTATAAAATCACTCACCACCCCCTGGGGGACGAATTTTCATACTTCAGCTCCCCCAAACTCCTCCAGAAAAGATCTTTTCTCTCTCTCTCTACAAAACCACCTACTCACCATCCAAACCACTCACAAAAACCATTCTCCAAACTCTAAATTCGTTCTTTGATCATCAATCAATCACCTACATTATCTCACACACCTAGATTACCAACCAAAAACATCCAGAATCAACTATTTCCAAGCCAAGAATCAAGCTCAAGCCTTGATCATTTTCAAAAAGGTAGTCAATATGTGAACTATCACATTCTGGTTCTTCTGAGGGAGACCAGTAGGTCCAAGCAAGTTCTTTGTACTTGCCTTGGGCTTACAAGGTCCAAAATAACCAAGCAAAACACTTTCAAAATTTGCAGTTTCAACAGGGGTTGAGCGCTCAAGCCTCAGGCCTTGAGCGCTCAAGCCTAGTTTTGAACAATTTCTTTTTTGCTGATTTTTGGTGCCTTCTCCTGGTTTTGATCGCTATTTAATAGTTAACTATGCTCATGTAACTCTTAAAACAGCTTATTTCTACTTCAAAATCACATGCATGAGTGTAAGTTAACTATTTTATGATGTTCAAACATAAAAATCTTTGCAAATCTCATAGTAAAGAGTAAAATAGTGACTGTTCAACTTCAAATATCTTTTATCTGTACATTTATGGTCCTGAGAATCACCCGAAATCTGTTTTCAAGTCAAAAATCAAAAAGCCATATGATGGTTTGAGCGCTCAAAGTCATTTCTTTGAGCGCTCAATCTGTTCTTGGCTCATTTGTTGATTGCTGGTGTTTTGATGATGGATCATGGTTTAGTTTATTTCTGGTGTGTGTGAGTTGTTATTCCTGTGTTTATGATCTGAATCCCTCTCTCTCTTCCATTTTCAAGTGTTTCCTTTACTATTTTGTGATGATCCTTGATTGTTTCATCATTCTTTGAGAAATCAAACCTTTCTGTTTTAATCTGTTTATTCATGAAAAGTGTTCACAAATGTTTGATCTCGCAAAGAATGAGAAGTGAAGTTGTAAAAAGGGTCAAAATCACAGAAACCAGAAACTGGTTTGAGCGCTCAATCCATGATCCTTGAGCGCTCAATCTGGTTTGGAAGGTTGAGCGCTCAAGCCATTACCCTTGAGCGCTCAACCCACATTCTGGGATCCAGATTGCAAGTCAGTTTATTAAGTTTCATGTTCATAATTTCTGGAGTTGTTATATAGTTTTTGTTATCATCTCTCTCTGTAAATGTTTGTTGTAATTTCTCTTCATCATTATCATCCTTTCCATGTAAATCATCATGCACAAGCATCCACGATAGATTCACATTTTGTATTTTCTCACTATTTACGTGATTCCCATCCCCGGTTCCCACTTTCGTGATTAGATTAAATTTTAAATATTTCCAAAATCCCACAAAATGTTAAGTAGAGGCCGGTTCACGGACCGGGCGAGAGGGGTGCCGTAAAACCCTTCCCCTCTCGTAACCAAACCTCCGAATCTGAGAAATCTTTGGTTCCGCCATGATCAGTGAAATCTTTTTCAAATGGGCAAATGAGTCATATTTTTTTTTATTGGTTTCTCGGGTTCGGACCTCAAATCCGGGTGGCGACTCTAACAATCACAATCTTTTCCAGCGCGAAACCGCACAATCTCGGTGGGCCGTCCACACTATGCTCCTCCCAACACGATGTGGTCTCGTCTCTGGGCCATTCCTACCGTTCCAAAGGTGCGCATGTTTATGTGGAAAGTTGTTAAAAACTGGATTGCATGCAAACATAATTTATTTAGGAGAAAATGTGGTTTGAATCCTTTATGCCCAATCTGTGAGATTGAATGTGAATCAATTGAACATACTTTGTTTCGGTGTCCCTGGACTAAAGCAGTGTGGTTTGGTAGTGGAAAAGCTTACTGGGTATTGGAGAATCCTATTGTTGCTGCAGATAAATGGATGGATGATCTCTTATGCGGAGATTTGGCTAAGGAAGCTAGTCGTGAAGTAGTGGCTGAGATTTTTCAGATTTGCTGGGCCATTTGGAAGGGAAGAAACGACTGTGTCTTTAATGGGAATACTCCCAATCCAGAGGAAACCATTTTTAGAGCTTCTAAGGCAAATCTGGATTACCTTCAAGCTATGGTATCTTGTTCTAGT